>KK351257.1:158839-283850 GCA_000671755.1 Glossina brevipalpis | reverse complement strand
CTAGCAGGCAAAGAGCATTCCCCAAGCAATATATTGCACGAGCAATATCTACCTACCATGGATCTATATGGACCTTTGAATGTGCTATGCATCCTGAAAAGACCTTCCTACTATCTTATCTCTTGAATTATCCGTGCTTGGAAAGTTATCGGGACAGACCCAAGACTAGTTATGCTTCCGTATTCAATGCTGCTTCGCCGGATCATACATATAGCAAAATAATAGTATATGTATGATCCCTTTGCACTGAAAACCTTATTTTTGTAAGACGAAAATAACCATTCCTCCGTATCATTCCTCCCACTATCCTCAAGTAACCGTCGCCGGGCATCGATAGTTAAACCTTAAATGTTCTTAACCGATAACTGTATTGAACTGTTTCAATCATGCCAGTGAAGCCAGTGAAATCTTAACGATAATCATGTTGCCCAGCGGGTCTATGCAGAGGTGAGGGTTCGTTACATTTCCTCTCCGCGTACTTTGACCAGAAACATTATTTCCCTACCTAGAACTAAGGCAGTTGAGACGAACATTATAGGCGAACTTCCACAATATGTCAAAATGCATAGTAAACGTATTTTTTTTTTTAGCAGGATAATGTGTCTGTATCAAGCAAACGTTAATTCTTCTTACTATCATTCGGGCCTAGCGATGCTTAATGACCTATCTAGACTTTCTTATGATGGTATTTAAAAAGGCGTTATTCTTCCGGCACGAAATAGGGGAGAAAGAAAGTATGTTAGCGGCTAACGCATCCTGTGTTCTTTTTTTTTTTTTAGTAAACATAATGGTGTAAAGTGTGGCCAAAAAGTAAGTATTATACCAGATATTATATCTAAGTAAAATAAAAATATTTTGCAACTACACGCACGAGTTTGGACATAAGTTTTTTGTCTAATTGGATTCAGGCAGGTCTCCTGGTAAGAAAAATATTTGCAGTAATAAATGCAAACACTCAAGGAAACTCATAACCGTCAAATCTCGTAAACCTTTTCCCTTTTGATTTCATTTTAAAGTAGTGATATACTTTAATAACAAACAAAAACAAATAGTATAAACGAAAGGCATTTTAATGCAATTTAAATATTTCGTACGATTCAGTACGCAAATAATCTGATTTACACAACCACATGTACGAAGGACGGTTATGCCATCGCTCTGTGTGTGATTGTGTGTTATATATTAAAATAAGACCTAGGTTTCAGTTAATTCCACGGAAAGCATTTATATATAACCCAATAAGCTCTTAGCTTCAGGCAGGCATATACTGTTATGCGTGCGAGATCAATGTGATGGCTTTGCAGTTTCTTATTGATTAAAACATTTTCAGCAAATATATCATGGCAGTATTGAAAATATCAATTAAAATTAAAGCTATTGTTGACTCACGCTTGCAAAAAACGAAACCATTTTTCTTCACAATGCTTGATGACAATTAATCCTCTTGTGTAGTTTTTTTAAAATAATTTGAATCCCTTTACTATAAAATTCTCCATGCGAATGAAAATGATAGCGCAGTTATATTAAGTAGCTAGTACATAATACGTCTATAGCTCAGAGGTGTAATAGCATAAGTGTTTTGCTTCTACTCTAGACCGTTTTGAAATTACAACTAAAACTACCACCAAAGCAAGTTGTTCATCGTGTAGTAAAATTGATGTAAAAGGAAAGAGAAATCGACCCATGGATCCCTCAATTTAGAAAAAATTGATGATTTTTCCCGTTATCTTGAATAATGATCTGAAAATTATAGAACTTTTCGTTACGTTCTAAGAATGTTTTGTTTCAAGAAAACAAAAAAATAAAAAAATTATTGGTGAAAGATGAAAATTAATTTAAAAACATGTTTAATGAAAAAGAAAATATTTCTGTCATGCATTTGAGGCAAAACTTCTACTTGTTCTTACTAAAGAGAAAAAGTTAGAAACGTTAAGCATTGCGGATTAGAACGAGCACAGATATTTATTATTTAATTGATGACTTAATTAAAAAGCTTACGAGAAACTGTAATCACCTTAGGATACATAGCTTATAAGTAAACATCACATAGATTGCAAAAATCCAAAGAAATTAACCCTCGAACGACTGTATTGGCCTATTGCAGCCATTTTCGTTAATGTTATGTATAAACAACTAAACGCATTAGCAAAGAATTTCAAGTTTTCCATCTAACATAAAGATGCAAATCTTTAATTACATATCGTAATATGACATCATATCGTAATTGGGTTTAATTAAATACGGGTCTCGTTTAGTTGCAGAACAAAATTGCTTACGCGTATTCCATTCTCTATTCCATTCAGCTCTTCATCGCACTTCCTTCAATCGTAAGAGTGCTAATGAGATCGACGGATGCACAGGCATATTGATTGTATGGCATCCCGTAGCCATATATCTGTGTTGCAGATTAAAAGAAATATTTTGAGTTATATTATTATGCTTTTCGCTCACGTATTGAATTTTTTATGTCTTTTTTGTGCCGCGTTCGAATGTTTGTGCAAACTATATATGTTTGTAAGGTTATCTTTCAATTTTAAAAAAATGCAACTTTTTTGAAATTAATCTTTATCTTTATTGATATGAGATAAATGCAATATTTTCAGGATTTTTTTGTATACATTGATTACATTTTGTATTTTATCTTTCCAACGAAAGATAAAAGCAGAAATGTGAAAATTTTATTGCCAGCAAAAACTTTGGTGGAATCGGTGGAATAAATTTGTTCAACAGGTAGAGCGGACTGTTTTTATTTTATATTAACGACTAGGCTTATATGTCAGCTGTCTTAGGTATCTAACAACAACAAACTTAAAAAAAAACAATTTTTCTCATGTTCGACTCATCTACTACCCGTTTGAATGCATCTTAATATACCTTAATGGACTCTACATAGAATGATTAGTTCCGAGATCTAATATTTTGATTCTTCTATAAAATTTTGATACACTTAGTGACGCTCTGATAAGGTTTATTGTTGCAATACCTTATTATTTAAGTCGATAATTCGATGCAAAAAAAAAAAAAACAATTCATAAGGTTTTGATGATATTCACTATAAATTTTTGAATGACTCTAGATATCCGTTAATTCTAGTTCGTAAGTTAATAAAGGAGTGAAACTTTGAAACTTTTCTGCTTCTTTTGAGAGTACATTTTAAACCGATGTATCGACAGAAAGATGGGACCTATAACCTATAGCGGTTAGATAAAATCTGATCTAAAATAAATATTAATCAAAGACATTTAAAAATTCACCTCAAGTAATGATGGTTAGACTAGATTTAAAACACAACAACAATTATCTCAATTATTTTGAATTTTCATGTTCGAATTTCGAGAATGCGCAGGCAAAAATTCAAAAGTTTTGATTTTCAATGTTCCTTTGAGAATGAGAGCAGTGGCCGGCAAATGATTGTTTCGATTGACTACGCGAGTGTAAACGCTGGAATGCTAATGCTAAAATCGTTCTCTAAATCCGAAGATAAATATTCTTTGTGCAACACTTATCGGATCATATCATATTAACGAGTGTTTGAAAATTAATATCTCAGTCAATAATTCTATGAAAATAGATTTATATTTCGCCATTCATGTCCAAAATCTTAATAGTGTGAACACGAGTACAATTTTTTTATATTTTGGAAGTTTGCTACAAAAGGAAGAAAAACACTTCGGCAAGCCCGGGAAAAAGTTCGTGCTTAAGATCAAAATACTTTATCGAAAGCATTAGTATGTAAATTACTCGTTACTCGTTTGCTCGTTTCCAGACCTATTACTGAAAAAGTTGTCGAAATTCTACAAAAAATCGAAAAAGAATGGTCATATAAGTAAACATGCGTGATTTTTTTTACACTATTTGCTTAACTGGATATACATAAAGAAAATCGATATTTGGGCGCCGCCTGGATTGTCGGTGAAAAATTTAATCGTTACCAAACCCCAATGGAATCAACTTATTTTTGAAGGAAGTCCTTATCGGTTGGTTCAAAGAAAATCATGATCAAAAAGATGATCCACCACATACCACCTTCAGGCTAGGATGGACTCTTCATAATGTTGTACTGAATATAAGACGGAATTATGGAGAAATCATACATTATGAGGTCCTAGAATTTGGTCAAACGATTGATTCTGCTTGAAAACCTTCAGCATTAAATCAGATTACAGCAAATGATTTAGAAAAAGCCGGCCCAAATTGATGAATAGAAAGGGGCTTGTCTTCGATCATAGCAAGGCCAACTTACAAACAAACTTAAATCAACTAAAATTTATTTCAAAATCGCATGGTTCAAATTTTCTTACAGAAATAAATTCTACCGCGACGCCGTGAAGCTTTTAGTACGAAAACAGCAAGCGGACATAAATAATAATTGGGAGTAAGGATTTAAATAAAAATTTATTTTAAGTCAAAGAAAAACTCTTTAAAAAATAAGAAAACATCTTTCAATATCCTCTCCTCAGGCTATTATTTTCATTTATTATAAGGGAAAAACACTATTTAAATTTGCTAACCAGCGTTTTTTTTTGGTTGGCATTATGGCAGACCACACAAACAACCCAAGCTATTATAAAAAATGTTGTTTGACAACTGTTATAAAAATTGTTATTGCTTTACAGTGTATCTTCAATAATCTTTACTTCAAATTTCACGCATATTTATTAAAGAATAAAATTTATTTTTCACACACAATAACAAACTTACAAGCGACGCGTAAGTTACATTAAATTGGAATCGATTCTATTTTCGAAAGAAATTAGAAGTGAAGAAATGAATTATCAGCTGTTGAGACTCTAACCAGGAATGCAGTTAACATTGTCACAGGGAAGACTACTCAACAAGAGGAATTATCTGTAGCGCAGATCTTTCATAAAATGCTTTCCCGGGCTATAAATTTTACGCAACTTTGTGTGTAAACCTGATTTTACTTTACTTTAAAGTAGAAGCGTAATGTAGAGTGGGATAAGCTGAGTATGGATAAATAAAGAAATCATCGCTATTTTGTAGTAAATACAAACAGGAATTTCGGATTAATAACGCCTGTTAAATATATATATATAATTCATATCTATATATACTACAAGATACCGTATATGTGTAAATATTTCAATATTTCATTACGAAATGAAAAATTAATTTTTAAAACACCATAATTATACCACAGAGAGACACATCCTGACAAAGAATGTAATAGAGTATTAATCGCATATATACATATATGTATATATATATATATACATATATATATAATATAATATATTATATAGTAAGTAGTGAAAGCGTGATGGTTTTATTAACAATAATAATCATTTTCTGTACTTGTGCAAGTAGATACATTCTCAGTTTTATTATATATTGTAGTTTTTTGCGCTTTATTTTTGTTTTTCAAAAAACTCTTTAGCAGAAATCAATACACACGATTCGCCTTGAGCGACATTTTTCAATAAAAAAAAAAAAAATAAATAAATAGAAACACAAATAATCTCTTGTCTAGACAGACAGCAACAATATAAACAATAAACACGCATGCTTTAAATTAAACTTGTAAAGAGTATGCGTGTGTTTATGTATATAAACTTGAAATCTACTACACATGAGCTTACTTTATGTAATCTTTTTAATAATCTCTTCTCTCTTCTTTTTTGTCTGCTTATTCTGTTTTATTGTTTCGCTATTCGCTGTCTCTTAAGATTCCTGCTAGAGTCTCTCCATTCGTGGCCATAAATTTGTCCTTTTGGGCACGCTTGCACACACAAACCCACACACACACACACACATACACGTTACCCTTCAATAACGACCAAGTACTAAGTGTCAAGTTGTTTTTCTTGACTGTACTGTTAGCAGCAAATCTCTGCGACTCGGCATCATTGTGGGGCACCCATAAAAATTACTGATATTTTTAAATATAGATTATGTGAAGGTTATAGCAAATGTATTATTAAAGATGCGAAACGAATTTTCTGGTTGTAAACGTGCTCGCGCATAGTCAACGACAAATAGCTTAAAAGCAAAATAATTAAGAAAATCTTCCCCTTTTGCCGCGAATTTTACATGTCTACTTTTTCAAACATATGTCATCACATTCTCGGTAATTTCGTTAAATTGTATTAAACTGATTGGAATCAGTTTGAAAATTCAAGTTTCTGAAGGCTCTACTAATAAATATTCTCTACAAATTTCATATCGAAAGTAGGTTTCGGTTTTTCTGTCAAATTGTACTGAAACCTTTCGCTATTTCTTATTGCAAATTGCACCGATTCTTTTATCTATTATCGACGCAAGTGGGCGTGGTTAACGCCAATTCTTGAGTTTCGTCTTGTGAGGTGAGGTAAGCTCATTCAGACTTCAAAAGATTTCTGATTGTTGCAAAGATAAGTAAAAGAGGAGTATGCCTTCTTGGTGATACAACCAAGATATATATTAATTATAAATAATAAATATTTAAGACATGAAATATTCTAATGCACAATACACTTCTTCAATAAGAGTGCACTATTTAGTTCAAAAATAAAAACACGTACTTTTTGAGAGAGTTGTGATATTTTTATCGGTGAAAGTGGGGAGGTCTTCCGTTAAAATTCGCTGCCTAGTGCGTCGTGAAAATTGAAGCTGTTGAGAATGATGCCGAATTGATGTTGTCGGCGACACTCGTTTACAACAGTAATGTTTTCAGGAGATCGGCTGGTACGTCGATGCAAAGTAGACTTATTGTTTATAATCGACCCGGTTTCTTCAATTTTTTAGACCACTCTTTGAATTATTGACACATTAGGTGCACGTTCTCGACTGAAAATTCTGCGCAATTTGCGAAAGGCCTTAACGTAACTCCCCCATTTTTGTAACAGCTCTTCACAATTATAAAGTGTGTTAGTTTTTGCGCAGCGCTATCCTTCACTTCACTTCACTTTGCTCCATTGAACAAGTTATCGGCCCTTCACGTGATCCATTTTTAATAGTCGGAACTATCACAGATGACAGCTGTCAAATTTCAGAGTTGTCTTCTTCATGAAAAAGAAGATTACAGAAAATTTAAATAGCGCATCCTTATTGAGGCACCCTTTACTTATAGTGGCCTACATAGGATACACTGACTTTAGCGGTTAAAGGGGCAGAATTTGTTTGTCAAATTTAGATAATTTTAGATAATAATTATAGATTAATAATTAGAATAAAAATCCATTTGCGTCATAGATAAGGCAAACACTCTTTTATTGGTCTGGATATTTAAACGTTTTCTTCTTTATGTATATATGTTAGTTGATACATTGGGAACGGAACACGGTTAGTTGTATGCATCAAGAAAGAAGAGTTAAAATAAACTTGAATGCTGTGTGTGTGACGCTCAGTATTATTTGTTCAATATGTAAATATAAATATATCGTAGATATAAATATGTCATTGTTATTGCTGTTAAATAAACAATCGAATTAAAAAAAATAAATAAACAAAACGGAATTGAGACTGGTACTCAACTGTGAAACTAATTATTAAAATAATTGACAAATTCCTCAAATATAAATTAATTTCTCGTAACAACAAAAACGATTTAACAAAAGTAAAAGAAAATTCGTAAACACAATGAAACGTCTATTTACAGATGCCTACGATTTATTAACGTAAGTTCACTTAAAAATTTGGAAATTAGTTTGCATTGTCGCGGCCTTACGTTCTCCCAAATTGCTATGCGCACAAAATCAAAAGTAGAAAAAAAAAGAAATACGATCGCTTACCCTTATATGATAGGGGTCGTACGGGGATAGACGGATTTTCCGACCCTTCCCTTTTATTGTTCTTTCACACTCGTTATGTCGGCCTTTTCTTGCACGGTAGCTTTTCCACAAACTTATGTTGTCTTCATTTACATTTCAAATGCTAACTAATGGTTTTTCTTCTTTGTAAGAATTCATATTTCAGTCAACATTAACGCTTCTTTTGGTTCTAGAGCTTTCACGCGTCTCAGGAATTATCGCACATTTTCGTATATTACTTCTTTTATGTATTAGTTGCAATTACAATAACAATTACGATTATATTTATGAAAACAAAGTATTATTTTTATAATTGGTCAAGGTTGACTATTAAATGCACTGCACCTGTGTGCTTAATACAATTCTTCACTTTCGTTATATATCATATCACTAATTATTTCTTGTTTCTATTTCAAACCTTATTTATTTAGACAATCCTTTTGGGGAAAGAAATGATCCGTAATGAAATCATATGCTCTAAACTTATCATCGTAAATTATACGCCAGATTGGATTTCTGAATCAAGTTCCATTGAGAAAAATTTTTGCTTGATTTTTTTTTGCAAGAACGTTTATAAGGAAAGGGATTGAAATAATAGATCAGCTTCGTTCAAATTTTGCCGGTTTTATATATCAAAACACTATTTGTCAATCTTTCTTGTTGAGAAATATTAAAAATCTTGAATTTTTTTTTTCATCTAAAATTTTCTTCAAAATAAGTCATGAAGGCATAAAGCTATCCGACCCAATCCGTTTTCAATAGAGTTCGTCCTTGGACCAAAGCATGTTATTGTATCTAATTTCATTAAAATTTCGATCTGTAAACTGAACAAAAAAATAATGATAAAAATCCGTTCTGGAGATTTTTCTCTTAAAGTCTCCTTTCGTTCAAGTCGAACAGTGGAGCTTAATAAAGATGAAATCAAAACCATCATCGAAGCGGATCGTCATGTAAGTACACGGAAGTTTGCAGAAAAGTTAAATGTTTCACGAACAGCCATTGAGAAGCATTTAAAACGTGTTAACGGTCTCGTTAAGAAGCTGAATATTTAGGTTCCGCACGATTTGAAAGAAATTCATCTGACCCAGCGCATTAGCGCTTGCGAATTATTGCTTAAACGCAATGAATTCGATCCGCTTTTAAAGCGAATTATCACTGAAGACGAAAAGCGGATTGTGTACAACAATCTCAATCGAAACCGATCGTGGTGCATGTCTAATGAGCCATCGCAACCCACTTCAAAGGCACATATCCAAAAAAGAAGATTTTGCTGTCAATTTGGTGGGATTGGAAAGATCCGGTGTATTTTGAGTTGCTTCCAAGGAACCAAACTATTAATTCGGAGGTCCACTGTTGGAAATTGGATAAATTGAATGCAGCAGTCAAGGAAAAGCGACCAGAATTGGTCAATTGTAAAGGTGTCATTTTCCACCAGGACAATACTAGGCCGCACACTTCTTTGGCCACTCGGCAAAAATTGATGGATCTTGTTTTGGAATTGATGGTACACCCACCATATAGTCCTGATCTTGCGTCTTCGGATGATCACTTACTTCGATCCCTGACCAACTCCCTTTATGGTAAATTTTTCAACGATGAGGAAACTGCAAAATTTCACTTAACTCAGTTTTTGGCCGAAAAGGATTAGACTTTGTACGAGCATGGAATTTTCAAGTTATCAGAGAGATGGCAAACGGTCATCGAACAAAATGGAAAATACATTATAGATTAAACTTCATTTCAAGTAAAAAAAAAAACCTTTTACTTTATTGAAGAAATCGGAAATTTCTTAGTTGCCAACCCAATATATGGACAGACGGTTCATACATATTCGTAAGAGCTTAAAATAACTTATACAACGATTGTATACGAGAGTGTACAAATGTTTCATATTTATATGTTTAAATTGATTACAGAAATGACCGAAATGTCTTACATTTTTAAACGACGAGACTTCACATACTCATTGATATCCTTCGAAACCATATTTTAATGTATTGTTTTTATAAATGAAAAGTTTTAGAAACGTTGTTCCACTTAACGCTTATGTGGCTAACTTGGCTCGCATAGAATAACTTGAAACTGTTGATTTCCTTTTTTATTTTATATCTTTCTGTTATTTTTCTTATTATTTTTTTAAGGTACACATTGTTTGTGTTTTATTTCCAGAAAAGTTTTTTTTTTCTTCTCTCCTTTCTGCCTTTTTAGTTTAACCCTACATCGTAACATTATTTAATTGTATATACAATACACCATGTCGAGCAGTGAGGTCCTCTCAGTCATCATCTCCTATAATTTATGATAACAATAGTGTGGTAAGCTTTGTTTTATACAAATACAATTTGAAATTACAAACAAATACTACCAAAAACAAAAATAAGCACTTAATTTATACCTTTTGTTTAGGCTAAGTACAGAAATTCCTTTTTTCAAAGTATTTAAAAAATATTTTTTCATTTTATCATATATTTTTTTTAATGTTCTGTGTGTGAGAGAGATTTTTTGTGGTACCAAGTTTACAAGGTTGTACGCAATCGTTAGAGGGACTTGAGAGAGATCCATCTTTTATTATACGAATTGTTTCAGAATCATTTTTTGAATCGATTGAACCACTAGTGACTTTCGTATTATTGAGTTCAAGTTACAGGCCTCATATTTTTAAGATATTTTGATGAAATCTAATATACTGATGTGCTTTAATCCAAGAACGAATGCTTTTGGAAATAAATTAATTCTATAGGATTATTTTTACGATGACTGCCCATATAACGATCTTTTCTTGAAAAACTCAATAAAAATCAATGAAAAATAACATTTTCATTTACTTAATGAATTTGAAAAATTTGTATCGAGTTAGATCGTTTTTTGAGCATTTTTTGCTCCGTATTCGCAATCGATACTAATACTAATTGTCGATTACTTTGTGCATAACACATTCAATCTTTCACGTCCTATGCACTAATAGATATTTATTATTGTCTTTTGCTTGCCTAATAATATTGAAAAACTCAAAAGAAAACTAGAGATCATTTGGAATATTTCATTTTTTGGATATTCAGGCTCAGAATATAGCTCAGAGTTCTATCATGTGGAACCTTAATCAAGTACTAAAATAATAGATGCTTGCGTGTATTAGGTGCATACGTGAATTTTGGCTAGGAACTTCTTGAGGTGAAAGTGATAAAATAATGGGAAATACCAGTGCACATAGGGATCAAATTCGATGGTTTTGACCTTGCTTTTGCATTTTCCGCATTCATTACTTTTTCTGTTTGATTTGAAGAAATCTGTTGCCGAAGCCTATCAAAAATGTTTAGAACCTTAGAGTGATGCTGCTCCATCATATCGCAATTGTCAGTTTTGATTTCGACGATTTAAAATTAGTGATTGTGATGTGAATAACAAAGAACGGCCTGGAGAACTAAAAAGGTTGCAACAGAATCAATTGCAAGATTTATCGGATGAAATGCAAGCTCAAACGCTCAAAGAACTTTTGAACAGCTTAGCAGTTGAGGAATTAATTGTTTGTAGACGTTGTGCAGTGTATTGAGAGCTGCTGAAAACGAATGAACTTGTTGCTGCAGATGTCTAGCGACATCAACTGAACAAACTAAACGATGTATTATAGCAAAAAAGACCAGCAATAGACGTTAACAGATGCAAAATAAATTTCCTACATGATAACGCTCGGCCAGACGTTCCAGGAGTTGTTAAGAATACACTGTTGCAGGTGAAATGGAAAGTTCTGCCAGTGTACTGACCAGACGTAGCCCCTTCTGACTATCACTTGTTCAGATGGATGCAGCATGGCTTAATTGGCACGCGGTTTCGAAATCCTGAAGAAGTGCGAAAATGGGTTGATGATTCGATCGCTGCCAAAGCAAAATCGTTCTTTGGACGCGATATCGCCATGTTGCCTGAAAGATAGGAAAAAGTTGTGGAAAATGATGAAAATTATTTTGATTTATATATATTGTAAAAATTGTTCCCAATAAATTCTTCTCTGAAGTGAAAACATTGCCAGAATTTATTAAAAATCTATATGGATTAAGTACGAAAATATAAAATTATTAGATAAAACATCAGACACCATAAGAGCAGATACTAGGGAAATATCCATTTGCATTCAAAAGAGGGTGAGGCCTTTGAAGTCTTCGCTTTGCAATAGAAGATGTAATACTGATCGTATTCCAAAGTCAACTTCATTACTAGGACACTCTTGCTCTTGTCTTATATTGGGCGGAAATTTGGAAAATCCTTATATCAAGCGTAAATGAATTAATCGAAATAATTTTTATGATTTCTCGGAATATTTGCCTGAAAAATTCATATAGAAAACTCGTTTAGCTTAATTTTCTTTAGCAAAATCCTTTGGCTTTCTGGCTCAAATAATGCGATTTTATTATAAATCTGGTCTTTGGATTTCAACTAAATACTTGTGTGCCATGTTTCAGCTTCCTTTGATGATTTTGGATCACTAAGAATCCTTGTAAAATGTACTTTTTTTATAAACCATTTTGCAACACATACCAATTTTAGATATTTCTTCAAATTTGAAATTAACTGTTGTTTTCTTTCATTTTAAAAAGTTCAAAAGAGTTCACTAAAATTATGGTGTAGCGGTTAGGAGGTCCAGCATACCGGTAAGACCAAATTATAATCTGGCGCATTAAGACATAATATCATGTACTTTGGTAAATATGAAGCATACCTTCGTTGTGTAATACTGATTTCGTTTTGTTTTTATTAAAAGACAAAAAATAGATTGTTTTAGGTTTTAATATATATTTTTGCTTTTGCAACAACTAATCTGTCCTCAAAGCAAACCATTATATTCTCACCGGAGACTATTGTAAAGAAAAAAAAATGGATTACATAACTAAGTCTACAAATTCGCTCAAATCCAACGAGAGTTTGAAAATGTTTTCATTTAATTATTTTGAAATTAATTCAATCGTAATGCTCTCAGCTACGTTATATACTACGGTATGAGTGTTTTAAATTATAGTAATACATATAGCAGTGAATTTGTGAGTGAATAATGCAAAACTGAAATATTATGTTCTAATATGATTGTATACCGGAATTTATTTATTTTTTTAATTTATTTATTAATATAATTCATCACATGGCATTGGTATTATGCGTTGGCCGTAAACCATTTTTTTTTTTATAATTTTTCGAAGCACTACTCGAAGTATTCCGCAGAGCACAACTGCGTTTCAGTTTTAATTAAAGATTTGTTTAAAAATGCCTGCAAATATTCAGAGCTTGCGTTGCAAGAAAACATAAGATTAAGAATTTATCATCGATGTCAACTTTCTATTCCATTGATTCAAGCTAAATATACATAACTTATGGTGCAACCAATATTAAGTTCATACGGCTGTATAGAGTAACGTATCTGTCCGCATGTCCGCCCGTCCGTCTGCGGGTCCACTCACCTGGCATTTCGTGCAGTTTTCTATCCGGCTGTCTGTCTATCCGTCCATCTGTCTATCCGTCCATCTGTCTATTCGTCCACCTTCCTGTTTACCCACTTGACTATCCGCCTGCCTGTTTTTCCATTTGACTATCCGTCGGCCTTTTTATTTGTTGACTTAACTATTCGTTTGTCTATTTGACCAATTGACTATCCGTCCGTCTGCGTATCCGTCCCCCTGCATATCCGTCAGCTAGTCACTTCGTCTGGCTGTCCATCTCTCCGCCTGTCTATTCATCTCTCCTTCTATTCTCTATATGCCTATTTGTCTATCCGCCTGTCAGCCTGTTAGCCTCCCGGGCTGCCGGCTATACATCTATCCAAGCATTTTTGTTCTCATCATATAGATCGCAATTTCTGAGACATTTTCAGAGATATTGATACACTAACGTGGACAAACGCTACTGAGGATGGTGTGGATGACACCCAGTTCCCATATAAACATTTTTAAGAAAAATTAGCCTTTATGTGACAACATGGTCTAATTTGCAACGTCTTATGTTGCAAATTGATATAGAATAGTGTTTCAGTATATAAATTTGCTGTGGTATGTTTAGATCACCCAAGTCCATTTTTTGACTTCTTTTCTATATATTTCATGAGATGTTAGCCCTTATATGGTAAATACGTCTTATTTTGGTCATTTTGCAAAGGAAAAAGGTGAAAAACAATAAGTTCTTGATACAAAATTTTAACTTAAGTCGGTAAAGAGTTTGGGGTTTTCATGAAGAGTAGCATGGGGATGAAACATGAATTTTGGTATTTTACAACCAATATAGAGGAAGAATTGTATCAGACGAAGTGATGTAGAGTATTTAATGGTCGATTTAGCCATACTATAGTGTGTCAAATTAACTTGACAATCGTATGCTAACGTTGTGACCAATTAGAAGAGCTTGGAATTATGTTTTCTTATCATAGATTTTACGACTTTGCATCAAATTTAGTTTTCCGGAGCAATGGCCACAATAAAATTCTCTGACATCAATTTTGTTAAAAAAGAAAATTGTTAAGTTACGAAAATCCTTCATCTTTCCCCACCCACTCCAAGAAATAGTTGAAACGCTAATGAATGCCTAGCTGACTTGTGACGTGTTTGTGATGTCAAAATACGGCGGAAAGTTTTTATTAGTTGGACATAAGTAATATACAGAAGAATTAATTGGTAATTAACACTAGACTGACCCCTATCCACTGAGCATCCAATTAATTACACTTTATTCTTATAAACCAGATAAGCAGTAAATCGCTTACTTCCATTGTTTTATTATCAAAATATCTCTAAAAATATTTTAGTTATTATATTGATAAATGAGATGAGCCTTAAAATATCATTTTCCATTTTCTCAGCCAACAGAAGCTTTATAATCCTCTTTAAACCAAATGAAACTTTATTGGGTTTTAAATAGTTCTACCAAAAAAAAAAAAAGGAATAAAGCGCTTTATCGATTATACATTTTTGCCAAATTTGAATTGAAATATTTCGTTAAGATCAAGGAACACTCAAATGAAAAATGTTGTAGTTTCTTTTACAGTCGAATAAACAATAAATTTGTTTAGTAAAGTGCTCCTTATCAAGAATTTAAGTTCGCTTAAAAAAGAGAAATAAAAACTTACTTGAAAGTAGTTTTTAAACCAAATTATTTTACTTCTTTTGTTTGAGAAACTTTTGCTCCCTTTGCTTTCTTAACTTTTCAGCATAATACTAAAAATTACAAATGAGTTTATGTTACTTAATACTCAAGCCTTTTTAATAACGAAAGCATTTGAAAACGTTTAACTTTAACTAGTAGTCTTTCTACGTCTTTCGTTTTATGCATTTTTTAAGAAATTTTCCATTTTTTATTATAATTTACAAAAAAAAAAAACTTATCAACAAACAAATTAAAATATTTAATAGTATTTTCGGAATATCATGTACCCTTACGGTTCGTGGTAATTTAGTTATCACATCAATTAAATTATTATTAAATTTAAATTTTGTACTTTGTTTTGCTCCTCAGTCCAGTAAAAGTTAAGTAACGTTGTATTAGCCGCCCCGATGGATGCTAAGTCATGTTTTAGTAAACTTTAATTAGCAGTTCATTCAATCATTGATGAAGACAACGCTAGTGCTGCCAGAGAATTTTACGTTAGCTACGAATCGATATATACTGGCATTTTCTTATACCGATATGAGTTGAATTTTTTGTAATATTTTTAAGATTTTCATGTTATCTGGATGACAGAATGAAATATTTTTTATTGAAATTATTGAAATATGGAATGAAACAAACTGCTGCATGCAAGACATCGGTTTCCTGTGTTTGAGTTGGATGTACTTTTTTAAATCAATCTTTTGATATATTCTTGATAACACGACCCTGTCATGAACGAAGAAAGAAAAACTATTTCTCCTAAGTGTAAAATCAATGTAAGGCGACCTAGATTTGTCGAATTTTATTTCATATTTTTGCATCCATATTAATACATCATCACTAACCGTTTGTGAATTTTCACATCAGCAGCATCAGAAGTAAACGATATAGTATTCGGAGTATAAGCAGATAATGCTGATGACTTTTTACTTCTGTAGTTGCGTTTACTATTTTCCAGTTTAGATCAGAGTAGATGGAAGGCCAGTATACTACTGATCATCAGGACTGATTGTTAAATGACCTTAAATGTTGGTTCATCTTCTGACATGATCATCGAAAAAATTCTATCAATCTGCGACATGATTCAGTGATTCCGTGCCCAAGACAAGGCATATAGCTTTAAATTATGGTAGCAATCTTTCTAGACAAGTTATGCAACGACAGGCACGCGTAATATTTCACATAAGCTTGTGAATTTTCATTTGTAATCGCAATGGTTCTAAGATCATTAACTTTGACGGTCACTAAGTGGTTGAGCTTAAAAAATTTTTAATTTTAACAGTTTTGTTGTTATATGTCAGAGATGCATATTTCTAACTTTTCTTTTCACATTTTTTCTGATGCCTTTAAATCTTTTTTCAAACAATTTTGCTTAAATATACTCAGTGAAAACTGTTGATTCATCCTGGAATATTTGTTAAAGCAAAAACTATATTTGTAGATACATATTTAAATGCACGAGTCTCTATAAATGGTGTTAGTTGTAAAATAAGACTTTCTGACACAAGCACACACGTATATAATATAAACTATAAAATTCATTGCCAAGTGAGAATAGTGTTATTTATACAAAACACATGAAAAATTCATTCATAACAAAATACTGACGATGACGACAACAATGGAAGCTGAAGCAATAGTAACGTGAAGCTTACAATGTTAAACAACCATTAAAGCAGACGAGAGGGAGAGACGAGCAGGCAGATTTAAAAAAAATATGTATAAATTTCTAATAAAAAAAAGCAAGCAAAAATAACTAAATTTACTTTAGGACAAATTTTGGTTCGCTTCAACCACTTGCAAGGTCTCTGGTCCTGCAATGCGAAATTACGTCAAATTTCAACGGATCTGAATTGATAGGATGTTTGAACACAATATATCGTACAGATCGAATCTTAATAATGAAATTTTGTAGTGCTTCTTCGAGATTCGAAATTTAGTCTTTTTTTTATTTCATCATGATAATGATTTAATAGTTTAGAAAATGAAAGAACTGTGAAGTTCAAAATGTCCGTGCGCAAGTTGGAATGCGAAAAGCAGTTTCAAACGTTGAAAGCTGATTTAACAGCAAAATACATCACAATATAAAATCTAACTGTCACGAACAGTATTGTACGCCTAAGATGACCTAATCTTCTGGCGTAGGCATCACAGAGACAGACTTTCATGCATGTGTGCATGCGTTTGCGTATCTTGGTTGTCTTTGTTATTTACGGTATTCGAAAGCCGCAAAAATAAAAATAAAGATATGAAATGCCATTACAAACAGCCTACTTTCCTTTTTACAGCCCATTTTCTTATTTATGCTACTTGAGTCTTTTTTTATACCCACCACCGAAGGTGAAGGGTGTATTTCATTTTGCCATTTGGTTTGTAACTACCAAAAGAAAACTTCGGAGAACCCACAAAGTAT
Source organism: Glossina brevipalpis (assembly GCA_000671755.1). NCBI lineage: Eukaryota > Metazoa > Arthropoda > Insecta > Diptera > Glossinidae > Glossina > Glossina brevipalpis. Next base: position 266,570 of record KK351257.1, on the reverse strand, counting down.
TTATATTCTTGATCAGCTCCAAATTTAGAATCGTTTTAAGCATGTCCGTTTGTTCCTTTTTCCCTCTGTCCGTCTGTCCGTGTGTCTGTGTAATGTCTTTGGTAAACATTCTCCTGGTCGCAAAAATGAAGGCATCATCTTCAAATTTGGCAGAAACATTCGAAGTTCTTGCACGCAGGTTGGTATTGAAAATGGGCCAAATCGACCGCAGGTCACGCGTTTAGTCTAACATAAGTTAAAAGCATGTCTATTTTGCACTGACTATTTTCCACGGTATTCCATAAAAATAAAAAAAAATCTGCTACACCCACCTATTAAAACTTAGTTGTTTCTCTCTTACGTGGTGGGCATTAGCGATTCGGCATAGCCGAATATAACTTTCTTATTTGTTTTTTGTGTGTTTAGTAAGTACTTTAAACGTTTGTCATGCAGATAAATAGGCAGCGAACTCACCATAAACTGCATAATAGGGTGGAAAAAACAAAAGAAAAATGATACTCGGACTAACCATAATTTTTCAACAGCCCCCAGTGGCTACATTATCAACAACATTTTTATACAACACAACAAAGTTTGACAGAACATCACAGTCAGTTGTAAAAGATAGTAATAGCGTCTATCTAGCTAATCAAGCTTGAAAAGGGAAACTAGTTGAAGCCAATCTTTTTACCGATTTGGTCTATTTGAAAGTTTAATTTTTATGTGTTTGAAAATTCGTCTATTTCTCACTAGTTTCGTTTCATCGTTTTTTTCTGCAGCAAGCTTCCGATGTGATTTGTTTAGTCATCTATTTGTAAAGGTTCCATGAAAATTTCCATTAAAATTGTCATAATGACCTGCATGATTAAAGTATTTCTTTAAAATGGTATTAAAAAAGCCCCGTTATGACTCTCTCACCGAGACTGTAAATAACTCAATTTTATTGTCACACCTCACGTACTCGCTGCTTTTAATTGTCACTCATTTTAAAGCTCAACTTTGTCCATATTATTTCAGTTTCGAATACATCGTATTTGGACTCATAAGCCTTCCGTTCTCAACTATCAAATCTTGTTGCAAACTGGGTTATCTTTATTGCTTTTGAAACTCTAGAATCACATCTATGCGCTAATGTTATGTTTAGATTTCGAAATCACGATAGAATTTCATTTATTTCAATTTACTTTACATACGTCATTGTTGAATGTTTTGCTTTGTTGTGTACTAGACCGTTTTTGTTTGCCCAATCGCTTAATTTACTCCAATTTACTCCTACTTTTTTGCTTTAACTTTCTTTGTTCAACGCTGCCGATATCAAAAAATCTCTCTTAGTATCCAGAAGGTGCACAATGTTGATAAGATGAATGTTGACTTAATTACGTCAAGAATTATTCTGTTTGATACTTTTCAGCGGGCAACTAGCAACGACACTAATCATTTCATCAAATATGAGGCCTCTTCTGTGGGTGATATTTAAATCTCATTGTGATAATTAAAATCTCTTGATGTGTTATTACTCACGTGAACTCAATTTGAATCTATACCAGGATAGGGAAGGATTCTCGCAAATGTTTCGAAATTTGTCTTCGACTGTTATATGTTAAAAAGTCTTTTTTCTTCAAGTTTTTATTTCTTTTTATTTAGTTAATAGTATTAACTATATCCCCGAAAGTTTTGTCACTTTTGTCCTGATCTCATGTTATAGTCGCTTTGCTTCTTCCTACCCAAAAAACTGAAAATTGCTTTCCATCGTCCTTTTTTCTCGTACGCGACGTCCAATTCAATTTCATTTTGTAACTCTAAGTTTGACTTTAAGTAACTTTAAGTAGCCGATCGGTCACAGAGATTTTTTCAATATTCGATTGACAGGGTTCTTTCATAGTTTTGTCAATGATTTTCGTTCATTTATTTCTTTTGAGATGGATGAATGGATTCGATCTTCCGGAGAATGCTGCGTCTTCAAGTTTCGCTGTAGTACACTTTCTTCTAGAATCCGTGAAATATTTTAATTTCTTTTTTGAAGTATTTAGCATTTCATTTGTTATTTTTTTTTTAAATCCAAATTCAAAACTTATTTTATGGTGAAGAAGTAATTCTTTTTTACTTCTTCTTCTTCTTCTTATCATACCATTTATACATTACGTGAAAAACTGCAGCATTCGTATATTCAGAGTGAAGCTTCCTTTACAGATATTCATTTGAAGGTCATTATTTTCGTATACTTTACCAACGAATGTAGTTCTACGCACTTAATTTCGTAATATATGTTGGATATTAAATCATGAATTGTTTGTAAATTATTTAAACGGCTATAAATTAAATCAAACGGCGACTTTGTAAGGATAAAGTAGTTCCTCTTCACTTTTGTTTATTAACGAGAGTAGGGAGGAAAAGGCAGCTAAGGAGGAAAACCTCTATTTCGTCTCTATTTACTTTAAGTGAAAGGAGTTTTTGTGTATTAAACGAAGGCCAGATATCACATTTCACTTAGTATGTAAGATATCAAGTTCATTTAAAGAACGAATGCATTTTTTACGAGAGTATCCATGAATCGATTTGGATCTATTGCTTGCAATTGTGAGGAACAGCTAGGAACTCTAATACTTCAAATATATCAATAAGTGTTCATTTAATTGTTAACACTCTGTCGCAAACGTATTTAACGCCTGTCTTTAAAGTAATCTTACAGATAATCACACAATATAAAGCCAATAAAATAAGAAGATTGAAAAGGCATCATATACCAGATCTCCCTACGATTTAGAAATTAAATTATCTTTCTTCTTAAAGTTATGTTAACGAGTCTTCTTAGTTTGCACTATTTATTTTTATTTATTTAATCATCATAACTGTATGGTTGGATTATTCCTCTGATACGCTTCTAATCTTGCTATAATCTTTACTTATTATCTTTCAGGATAGCGATAGTAAGATTCCTTCCTGCCTCGTAATGACTAAGATAACATATCGGTCAATAAATGCAGGAACTGAAACGTAGATTTCGACATTTTTAGAAAGGGCGAAGAAAGTTGTTTTCTACATAGATACAGCGGCTACAGAGAAAAAAACAAAACACCAACAGTTTACAGCAGCGGAGCCGCCGTTGAATTTGTTCAAGCAAACGAAACTTTTTTTCGTATCGGGTCTGACAAGGAAAAAAACCTGAGCGTCATCATTCTCTTGAATCGCGTGGATAATCCGCTGACTACGAATTACCGATTAAATGACCTGCAGAGCCACCAAAGAATTAAGATTAGCGAGGTTATGACTTCCGTATGTTGGGATGCGCATGGTATTCTATTCATCGATTAGGTTCGAAACGGAAGAAGAATGAATAGCGAATGTTATATAGTGTAATCAAAACGTAAGCTATTCTCGTCACGACTGTCAAAATATACTCGGCAAGAAGTGTTCATATCGTAAATTGAATTGATAGAATTTTTCTTAATTTGCCAAGATGAACCCAGCATCAGTCATTCATAACAATACACTTTATTTGCCATAACGCGTGTGGTGCTTATATACTATTTTTCTTTTAAGCTAATCTAATATAAAGTAATTGTAAAAATGCTTACCCTACAAAATATAATAATAATATAAACATTTAATAAAAGGGCGCTTAGTGAAATTCTGTATTTGCATTTTTGGCATATTTTTAAGTGTGCCATCTGGTTTTGTTTTTTTTATTGCACCCGATGTTATGTATACATTACATTCCATGCATGCTATGCTGTGCACACGCTTCAAATAACTTTTAGTCCGACTAAACGAGGAAATTGGCAAAAACAAAGAGATCACATAAAAAAAAGTGCTGATTCGCTAAGGCAATATAACACGACGCAAGTCGATGGCTACAATGGAAAAATTATATGAATTGCAATTCATAATTCATAATTTTATAATTCTTATTTGATCTCAGTGACAATTACCAAAAGGATGTTTTAACAAACAATTATTTATATCAAAGGTTAAGCTCTTGAGGCTCTAAGGAGCCTTAAGCGACTTTTGAAGGTTTCGGAGCGTTGAATTGATTTTATTACTTTGGAAGAATGCTAAGCTGATGAATATAGTCCAATTTTGAAAAACAAAATGAATTTTCGTATTAAGTCCCAGGACTTATTGATCGATTTTCGGCTATATTTCTAAGTGATAATTTTCGAATATATGGATGCTTGGATAACATAAATCTTAAATGTCTAAACAAATTATCTAAATCTATCATGGAATGAATTTATGCTTAGTTGACAACATTGTTTAGCACAGTTTACAGTTTATTTTATTATTTTCTCTCTTTTTTATATGCACAAAATGTGTCCTGGACTTTATTTCAAAAATATATTTCAATTTTAACTTATAAATAAATATTATTCAATTTTAACAGTTTTGTGTTCTACATGAATTAATATATTCGGCAAAGATGTGTAGTGAATACATAGACGAACTTATTACGTTCCTGAGAAAGGGAAGATTATTATTTATTTGCATCAGGAAAGAAAAAAGTCAATTGAAACTGCTACAGCTACAGCTTTAGAAACGTAGTTTATACCATTTTATGAATGAGAAATAAAGAAAAATCCATTCACTTTTTAACTGCTGCTACACAATTGAACTTAATTTTTTTTCATGAAAGGAACTTTTTGTTCTATTCTTAAAGAATTTTTATATCTTTGAAATGAATTCCGTTGGGTGAACTGTTTCCTTTAATATTCGAGTATTTTAAAATTTTTTAAAGTTCGCTTTAATTGAAGTTATACTTTAAAATGAAATGAATTCTTTTTTCGCATTCTTTACTAATCTTTTAACAAATCTTTGTACTCGTTCTTAGGGGTATGATGTCTGGTAATTCATACATATACAATAGATGCACACATTAATTACATTAATTACATTAATGTTCAGCATTTTCGAAGCACCTGCAAAAACTACAAAGTGTATCTTCTCTATCTTAAATCTATGTAAGCACGCTAAGTAACAATCGTGACTACTTATTATCTGCATTATATGGAAATCATCGTGCTGTCTTTTAAATCATGGTTCCGGGTTTGGTATAAACCGATGCGTCTATGTACCTTTACTCAACACACTTCAACGGTCCAGCCATTCTTCCACAAAGGCGGAATGTTGCTCTTTGTTCAGCCTCACCAGCCTAAACCATTTGTAATTTCGCTTTATAAATGGTTTCCTTAGCCCACCTTGGTCGATTGATATCACAGCAGTAGCGTCCAACAGCAACGCTATTTCTATAGATATGCCTGTGTGTGTATGTGTGTGTGTGTATGTATTCCATATTATAACACAGATTCAGCTAAAGAGATCATCATAAATGGGAAACCGAAAGTTATTCCCTTTAAAGTAACGAAATATAACAAAGGATTAAATAAAAAATCATTTTTAATTAAAAAAGATAAACAAAATTCTGCAGACCGTGTTGTGTACCATTATCCTATTGTGGGTTGGTACAGCTTTTTTTTTTAATAGTAATTAGCATCAAAAATAATCTTGTTATGGTTAATAAAAGATTCAATCTACAATGAATGTAATTCCTCTACTGAAATAGTTTTTTCCCTTTTTCGTATTCATTGATATTAGAAAACAGAATATAGTAGAAACGTAATACATGCATACATATATATATATACAGTATAGTATGTATATGAATTTTCTTTTTCAATTCATTCAACAGATTTTTAAGTGTTTAAAGAAAAACGTAATATTTTTAAAATAATATCGTGAACAATTTAGAATCTGGATAAATAAATTATATCTTTCGGTTACTATCGGTTACTGTCATCGATACTTATATACATATACTTAGAAGATATTTAAAATATTTGTAATAATTTTTTGAGTTAGAAGTTAATTTTACATTTTTACAGCTTAGTTAACTTTAGTTGACAATAAGGAAATTGAAAGGACTGAAGGACTGCAATTTTTGAAAGCATTAAAAACAAAAAAAAAATATAAAAAAATTGTAAAGATAAAGGTTTGACATGTAGTTTCTATTCTGTTTCTATTTCTATTTCTATTTCTATTTCGGGATACCAATGCTATTGCTATCATTCCTCACTTAGTGGCATTTTTTAACGTATGAAATGATACACACACACACACACACACACACAAAAACAAGAACATATTACAAGAGTATACGTTTTCGAAAAGAATAACAGAACATAAAAAATTATTACATTTTCTAAATTTTTGTACAAACATGTGCACATAATGTTAAAATAGTTCAACTACAACGCATGTATAACAAATTTTTTCAAACACATACTAGTTCATAAATGCAAGTATACATATATGAATACAACACAATGTATCGCACAAAATAAATGCATGCATGTACTGAGTTCATTTAAGCGTCATGCATTAAAGGAACTGCACTTAACATGAGTAGCCGTTAAAAGATATTTATGTGATTATCCGCATATGCGTTTATGCGTGTGTATTGTATTTATATTGTTTAAAAAACTATATGGTGCGTTAAGTTATGAAAATTGCAAGTAAAACAACTACAAAACTAATAAGTGCTTACATGTAACGATTGATTTCATTCATTGCAAATTTATAAACAACGTATGTAATCATTACAGTTAAACTGAATATCTCGAGACAGTTTGTTTAGAGCGAAAAACGCACATAATAACAACGAAATAATCATAATAAGTCTACTAAAACTAAACATATATAGATAAATGCGCGTGTTTGTGCGTGTGGAGGTATATTATAATTGAGTTCATATTTTTGTATGTATATATATTGAAGAAAGAAATCAATACGTAAATACAAACAAAAACATAATTTATTCGCTAGGAGAAAATATCTCAGATTAATATATCTAAGATCTAAGTAAAGTAATAGATCCTAAATTTTTTAAATTATACGAGCGATTTCTGCAGAGGAAGATTAACATATGAAAACACCATTGATACAGTGATCGCTTTTGGGTTCCCATAGACTTAGAACGTTAAAATATACGAATAAAATTATAGATTCTATAGACGTTATACTACAAAATAATCATCGTTACTCCACAGTCGCGGTTATTCTTTGTAAAATAATCAATGTGGTCTAACGGTTTCACTGTAAACACGACAAACAATAAACTGATAGCATAATGTCAATTTAGAATGTTAAAATTGCATTATGACTCTTGTGATCCTGGGCGGACGAAATTATATGCACCTACAACAATCGAAGTAATGGGATTTGGTACGTAATGTGCGAGTCAAGTGTAAAGCATAAATGTCGTGACAAAAGCATTCGCTCAATGTTTCAACTTGCGATTACACTAATCTTTGATATTTTCACGGTCATAAATAATAAAATATAAAGGCATGATTAAAGTTAAACAACTGATAAAATAGAGCATATAATCGCTATATAGTATGTGTCAAATATTGACGTGTATATAGCAAATGAGAAAATATTATATTACACTATGGCCGAATCATATAAACCTACGACCTTAATTTAAAAAAAAATCCAAAAAAAGCTATATTTCTTTCAACATTTTTATTGAGTATAAGTAATGACCACAGAATCTGAAAGGTAGAGTTGAATATTTATATTGTGCTGTAATTGCGTCCTTTGTCCGTTTTAGCCCGTTTTCAATGCCACACCTGTGTGCAAGAATTGTTAGAATTGTTTTTAAAAAATTTGAAGTCAATTCTGAAGTCACTTCTGTGGAGAAGGGAATATTTTTCACAGTCATTAGACAGATGGACATGCTGAACTGCAATATGTACATGTTATGGAATCTGTGAAACTTATTTCTAAATTTTGCAGACGCAATGATAAAATGAATGTACATCCTTGAACGATAGAAATAACACATGTTGTTGTCAATTACAAGTCACTTTTATGAAAAGTTTATGATTTATAGCAGATAACAAGTTAAAATTTCGTTTGAAAATGAACGAAAATGAAGTATAAATTTCCGGCAGAAAGCGGTCTCCGTAAAACCGCCAACACTGCTACAATTAACAAAAAGTCTTATGAGGTGATGACAGTGCAATGATTTAAAGTTCACTTCATCGCGCATAAAGCTTTTTTTAGTTTGTTTTCCCAATTCTCAGGGGCCATAACTAACTAACTAACTAACTAACTAACTAACTAACTGTCTGTTAAAGTCGTCAGATAGTAGAAGAAAATGAATTCAAAAAACTTAAACTACATATTTTAAAGGAAACTAACCTCATGTTTTATTCATTATCCTAAAATTTATATACTTATTGGGCGAAGAATACAAATTGTACTTGTCGCAGCAAAAGTTGAGAATATATTGCATAACATATAAATCCACTTATTTCTTTATAAAAGTTAACCACCCTAAGAAGTTCAAACGTATGATAAGTGGTGGCTGAATATTAAATTCTTCGTTGCGTTTTCTTGTTCACTTTTAAACGGATAATAGATAAATAAAGTTTATTAATGGTTTGGAGAAATATACATCTTTTCCTTTCAAATTGTTCGAAGAGTGATTAACAAAGCAAAGATATTATCTGAGAAAAAATAATTGAATCAATTGTTTGGAATAAATGAATATAAATTTTATTTCTGTAAATAATAAACAAAAATTTTTTCTCCTTAAAAAATTTCAAGTAGATATTTATTGCTGTTTGGTTGAAACTATTTTCTATAAACGATAAGTTATGTAATATATTTTAAATTTAATTTCAGTAAAACTTATTTAATGATGGCCTTGAATTTAATGTAAACCAAATATATAACAAAATACTAGGGATTGAGAAACCTTATGTGTCCTGTACATACAAAAACGTTTCATTGATGGATTTAAATTCCATTTCTATGAATGCATAACGATGAACTAACCCGAAGAACTAGTAGTGTTTAATGCTACTAGAAGACGCTGCTACGTATGATTAGAATTTTAATTTTTTCTATTATTGGGTTTCAGACTCGCCGTTACAATTTACTCGAATATTCGTGTCAGTGATCTTATAATCCATTTTATTATTATTATTATTATTATTATTATTATGTTTTCAAGTCCAATGAAATTAATTCTTAGACTAGAGAAATTAATTGAGCACTAGCAACATAGGCTATCGGCTCTTTTTTCAGAAAACTTATGTTAAATAATAAGCTTAGTATATAATCCATTTTAATAATGTCTGTATGTTTGAAAAGTCATTTAGATTCTCGGACGATCACAAAAAATTCAAATAAAAATAGTGGTATTCTAAAAACAAATACAGTCTCATTATTTTTTGTCCACAGTAGTATATAATCTTTCCTAAGCATAATCTTATCTATATGCATAGATGACAGCACCAGATTGGTTGGTCGAATAAGAAAAAAGTCATCTAAAGATTTTTTGTATGATTGTGATACGTGGAAAATTAACTCACTCTCTACGATAATTGAGGACATCCAGAATTCTTCCTAAAGTACTAAATAACTTCCTTACTCCTAAACTTATACGATGTTCTATAACAGAAGAGAAAGCTAACATCATGTTTAGAAGATGCTAAGTTGAGAAATTAAATTTGTTTAAAATAAATAAATAAACACATTTATGGGCTGAGAGGCTAATGAATGCCACTATTGCCAATAAAATTTTATTAAGTTCTAATGCATACCTTTGGAAAAAAAATATATTTTTTATTATAGCATTAGTTTAGAATCTATCCAAAAAGGTAATAAGTATAATAAATATTATAACATAGTGAGGAAAGTAGCAAACTTTACTGTTCTGCAATAAGAACAATATAACGACGCGAATATGATGTATAAATAAATCAAAAGGAACTTTATCAAGTAAGAAGACACATTAAATAATTTATGGAAGATCCAGTATGCGATTCCGCTTCGATATTCTTATCTTATTGAGTTCATCTTGAAAACATGTTGTCAAAAGACTTGCATGATTACTCGTTTAGCCTGACAAGATATTTTGAAGGAAGTCGTTCAATTTGATTTTTAACAGATGGAATATCCGAGTCACCATAAATAGTTTTGTTGCAAACGAACCATGGGGCATTAGCGACAAGACGACGAGTCTCAAGCATATCAATCAAACACCCTTGATTGAACTCTCAAGAATATCCATTTAGCCCTTTTGATTGATATGCTTGATGCTCTTCGTCTCAAGAAAATTAATCGGAGACCATTGATTTCGTCTCATTACTGATGAAACCAATTCGATTTATAATTTGTAACCCATTAACAACAGTATAAAATTTTCGGTTACCTTAGAGAGCGTTTTTTTTTTGTGTTTTTGAAAATGAGATCTGTGAGATTTAGTTAAAAGTAATTGAGCGCAGTAATAACAGCGATTAAATTCCCATCTTCCATCTTCCAGTTCCCTTGACTTTTCTTCTATATGTCTTTAAATTGACGTTCCCTTCTTCGGAAAACAAAACTTTACCAAAGTATTTTGAAAAGACATAGCCATGAACAGATTCCGCTTCGTGGCTATTACTACTAATTACTACGAAATATTGCAGCGTATTTTTCTAGACGTAATCATTATTCTTTGCGCAGCACTGTATTCTTATTATATCTTATATTTTCTTCGTTCTTTTTCTCTTTTCAGATGTTAATCTTAACCACAAAATGTTAGGCAAAAATTGATGGTAAAAGAATCTAAATAAAAAAAAAAGAGAGAGAGGAAGAGAAAGAAATTCAAACGACAGTATTCGCACCAAGTAATCATTTCATTTGCAATTAAACGACAAATATTTCATTCCAGCAAACTGTTCTTTAAAAACGAATATGGAGTAATTTTCTAGTCAACAACAGTTGAGGAATTAAAATATTAACTATCGTTCATAAATCATATATCGAATCTATAGTTGCTATTAATATTAATACTCCTTGCACTAAAGCCGATATGAAAGGAACCATTGAATATCAATCGGGAGAGATCTTCTTCAGCATATCTTAATGAACAAAAGGGAATAAGGTTTTAATTGTTCAACGAACCTTTTCTTTTTACATTAATCACATTGTCGTTGTTAAGTTGCGGAAAATGAAAGTAAATTCGTTCTTTACTTTCAAGTATATGTAGTTGTTTTGAGAGAAGCCATTTAAGAGATTTTAATCTTCCAACAATAAAAGGGTGACCGTAAGTTGCAGGTGAAAGAGAAGACGGCAGATTTACGCTGGAGGATTCGCACAAATAATGAAGCTCAGCAGCAGCACGTCGTGTGGTTGCCGTTTTTGCTGCTGCTGCTATTGTTGGATAATAATGCTGTTAATGTGTTCAAGCATTGTTCATGGTAAGTGTAACCCGCATAACAAACATATATAAATTAAATTATTTGCTAATTTTAAGTTTCGTGGTCTTTTTTTCTGCCTAATTTACAGTTAGTATAGAATAAAAACATTGACAGAGATTGATTTGAGAAACCTGTGTTCTCTAAAAATTTCTTAAGAAATAGTTGTCATCACCACTAAAATATCTTATTAGCGTGAATAAAACTTTTTAGGCTCTCAACAAGAGTTACTTTATTTTAAAAAAGAAAAAACAAAATTTTGAATAAGCAATAATTTTAGTAGAGTTAAATCGAAACGATCCCTTGAAAAAGTAATGACAATATATAGTTAAGTTCATTTATTATTTATTTATAGTAAACTCGTCAACCACACCACTAATTAAATACAAGAGTTTAGCTATAGAGTCATACTATTTAGTTGAATACAAAATGATATATTTTTACCTATAATCTTCTAATTAATAATAGTCGTTGCAATGCAGCATATAAGAATATTTGTGATGCAGGTTAGAGGAAGTCGAAAAGTAACAACATAATCATGTTGCGTTAGATTAATTAATCCCTCTAGAATTTTTCTCTCTAATATAAACTACTTAGTAATGGTATAAAAAAAGCAGTTCTACCGCACTCAGCGTATTCATAACGCCTTCTGATTACCACTTATTCAGATCGATGTAGCACGGCTTGATTGTCTCGCGACTTCGAAAAACTGAAGAAGGGCGAAAATGGGTCGACGATTGGATCGCTGCCAAATCGAAATCGTTCTTTAGACACGATATCACTATGTTGCCAGAAAGACGTGAAAACGTTATAGAAAATGATCGAAAATATTTTGATTAATATATATTGAATCAATTTTTCTTAATAAATATCTTTTTCAAGGGAAAACATGCCCAGAATATATGCAAGCACCTGATAGTAAACCTACTTTCCTAATATAAAATTCCAATGTAACTGTTGACATGAAAAATGTAACATCATTTAAACGAATTTATTTCGACGTATTAAGACACAATTTTTCATACTGCACAGGCACATAACGTCATTCATTGAAATACGCCTCTTTAGCTATGAAAGTCCTGTTTATAGAAATTAGTTTGAATTTTTTATTTATTAATGGATACGGAAATTTCGCAAGAATAAACTTGTGTTTGACAAGCTGTGCATATAACACATAAGTATACCATGTTATCACTCAAGATGAGAAGGGAAAGTGAGGAAGTTTTTTTTCGAGTGAAAAAGATTACTTACACACATCTTATCTAAGTTCAGCTTAATTTGACTTCCTTGAAAAATCTCAAATTTTTAATATTTTATAATGTAAATGAATCAATTCCTAATATTAATTTGACATCAAAATTACTCGGATTAAATTTGGACCACGTAGGTCTATTTCTTAGATGCTATCCCATGTAAGTACAATTAATTAGTAGAAATGCTGCTTTTTATTGTCCTAACAAGATAAGCTTAAAACACCTAACTGTTTAATGCGAAATGGGCGAAATGGTTAATATTGACGGTTTCTTTTCCTTTTCTATTTACGTCACATCTATTTATTTTATGCGTTTTTTTTCGTTGCTACTTTTATTACTGTCGGCAAATTATTATTAAATGCGCTTCCGTTGTTGAACTCAATGTAATTGAATTTATTTCAATTTAAATTTCATATTTCAAGATGTTGGTCTACGCTGAATGCTTATTCGCTAACTTTATAACTTTGACATGAACGTACAATTATGCTTGTTACATAAATATTCCTGTTGGAGGCAGGAAGCTAGGAAATGTCAGAGAGACGTTAGTCGTTTTAGTGGTATGGTTGTCTGTTCGCCTGGGTGTTTCAGGCAATTTAAATTTCATGCGTCAAAGTGTTTCCAAATCAAATCAGTGTGCAGTTGCTCAGTTGGATTTCTTTCCTCTTACTCTTCTGCTTTTTCTCCATTTTTCTCGGCAGCCTTTAGTGTTAATTGCACTGGCAGATGCTAATAATATTAGTTCTTAATAAATTTTTGTTTTATACCCTTCTTGGGACAGATGGTCCTTTGAATATGTTTTCCTATTTGCATATCATACACATACATGGATTTTTTGTGAAGAAAAATTTCAATCAATAATTAAAACATGCAAATGAATAAAAATGAAAGACATTCACCTGAAACTACAGAGACTTAATATACTTCTTTTAAATTTCATACAAAAAGTAGTGATAGAACGCCAAGATAACCTTGTTAAGCAAAAACAAAATGGACTTATGACATCTTTCCTTTATCTGTTGCTATACAAAAAACTAGTGCTCCATTTAGGATAGAATTAAGAAAATGAAAAATTATCAGCTTTGGAGAATTTTCTAAAACAATTCATAGCAACACCTCGATGATGGCAATATAAAATACAATCCATAAATTAGCCAACAATCCGTGTGCCGTTTGCACTTCAAAAGAGACATTGGTGGAGGCATACGGAATATATAACAACATGGGAGAGAGAGAATACTCGACGAAGACATTAAAAGAGCTATTATTGCCACAAAACAAAACCAAATATTCTAATCCGTAAACTTCTGTATACATATTGCAAAAGAATTTACCGTCCCCCCTAAGCAACGTGGACCTTAAAACTGAACTCTTGTAATGTTTCATTCCCAACGTACAAAAAAGAAAACGCGCCAAATCTTGTCTTCAGAAAACTAATCGCAGATAAAAACCTAGTCTAGAGAGAATAATCGTTAATATTTTCTTTTTCCGGATGGTTCTAAAAGTGACGCACTGTTCGTTGTCTACGCAATCGTAGATGCCACAAACCAAGTCCAGATCAATCATATCCTACATGAAGCGAAGTCAGAGCTACTTTCCAAGCCAGAAACGTGGCTCGCAAAATCAAACTCAACGGGGTTATTCGGGTTAGCTCATTTTCAATACCAACCTATATGCCCGAACTTCGAATGTTTCTGTCAAATTTGAAGACTATACCTTGATTTTCGCGACTAGGAGAATATTTACCACAGACATTACACAGACGAATAGACGCATATGCTTAATTCGATTCTAAATTTGATGCTGATCAAGAATATTTATACATTGTGGGTCTCTTAAGTTTACTTTTGGTTACAAATCAAATGACAAAATGAAATATACCCTTCACCTTCGGTGGTGGGTTTAAATAACTTAGGAACTGCGTAACACGTCGGCCCAATTTATGATAAAAATATCTGATGTGACAATGTAAAGATCGGACAAAAAAAGCTACGAATTGTATCCAAAGCAACCGAAACCAGAACAGTTCACAAAACGTTTTTTATGTTTAAGATTTGGTGAGAAAAGAAAAAAAGAAAACATATTTATATCACTTATAACGGAAGGACTTAGCTGCTGTTTATATGTTCCTTTGTCAAGCATGTTGAACTAAATATCAATCAAGAATATATGTTTCAAACCCGAGCAGCTATTAATTTGCTATTTCAAAAAGTCCTTTTTACTTTAAAACACACTTGAATAGAAAAGAAATTATTTTAAATTTGCAAGTGATTTTCGCATCGCAACAACTTGATAAGTAGACTTAGACTTTCAGTTTCGGAAGGCTTGGTTTTTTTTTTTCATTTGATTCAAGTAAGAGTAAGAGTAAATAATCTTATTTCGTAAGGATATGTCAGGTATTAGTCTCCAATATGAAATAGTGTACAAATATACGGACGTACAGTCGGTGTATTACTGAGTCGGCTCGTATTACTGAGATATCGAAAAAATTATTCTTTTCAACACTTCGTGTTGTTTTAAAACTATTTATAAGACTGAATAATAACAGTATGAATTCATAGAAATTTCAAACACATGTGCATATATATAAGTATTTTGCCGGAAAATCGTAAAATATTGTTCTTTCTGTTCTTCTGTATGTACATTAAAATCATTTAAGAAGTTGCTGAGAATATGCTATTGTGTGTTGAAAATATGTACACGTTATGAGTATGTAAGGAAATACTTTCTCAAGATGTGCTTAAACACGAACATTTAATATAAGTCTTCAGTTGTATACGCCTTTCAGTACGCAAATAGTAAAAATTTCAAGAACATGTCCGTACGAAAATGATTCGCTTACAAAAGACGAATAATGAAGCTCATCAGTAACTTTCTGCTACGCGACTTTCGTCCTTTATTGTCCAACCCTTATTCTTAGGTGGACCAAGTTGCAAAAAATTTAAAATAAAATCAAACTAACACTAGTGATTATCATAGAAAAATTTAAGTAAATATCGGGCATTATTCTAAGCAAATCGTTTTATATAAAATTGTTTCATACAAAATTTCATTATAAGTCTTGTATATAATGCACAGAAAATTCACTGTTCGATATTAAAGCAAACAAATTGGTTTTGAAACGAAAAAGTGACACACAGGTTGTATAATCTTCTTTCACTGCACGCAGGCTGGCTATGGATTAAAAAGCGAAAGATACTCATCAACACATTTTTTGCTTCTTTAACAGCAACTCCGCTCTGTTTGTATACGCATCACATGTTTGCTGCAACCGTGGTCACTAGACGGGAGCATGCAGAATTGTAATTCAAATTAAGAGTTAATTAAATTTTCCATATATATATGCCTGTGCGTATAGTGTATAGGCACCAGCGCGTGTTTTCCTTTTTGCCAGAGATTCGAATGCGATATGTAACATTTTTTAAACATTTTAAATTTAAATTTAATATGAAATTTGAGCTTTATTGCAAAAATATTTAAATTTACAGTGAGCGCACATCAATTTGCAACAAAAATATTGAATAATTAAAAAATAATATATAATTATATTTTAATCAATAATTACCTAAAAGTCAAGGTAACGAACAACGTAACAGAGACAACCAAGATTCATTTACTGCAAAAATAAAATAAAAAAGGAGACTGCCATCTACCTTTCCAAATATAGGACGCATCTTCGATTTTAACATCGTGATGATAATGATTATAGTCCTCATAGACATTTTTTGCTTACACTTTACCTATTCGACATTGAAAATAATAACAATGTTGTGATCTTTATTGATTTACATAACGAACGATCTCTCTCTCTCTCTCTCTCTCACTTTTCATCACTAATCATTTATTTATGGCAATTATAACAAGGAGGAACGACAGTGATCACATTGCCGGCCAGAAAGACGCAAGCAAAGTAAAAATTTCATATTAAATACCCCCAAGCAAATATAAACATTTTAATTACAATTTATCGATATTTGAAACACTTAGTCATAAGTCACACACCGAGTGAGCATTAGTTCGAAATTTAGTGCCAGAAATGAATAATTTTAGCACAAAATTCCGTCATTCGTCTTATTCGTTAAATGCTATATCACATCACATTCCTCTTTACATCCACCATCGAAGGTAAAGGGAATATTTCATTTTGTCATTTGGTTTGTAACTACCAAAAGGAAACTTCGGAGACCCCACAAAATATATATATTCTTGATCAACATCAAATTTAGAGTCGATTTAAGCATGTCCGTCTGTGTAATGTGTATTGTAAGCATTCTTTTATCTTCAAAAATGACGATATCGGCTTTAAATTTGGCAGAAACATTAGAAGTTCTTTCGCATACATTGCTATTGAAAATGGGCCAAATCGATTACAGGCCACGCTTGCAATATAGGCTAAAAGCATATCTACTTTCTGTCTGTTGCCCTGGCCGTTTTTCACGGTATTCCATGGCTGCGTGTGTTCCACGGTATTCCATAAAAATAGTTAAAATCTGCCACGGCCATCTATTAAAATTTAGTTTTTTCCCCTTTTATAAGATAACGGTGGTGGGTACAAAAGATTTGGCATTCGTTCATTCCCAAGTTTATTATTCAATCACTAAATAACAGGTAACAAAATGTTTTCGAAAAATTTACAAAATATACAATCATATCTATCCAGATTAGGTAGGAAGGCCTTCTTAAGGGAAACAAGTTATTTTTCGTAAAGAAAAAAATACTTCTTCCATGGGATCCCGCCTCCAACGGATAAATGAAGAAAAACATGTTAAGAGAAGTCAAATACGGTATTAATATAAAGTTTCTTTAATATTTTTACTTTTGCGACTTTGTTACTATTATTAATTTGTTTATGTTTTTTTTGCTTACGAAATAGTTGTTGAATTTTGGAATTTGAATATTTTACTTTGTGTGTCTTGCGTAATGAATTAGGAGGCATAATTAATCAAAAGATATTTGCTTTTATGCTCTTTAGCTTGTTTCCTTTATATACGTGCATATGTATTTTATTTTTTAAATCTATATACATATGGTTTGTATAAATATGTGTTTAAAGTTATTTCTGCTGAGCGTGAAATTCTCTTAAGATTTCCAATTGAGTCTGATGCTTTTATAAAAAAATGCTGATAGAAATCGTTAGTTCTGTGTACACATCCGTTGTTTTTTTCTCAAAGCGTGAGCTCATTTAGATTCATGTGTGCACATGAGCGCATACAAGTTAAGGATGTAATAATTTTTCTAAAATAAGATAACTACATCAGCTATAGAGCGAATCTTAGGTACCCGTTGTCTAATATAGATACACGAAAAAAATGTCAAAGGTTTTAGTTATTTTTCTAATATTTATTATGATGGAATTATGTCTCTGAAGTCTTAACCCCACTGTGTCCGATGGCATACGGAGCGGGCAAACGCACACCCAGCGCTAGACAGTGACACGTCATAGAATTTGTCTCTTCTCTGGTGAGAACGAGGGCCATTTAAGTCCTCTGCCTTTCTATGTGTGTCAAACACACGGTTGCAATGCAAGTCCATATTCAAGCCAACAAGCTGATTCTTCTCGAGATTTGTGTTAACCACAGCCACCACGAAACTCTCGATATGGGTCGAAGTAAATGAAGATGAGTACTTCGAGGGCTGTTGACACCCGTATGCAGCAGATATGAAGAAAAAAAAACAAATGAAGAAACTTAGAATTAAAGCTTATTGATCAGGCTTGCAGATCTCATATGGCCTGATTCGGTAGTGGAATAGTGATACTGTAGACAAAACTACACTAAAGAAACAACCTATGTTATGCGCATGGATATAATATTCTCATTGGGCTGAGCGAGACCCATTACAGTCTTTTCCGTTTAACGTAGAAAAACGGTACTCTTGGAGAAAGAGGACGACAAAGCACAAAACCGAGTATCAGCAATAGCATTGTATAGAAACATAGAAAGGGGTCTCCGCTACGTGGAGTTACGATTGCGTTACGTTGCTTTGAAATTTATCTTAGACTATATAAAGCCAAGTTTTAGTTTTTTTAGTGAATTTGCTCGGGCACGTCAAATTAGTGCTCTGTATTTAGTATAATTAGCTGAATTAATATCATAACTGAATTAGCCAACAGACATGATCAAATTATTTATCAGAAAATGCAATTCGGAGACTTTAGAAACATTATATTGGTATGTAGACAAGAACAGGCAAAGCTTTACGTAACTATTCCAATGAACTCTCAATTTTACTGGTAAATCAGGGAAAGTTAATGCCTCCTTGAATATATATACCTTATATATATATATATACAACTTACTGGTTTGTTCAACATATATTTCTAAGTAAATCAAATGTAAAAGCAAGTCCTGTATTCTTCTTTTCCGCGCTTGTGAATGTAAAAAACAGCTAAAGTAACAAACAACTTATGCATGCGAGACTAGTTTATGATACGCAATCCTCTCTGTTAGGATAACTTTAAATTATGCTCTGTATTCTTATTAACTTTTTACGAAATTTCAATAATTTATTGCGGAAAGGTTTCTTAGATACCCATAGAGTTAATTGCTATGAAAGTCCGTTATATGCGAGTGATTTCAAGTTAAAAATATATTGACAATTCATGCAGTTCTGTTGAGTTATGTAATAATATAATTTATATATCATGTTATCTCTCTCTTCAAAAATATAGTTTCAATATCGACTTGTTGTTAGTTATTTGTTGGGATGCAGTCGAAACAGTTAATGTTAGAAAGACACTATAAAATATAAAATGAAGGTAAAATAAGCAAAAATTAAATAAGTCTTGAGTTGCTTAACATGTAATATAACGTACTGTCTCGAATTCGGTACAATTTCGAAAAAATTCACGCGACCGTTAACCGTTTAGATGACTATTACAGAGGAAATTTCTTCTAAATTATACACTTTCGTGCATAAAAGCGTAGTCTAGGAAATTTTGTGGATCTAACTGGTTAATAATGAGAGCACCTAATGAGCTTTATGACTATGAGAATTGACCTCCATTTATGATACAAAATATATCGGTATTTAGTTTTTTTTCTATTTTGTTTTTTTTTACAAATACTGCCGAGATTGTGCCCTTACCATCTTCAATAGTTCGTTCATCCTGATTTCAGTTCATGTTGTGAAATAATCAACAATAGACTTATAAAACTCTTTCGGATAAATATTTTTGAATTAAGCAAACGGAACAAGAAAATTATGTCAAGTTCCCTCAACTGCTAAATAGCGAATATGGAAAACCGATGCAGAGATTCTCATAAAGTATGGTGGTTTAAAATTAAAGGGAAGTCTTTTTGCCACATGACATCAGATTAAATGCAAATGAGAATATTTATATATGTATGCTTTCGCATTTTCTTAAGGTATATATGCAGGATAGTTTCATACAAAATATGCATTCGTAGTAAAAATTTACATATAAACGTTTATTATATTAAAAAATGTTGTCTCTTTTGGTGTTTGTTGTCTCTAAAATAGTTCTGCGTGTTCGTTTTTGTTTTTTCTTTTCTGATATCACTTTGACATTTTCTCCAAATTCATGCAAATCTTTAGGTAGAGTAAGCCAAAGCATACGTAGTGTTGCGTGTAGTTACTTTTAGTTTTATTCCTCTCATTTGTAAATGGCGTTGTAAAATAAATATATTTTTGATAACATCTACTCCTGCTCTTATTTATCTAATTGCAAATTGTTCTCGTTGACAGAACTAACTTTAATAAATTGTAGATTTTGTTCTTTGGAAATGCTTCGTAGTATTACTTGGAAAACATATTCTTTGATAACGAAATTCCTTATAATGAAATGTATGTCGAAAAAGAAGAACAAATTTTCTTATACATTCATTAATCGTACAACAAATTTCTTTTAAGAAGCTTTCTCAAAAGTTGAAACCTTTTCTCTCTTACTTAGAGTTTTAACCTCAAAACTTTCCGTCGTACTAAGTAAAAAAATCATTCAAATCGGTTGAGCAATGCGTAAGTGCGTCACTTTTTACAATTATTTATTGAGTGCTAGAAAATTGTATAAAAATTTAATTTAGACAAATACGATATGTGATCTATATTGCAGTCAAATATTAAATGAAAGGAGAATACCAACCGACGTTTTTTGCACCAAAACTCAAATGCATTTTTTTTTTTATACTTTTCGTGAAAAGAAATTTTTCTTGTATTTAAAAAAAAAAAATAAACAAATGTGTGATGTTTGGATTAGTAATACAAATGCTATCCTTCTGTTAAAGCGATCATGCCATCAATGTAGAACTTGCAGAATTTCTGGGTGAAAAAAAGTCTCCTTCGTAGTAAGTTTTACACCATTAGGGATATTCTGCGGGAAGTGAAACAAAAGATAGGTAGATGAAGCAAGATGCGGGCTGAACTGTGCATGCATCAAAATTTCCCTCCCAAGCTCTTTCAACTTTTGCCTAATCATTAGACATTTGTGCGGACTGGCACTGTTGTGCCGGAAAACGCAATCTTTTCTTTTGACTAATTCTTAAAGTTTCATTTTAATCGCGCAATAGTTATGTGATAGTTGAAGGTAGAGTCGATAGTCTGACTAGGTTACAGCATGAGTTACTATTCCCTTCCATCATATTCAAGGCATTGCCTTATGTGGCATCAATTCGATTTTTGGTGCCGGTTGTAGTTTGGTACATATTGATCACCATTATCACTATCATCATCATCGGTTAACAATCTCTTTTAAAGTGGTTCGGTTTCCCTCTCTTTACACTAACAATGATTACTTTTGTTATGCCTTCAATTGGTTTCGCATCGTAGCGTAAACTGCATTTGTCACGGAATAAATGTATTGCAAAAAATAGGAATATGACTTAATGAGAAGTCCACGAATACTCCATATTTTGAAAAGAGTCAGTTTTTTGAGGTCCAACGATTAGTAAACTTCAAAAAGAAGGAAAAGTTTAAAGATGTATTGTCAGCTGATTCTAAAAGAGATAATCTATCTTGGAAGCAGATGGGCTACTCATTGATGATATAACCAGCAAATACAATATGTTTTCGGTAACTATAGGACCGCTTTGCATATCCGAGGACAGTTTCTATACGAACCTCAGAAAGATGGGGATATGCTCATTATGCCATGATGTTGGCAACACTTTAAAGGGTGCTTCAGAGATTTATAGAAGATATATATATATATTCTTGTTCAGCGTTAAATTCTGAATCGATTTAGCTGTATCCGTCTGTGAGTCTGTATGGATATGTGCTATTGGTCGCAAAAACCAAGATATGGACTTCAAATTTAGCACAAATATTGTAAATTCTCGCATGCAGATTAGTGTTGAAAATGGATTAAATCGGTTGAAAGACACGTCCACAGTTAAGCGTAAACTGAGAGGATTTCCGTTTTTGAAGCAGAAATTTGTGCATTTATGCTCATTACTCATAAATTATTAAATTTTCTACATTTATTTTATGGACTATATTTATGTTCGAAAATTGAAAAAATCACCTACGCCCATACAAAATGATAAGTGATTAAATTTCAATTTCTCTTATTTTCACTTTTTTGAAGCTTTTTTGCTTATTACGCATATAATAAAGAAGACAAAAATTATTCTTTACATTGAAAAATTGGTACTCGCATGACAAAATGAACGATGGGGGGTATACAAGATTCGACCGCAGCCGATTATAGTTTTTTTACTTGTTAATATTATTCATGATTTCATAATTTTGGATCATTGTTGGCTCTGTCGTCTGGATGAGTGACGTGATGAAATTTCTGAAGCCAATTTACAAAATATGCCGAATACAGTTTTGATTAGCGGAGATGGGTTTACGTGCAATATGATCTATACATTTAGCAGAGAATCTATTTTGCAATACAAAAACAAATTTGTGTTTATCCATATTTTTTAAAGAATTCAAAATTTACACATATCAAATTTTTGCAATTATTTCAGTTTCGCCTGTTGTGACTAATGTAAATAATAACAACAATAACAACGATTATCTACATCTACAAGAACAACAGCAGCGCCAATTGAGAAGTATCTCTGCAACGATGAAAGTAAAAACCACAACCCCTACCACTAGCATAAGAATAGCCTCTAATTGGTTCGATTCGAAAACATATGAAGCCATGCATTCATTTGCAACGAAAGAAGAAAAAACTGCATCCAAAACATTAGTTTTGATGCCCGAATGGACTACGTTCACAATATTCACAACAGGAAGATTTTTTACACCTTTCACGACCACTCTTACCGTACACTCCACGGCTGCTACCACTCTCAGTAGCGATATCAGCACTAACGCAGTATCTATTACAAATATGACGGCAACTAAATCTCGGGAACAATACTTTATAAGCGAAAAATCTTCTACAACGGCAAATGGAGCTTTCATTATGGCAAGCGATGAAATGCAATCTAAACAAGTTCAAAAGACCGAACACAATAGTATTAGAACTCATAAAACAGAGCAAAATAATATGATAGAGACAAAATCAACAAGTAGTTATAACTGTACAACAAAAACGACAACAACAAAAGGTGATAAAATTAGCAACAACATCAACGGTAGCACAGCTAGCACAACTATTGTTAGTAATACAAGCAGTGATGGCAACGTAGCAACAAATCCTAGTTCCAGTCAAATTACAGATGACGTTGGTCAAGGAAATCTGATAGAAAAACCAACAGGAAGACACACAAGACACCAAGAGCATAAGGTAGTAACAACAATTCCATTAGAATCAATACCTTTGTATTCCATAACATTAGAACAACAGCAGCAGCACCGGCAAAATACAGAACACAGGAATAATAAGAAAGATAATTACAGACAAGACGTAGCAACGTCAACATCATCATCAAGAACAGTAACAATAACAAAGGCTTCCAAAAGCAAGCGAACAGAAAGGTATACAACAACAATCTTAATCAAAGGGCATTATTATGCTCACATCTACCACAACAACGATAATAAAAGCAATGATAAATATAATGTGCTTGCATTGTTAACATTATGCTATTTTCGTAGGACCAACGCAATACAGCAACCGTTGAATCAATTGAGACGACCGTTACTGGTGACAGCGACAACACCGTCGTCATTGCTGCAACGTTATGCACGTCAGGCAGCAGATGCCGAACAGAGCGATAAGTGTCGCATGTTCGTGGAAGGAGATCCTGCAAAAAATGAATTCTATAGTCCCGAATTCCCCAATAATTATACGAAGAATATTAACTGCACGCGCGTCATTGTAGGTGAGTGAGAGTTAATTTTCTCTTTTTATTTTCGTTGCTTTCGTTATACTGAAAACTTATTCACAGAGATGTTCTGCACGCCGATAAATCAAAATTCAGTTGTTTCTTATCAATGAATGGAAATATAATATTTCTGTGTTATCTGAAGCATACACACACGTTTTTCTCAAGGGTTCACATTGCATTACGTAGCGGAGCTCAAAAGTTCTTATTACTGTAGGCTATTAAAGAATATTTGAAAAGAACGGGCATATATGCAAGTGCATTTATGTGTAAATTAATGGGAAACTGTGAAAAAAATGTACAAAAGATTATAAGGCAATAAACTTAACGACGTTATGTTAAATGATGGGGCATTAGAAGAAACTTTATGGATAATGGTATTAGAATAGAATGAACTTAGGATTTATCTAAACAAAAAACATAAAAAAATGTACAAAGATCTTTACAAGCCATACTTAACCATAATGTAGATACATATATGTATAGAGAATTTCACATTCAATCTAACTTAACCGCACTTTCTTCTAAACTTCACATTATTCGATATTACACAACCCAATAAAGTAACTCAGTTGTCTTAGCACCTAAAGCAAAACTTGCTTTTATATGTTTTTTTGCAGACGCTGATCTCTGAGTACATGTTTGTCTATATTAATTTCAATATTATTATTTCAATTTGTGCCTTACTCGTTATGTAGGAGAAGGGGAATAAAAGGAATAATTTTTACAATCAGCGATGATGGGTCATGCTAATGTTCTCAGGTTCGTTCACAATCCTCCAAGATACGTACAACGTATTGAATTAGTCTGAAATGCGAAGCAAGTCGAGCAAACGTCTGTTGTCTGTCAAAAATTTGGCGAACTGCTATCCTAGAAGGAGTAAAATGTAAACAGGCCTCTGTTGCTTTATACCGCCTACAAATTGAGCAAAAACATGGGAAGTTCTTTTGCATACGTTGCTGTTGAAAATGGGCGGAATCGATTAAAGGCCACGCTTACAGTAGGCACAGTTGAAAGCACATCTGTTTTCTAGCTGTTTTGCTCTGACTGTGTTCCACGGTATTCCAAAAAATAGAAAAAATCTGCCACGCCCACCTATTAAAATTTAGTTCTTCCCCACCATTTTTAATACATTTACGGCAGGTATAAAAGATATATTATATAATTTTCTTCCTTGTTTTTCTTTCAAAAAGTTTTTTGAAAACTTTCTCAACTGTAGAGCGAGAAATCCTTTTTTATAAAAGTTTGTAATTATATTTTGTGAACAATTAGAAATCTTTCTCTACCAATTTTTTGAATATCTTATTTAACGAATTCTTTAATTATTTATTTCGGAAGTTATGAAGAATGTGAAGCTACAAATTACAAATGTTATTACTTTTTCTATTAGTTAGTAGTATTTCCTGTTTATTGTCTAACAAAATGCTGTCGATTTGAATTCATGAATAAATTATAACTCAATTTCGTCATCATTGATTCAGTTGATTATAGCATTTACCGGGGCCGATGTGCACAGAATCTGAGTTCTTTTTTAAAGCTTTCATAATTGCAAGTATTATAAAGGATGTTAGAAAGTAGATATAGACAAAGAAACAGTTAGTGGAAAGTCATTAAAAGGAACTGAAATACATTTCCATTCACCTATAAGCAACTATTAATAGAAGTAGGAACAAGAAGTGGTAATTAGGAAGAAACAAACAAAAAATGTAAATAATGTATAAAACAACACAATCCCACGCATCACTATAAGGATGACAGCAAACAGAACAACTACAGATTCAATCGTAGATCTACTACTATACCAAAATCCTAAACAAACAAATATTTAAGGGAAATGCATAAAAAAATGTAAATAACTTCTAAAAATAGAGTAAATCAGTGAGAGAAAAATTTTAAAAATTCTGCAAAAAACTAAACGTTTTGTTATAAATAGCAGCGGTAGCAGAAATGACTTCGTCAATGCGTTGAGGGGATTTTTCTTTTTTTGTTATAATCGAGTTCAGTGAATGTGATAATCTGACGTTTGTGTTTGACGTCTTAATTATAAGAAAAAAGTAAGGTGCTGTGACTTAACACCTTTAGAATACTTCCTGTGGAGTGATTTGAAGTCATTGGGTTGCAGCATGCTTCTATTCAAGCTTATTCAAGCACGAATATTGAACGCGCTATATTGCACAATGCTCGAAAATTGTGTTTGACGCATTCGTTACTATGAGAATGACGACGATTGAAACGATGGTGTTCTTTTAGATTTGAATTGCTTGGAATATACTTCAAAATAAGAACAATTCTTGCTTTTCCTTGATTCCTTTAAAGCTTTTCTTTTCTTTTTATTGAAAAATTCTGTCCAAGTCAATTGTTGTTGTTGTAGCTGATATTTCTACAAGAAGTAAATAAGAAAAAATAAGTAAGAAACTTATATTCGCTGTAGCGAATCTTTTATACCCACCACCTTTATCTTACAAAAATGAGGAAAATGGGCGTGGCAATGAAAGAACTTTCAATGTTTCTGCCAAATTTCAAGTCAATATCTTCATTCTTGCGGCTAGGAGAATGTTCACCACTGGCATTAGATAGTTAAGCAGCCACACAGATGGACAGACGTACCGACAGATACGTTTAGGTGAATTCCGAATGTCATACTGATCAAGAATATATACATTCTATGTGTCTCCAGAAGCATCTTTCTTAATGTTACAAGCATTTTCACAAAAATAATTAAATTTCAATATTCTATTATAACGAATGGGTGTGGTCAATCCTTACCGTGTTTGCACAGGGAATACGGGATAGTTAGCACAACATTTTTGGAAATCTTTCTAATTCTATCTGCTGTAGTTTATGAGTAATTAGCAAAAATCAAATTATTTTTTAGTTCCAAAAGCAGAGGCGTGCTTAGTCTACGTCGTATTGTGGGCGCGTCTTTGGACCGATTTAGCCTATTTTCAATACGAACTTATGTGCCAGAAATTCTGCCAAGTTTGAAGACTATGCCTTGATTTTTGCGACTAGGAGAATATTTATCACAGACTTTGCACAGACGGACAGACGGACATGCTTAATTCGATTTTAAATTTGATGCTGATCAAGAATATTTATACTTTGTGGGTCTCCTAAGTTTCCTTTTGGTTACAAACCAAGTGACAAAATGAAATATACCCTTCACCTTCGGTAGTGGGTATAAGAAAGGAAAAGATATAGCGGTGCACTGATTATGTAAGTGCAAGGAAGAGGGTTATTAGAGGAAAATATGAAAACAAGTAAATTGAGTTTTGAAGGAGTTTGCAGGTATAAAATGGGGAATAAATTGTGATTAATTTAAATTGAAAATTCAATTTAATTTAATTCCCTTAAACAACCCTACTTTCATTTGGCCATTACATCTTGTAATCGTCTGTTTAAAAAAGTCATAGTATGATATGCTACAGCACACACCGCGAGCGCCTTAGTTACATTACACACAAAAGTTTATTTTATTTTAAGCACTACTGTCAGGAAATTGATAAAAATGAACGAATCTTTAGTGGGTTATAATCTACTGAATAGAATGAAACGTTGGGATTTCATGTTTGTTTTGTCGAATATTTAGTTTACTTAAGAAATTATTTTTAAATATTTTTTAATGATTTTATTATTTTCTGGCTTTGATTTATGTAAAGAACTTTTTTCAAAATTAAGAAAATTGAATAAAAGCACTTATGTACACAGAAAGCATAATTAACTAAAAATGCAGAGATGAAAATATCATTAGAAGACATAATATGATTTGAAAAATCCATCAAAAGGATTTTGAGGTGCAAGGAAAGTAAGCGAATTAGAAACCATTTATGTATTTGAGATACCTGTTCAACAGCAAATTGAACCAGTTTATACATAATTTATAATGTTATAACAACGTGGTTTCCAAAAGTAATATTATAACTGGATTTGTTTATTTCTCTGATTTCTGTAATTGCTTTAAGTTGGTCTTTTTTAGTTTCACGTACAGTATGTAGTGTTAACTTGTTTTTAATTCAATGAATTAAATTGTAATTGAACAAGGGAGACAATATATATTAACTGTCATATAAAATTGTGAAGCCCATTCAAAGAATGATGAGTATATGTTCCGACATATTTTGTAACTTCTCTTGATGTTTTCATTTGGTAAACCACTTAATTGATTTGAATTTCAGCGTCTTTTGCAAATGAACCGGATATTTTATTAAAATTTATATTCGGTTACGGCGGAAACTGGATGTTCGGGTAACGTTGAATTTATAATATTTCTCTACGAATTAAACACTGCAATACAACATTTGAGAAAAATACCTTGGAAATACACTAGAGTACTGCGTTTATCAAAAATTATGCATTTCGCAGTATGTTAATCAGCTTTGAATTGAAGCCAACTGAATATGTCTGAATTGAACGCTTTTGGTATGTGCTTTCAACAGGATAACGAATAAACTAAATCTGGTGAAAAGCGTTCTTAATATAAGTGATATGCAGCAAATCCCTTTTCTTCGCTGGAATGTTGTATATAATGTATATATATATATGAAGAAAAGTAAATGCATGCATTGAATAAGTTCAATTCCGAATAAGGAAATCAAAATATGCGCGAAATATTAAACGAAGAACGAAAAAAAGCAGAAGTAGAAGAAAAGAAGGAACACAAAAACACTTTCAATGTTTCCTCACATTAACAATCGGGACGACTGTAATTGAAGAGGGAGGAATCAACACCAAACACATTTGAAGGCTTCAGAGATATCGCTAACGTTGTACAAATCATTCTTGAATCGAGGCAGATAATGTAAACTGTTCATGAATCGGGGCAATTGTGTAAATCATTATTACGTCAAAGCAATAATGTAAACCATTCTTGCATCGAGGTAGATAATGAAATCCGTCATGTCTGCACATATTTTTGTGTTCAATCTGAAGGTCGCAATTATTGCCCGACTTTAGTATACTGAGATCTTTTTTACTTAAAGGTAAACCCTATTGAAAATGAATTTGATTGGTCTACTTTTGCAAATATTTTCTATATAACGCATTAAAGGCAAATGAAAACGTTATAGCATGGCAAGACCATTAAATACCCTGTATCAGTACTCCTGAATCCTTTTCGTGATAAAATAACAAAAATCATATGTTATTTCCAAGTAAAAGCTTGTTTTTCATGGGAAAGCTTAGCGCCGTCTAAACTGACGTATTCTAAATCTAGATAATTTAATTTTCCTGTCAAAAATCTTATTATTCCTCAACTATTTCTAATATAAAATACCAAAAATTCTTTGTTGCCATATAAAGATCTGCACGCCGTGTAAAGTCTTATGCGGTATGAAGTCCAAAAAATTGACTTATCTGGTCCAAATTTTAATATTTAGGTCAAATTACCAGTGTGGATTAATTCTCACCAAAATCTATTAAAAGTTAAACCTTTTCGCCACATAAAGGCAGAAATGATTATACGTAGAAATGATTATACGGGATATGGTTCAAAAAGTATTCCAATCTTTTCCGACATTATTTTCACCGTTTTTTATCAAGAAATTGGGAATTTTTTAATCTGAAGGTTTTTTTCAGCTGGAGTACTATTGGGCTGCTGATTCTAAATCGGTAAATATAGTAAAGGCGGAGCTAGCGACTTAATATACCCTGTATCATAAGTGGTGTAGAATGCAGGAAAGTCTTGTGATGTTTATTAAATCAATCGAAAGTATGTGCATTTGAAAACTGAGACAAAATTCTGAAAAAATTATCTATATACGTACAAGTATCACTTCGACTAAGACTGAGTGGTGAAAAAATTCGTAGTATATTGTTATGGTGAAGGTACTTTATGGAAATTATTAGCAATAGTTTGTTAGTTTCTGTTCTAGATATCTGGACGTTCAAGACGCGCCACAGTCTGGTTTATAAATAGTTGGTAAAGAAAATGGTTATGAGAAGAAGCACGACACTTGTGTTTATCTATCGCTATTGAAGCGAAATAAAATTGAATTATTTTTCCAGAGATTATTAACGGATCGTGAAAAGAGCAAAGCATTCACTGTTCAAGGTGGATGAGTCCGCACAAACGCTGGCAAATCCCGGATTAACATGCAATTTTAAATAATATTTATTTTCCTTTTTTGATAGGCTTGGAGACAATTTCTAAATCATAAGCTGCTCTACTCTGCCCAGACTTTGGATTCCACTTTCTATAGTCGACAACTAATGAGATTGAACCGCTCAATTAATGTTTAAAGAAAAAGACGTCGGTTTCCATTATGGCAATGCCAGACAACACTTTTTTTTGCAATCTCAATTATGGCAAGGATTAAGACAAGTTGACAATCACCCCTCGGGTCCTGGTGTATCTGATTGTTAAACCTGATTTTAGACGAGGCCTGTAAAAATCAGTTGGTTCAGCTTTTCAGAAGTTCTGCAGTGACGGCAAAATTATTTTATTAGCAAACTTTTAAAAGCTTATTGATGGAAATGTATGGATAATTATACGGGTCGAGAAATATGTGTTTAAATCTTGGTGAAAAAACGCTACGAACTTTTTCGTTTAGTTAGTGCAATATAATAATTTAATATGCAGATATGGTGAAGACAGAATAGGTCGTAAAATTGCTGTTGAAACTACAGGTTAACGTGAAAAGTAAAGAAAAGCTGAGTAGGCTTTTTTACGTAATCGTTAATGTTGGCAAAGCGCCGACCACGTACAACAAAATGCATGCACTATATCATAATAAGTTTACCACATAACATGCTTGCATATTCCTAGCTTTGTAAAATTCTAGCGCACGTACGTAAATAAAATGACTTTTATACGGTGTACGACCTTTGCATACAACACAAACGAAATGTATAACTGACAACCACAAGCATGGAAATGTGGTTCTGTAAACATATGCACAATAGTGTGCGGGTGCGTATAAACTGATTGTTATGTTTGAACCTCAAGATTTATGCTTTTATATATTTCTGTTCCATTTGTTCGCTTTTTGTAAGCGTTTGTCCTTTTCATACCCAACACCACAGTTTTCGTTAAGTTTCTTCGGATGTATGTAACATCCTGAAGGAACTTGACTTGAGGTGACTGAAGATAGACCGTACTTATGTTATACTGATCCATTAAGAATCTTTTTCTAAAACGATTTAAGCTTATATGCCCATGACCAACCCTGAAAAACTTTTCTGAAAATTTATTGGATCGGACCACTTTTACGACGAATCGATTACAGGAATTTTTTGAAATTCCTATCATAACGGTTCCTACGAGAAATAAGCCTTTATGTGGCAAAAATTCTAATTTTTAATCTTTTATTATAAAAGTTGATCCGTAATAGTAATTTGGGTTAGAAAGTAACGGAATGAAATTTCGATTCTGTAGGTCAAATTTCTACCTCCATATCATATAACGTTTTTGCCGAAAAAGGGGCCTTTATGTAACAGAAAGATCTAAGTTTTAACACAATGTGAGAAGGAAGGCCTTTATATGGCAAACAGTTGTAATTTTGAATACTTTATAATGAAAATTGTGCCAGACTAGTAATGCTACCAAATGTGGATCAAATAGTTCTATTTTTATGATACCTTTTACGGTGTAAGAGTCATATGAGAGCTAAGCCTTTGCATGGTAATGAAGCGTTTGGTATTTTATGGCAAAAATAAGTGAAGTCTTGTATTAAGCGATGAGTTTTAAAGTATTTAATAGTCGGTCTTATCCGATAGTAATATTTTTGTTTGTTTTTTCTTTTTTAAGAAAACAAAAGGTAGTACGCTGAGAGGGAGAATATAATTCAATTATTTTAAAAGCATTTTCGTTTTTTATTTCTTTCACAAAGAAAGAACTTTAATATCCTTTCAAAGGAATTTAATTTGGCTATTAAGATATTCTTTTCACATGTGTTCATGGAAACGTTCCTGTTTTTATTCAACGTGTGTTCAACATAGTACGCTTTGCGTTGTTTTTAAAAACGTGTTTCTTTACTTTCCTTTACATGCATTTTCTGCAGTGTAACGATTTACGCGTATTATGAATAGGTATCACTTGCAATGACATTATTCGCTTTTATCTCCTATATTATCACTGCTGAATACAGAATAAAATTAAAAAATACTAAATAACACCAATGTAGGCTGTCGGAGGATAATGTATGGGATAAGATAAGAGAACAGTTTTCCAGCGTAAAGTCATAATCTAAGTCTATTTTCTATTCTCTAATGCTATAGAATTTGTACGTCCTTGCCAATAAAAATGCGGGAAGAGGAAAAGAGAAATCACTCTGTTCAACTATAAAAATATTGTAATAAACATAACACAACATAATACATACATTCAACTTATCAGGACTAAAAAGCGTAATTTTAAAATACCTTCTTTTGGATTTGAAATGCCTGCGGAGAGGACTGACAGTTCACTTCTAATGTATATCGTTTAAAACACTTACGAGTGTAAATCATGTACATTTTAGCCGTATATATGTAAGTTCGCTTTCCTTTCAATCATTACAAAAACAAAAACGCATGATCCAGTGTATGCCTACACCTTCGTCTTGTCTGCGTCCGTTTGATTCGGAGCTTCTAATCTAAACGCATACCAAGGCCGTTAGATTTTCTGAATATATTTCTCTCCCTATTTTTTTGCGGTATACATGTGCGTTACGATACGAAGCCATTCATGCGATAGAAGTCACATTCATACGTAATATATGTTTCGGAACAATGAAGCTGCGTATATAGATATATATATATATATATGCGTATATATATATGCGTATATATATATATGTATATATATATATGAAGACTGAAGACTAACTTCTGTGTTATTGGGCCGACTGTAGACGAATTTATAGTACATATAATATTTATTTTAATTCTATAAATAATTGAATAATTGTAAAATACGAGCTTCAGAGCTTCAATTTTATTCGCTAACTGACTCAGTGAACTTTGTTTCTGATAGAATAAAAAAAAAAAAAAATTAATTAATTGATTAACACGTAAATAGATTAATTAATTAATAAACTATTAAATAAATAAATTAATTAATTAATTAATAACTACATAAATAATTATCCTTAAATATATATATTTTGTATTGTTATTGAACGAGAAAATATTATAATAGAATAATCAAGAAATTCAGCTATGCCGAATCTTTTATACCCACCACCTTTATCTTCAAAAATATGTCGAAAAAATTAAATAGCGATACTTTATAATATTGGTTAGGGGTGGCGGACTTTCTCGATTTTTATGGAATACCGTGCAAATTTGCATTGTGCAGTTTATGAGTAGTGAACAAAACGTGCCGAAACAGAGGCATTTTTAGCTTAAATTATACAATAGGTGTATCCTTTGACCGATTTCTCTCATTTTCTGTACCAACGTACGTACATTAATACTCAACGCTTCTGCCAAATTCTATCCATAGATCTTAATTGGTCTGAAAGGGGAAAATGGTGGCTGCAGATATTCCATAAATAATCAAACAGAGATGGACGCACACGCCTGGGTGGATTCTGAACTTGATATTGACTAAAAGATTATAGATGTTATAGGATCTCTGAAGCTTTTTTGTTGATGTAACAGACGTTTCGACAAACAATTTAGCTCCAATACCCTATTATATTTTGCACCAATATTAGGGGATAACTAGCTCGATAAATGTGGAGAATTTTACAGATCTCTCTGCTATCGTTTATGAGTAATAAGCAAACTACTCAACTTTTTCTTTTTCTTAAAAGCAGAAATTGTCTCAGTTTACGGTGTACTGTGGGCGTGTTCTTCAACCGATTTTCAATACTCATCTGCGTGTAAGAACTTCACTGTTTCTATCAAATTTGAAGCCAATATCTTCATTTTTACGGCCAGGAGAATGTTTACCACAGACATTAGAAAGACGGACAGGCGAACAGGCGGACGGACGGACATGCTTGAGTCGATTCTAAATTTGATGCTGATCAAGAATATATGCACTTTGTGGGGTGTCCGAAGTTTCTTTCTGGGCCTATTCAAATCTAGTTGTAGTTTTCAGACAAATATATAATAATTTCCTCGTTTTTTTAACGTTTCTGACAAATATATATATATATATATAGAGAGAGAGAGAGAGAGAGAGAGAGAGAGAGAGAAAGAGAGAGAGAGGGAGAGAGAGAGAACAGTAGTATGTTCTATATATAGCGATTGTGTATTGCTCTATAATTTGCAATGAATTAACGCGTTATGTAAATGAGTAAACTGAACGCGTGAATGTGTGGTGTCTGCATTAATGCTGCTTCATGATGCAGATTGCAAGAGAATTAACGTAATTTTCACACAAAATATTTCCAGCAAAGAATTTACATGCTAACCTAATGTGAGTAAAAATAGTCTCTTAAAAAACACATCTAATACAATAACGCAATAGCATAACCGTTTTTGATCCATAGCCGTCAGTTCTTTGTGAAGGAAAGAAGTCGCTTTCTAAACCCACCACCGAAGTATAAGGGTATACTCGATTTGTCAACATGTTTACAACACTCGAATGAGTTCAAGTTGCTATTGTAAATGAGTCAAATTAGTCCAAGCCACGCTTACAGTGCAGCAGAAACTGAAAGCTCCCATGTTTTCTCTCTACGTGTATTACAAAAAAGTGGAAAAACCAGCCACGCCCACCCGATATTACTAAGTATTTAGTCATAAAAGTTTCGATCACACCCGAATGCAACTTTTTTTATTTATGTTTAGTTCACAGGTTGTGTTAGCATTGATTCGTAGACAAGGTGGCATGATGTTCTGTTGTCCACACGCTTTTGTTTTTTGTTTTCAGATTATAGTTCGTGGTATTTTGATTTTCTTTTTTTAAGTTTCGTTTTTCAACACAATTTTTGGTAACTTTTCAACATCAATTTTATGAACGACATAAAATTATTTGACATGAGCTCAAAGGAAAATATTCAATAGAATTATGTCATTTGAACGAACATGTAGTATTACATTCGGAAAAATTTAATTAATAAATAAATGAAATAAATAGAGTTCTTTGTATTTGAAGCGTTTGAAAAGAGCAAACCGGTAAAAGTGAACTGCTGCTAATTTTCAATAGAGAATAAAGCAGCATGAGTTTCAAAATAAAAATCATGAAACCAAAATTTGCTCATCTTTTCTCGTTGTTGATTACCGCTACGATGATGTGTGTATATACACATTCTCAATATTTTTGTGTTGATTGATATCAAATTTAGTAAAGGAAAATCTCCAAATAATTAAAGTTGTTCACATCAACGTATAACCTTGATTATAGTTGCCGGGCATCTATATTTTCTCAGAATGTACATACTTTCAAGAATAGTATTTAAGTTGTGTTTCTGCAAATGCGATAATTTCCCCTATTTAAACAAAAACGAGTTTTCTTACAAATGCGCGAAATTTAACCCGAACGGGTTCATTATTTTTGTAATAAATTTTAACGGCTTCTATACTTTGCGTAACTCTATAATATTTCATGGCGATACGCCAAGCAATATTAATCATAAATGGTCAATTTTGCTGGGAACTTACAAAAAAAAAAGAAAAAAGAAAACTATGACATTTAAAATATTAATGACTTTATTTGATAGCTCTGTAATTAGTGGAACACATTTCACTAAATTTGCAGTTCATTCTTTGAGACCGAATTTTTAAGGAGCGATTCAATTGTTTTTTGTGTAACAATATTGTTCAACAATAAGCGTTGAAATAAAAATCGTTTATTGGATTAAACCATAGCGGAAAATGTAGTTCGGATGGAGTAATTTTTTGAATCTCGTTCCATCTAATTTCGCATATGAAAATAAGGTTTACTTTAATTTAATACAAACTAAGTTTAAATTTCCTTCATGATGAAAATTGGTCTAAGATCGTGATTTTTGAGATATAAATTTTAGAAAAAGATTCATGCTTTGGTATATTATGACGAGAACAGGCGAAGAAGTGTGTTACGTTGATTCACAACTGGAGTATAACTCACGGCCAACGTCCAAATGTTCGTTTTAAGAAATTTTATAAATTAAAAAGGTCTTCGGGTTTGTGTGAATGTTCTTTATTGTTTTGTCGGGAACATCTAACCTCATCTTCAAACTAATTTACACACTAAGAAAAGAACAGTGGAAGAAAAAGCTAGCAGACTTCGTTCGTGATGATTGTTGCGTTTTTCGTTAAAGTACATGTAGATTGGATAATTAGGATATCTATAACTAGAACTGGTTCAACAGCTAGCCAACTAAATCCCTTCGGCATGTTCAAGGAGGAAGGACGAATAGACATGTTTCAGGATGGAGATTGGTCAGGCAGCAGCGTTTTGTACGCTTACACATACCTACAGGACCCGTTCTGTAGAAAATGAGGGGATTCTAAGGGAGGAAAGAAGGAAGGGTATTGCCTTCGCAGGTCGAACGACAGTCAGCCAATAGCGTCTTGCACGTTTGCATATGCCTACTAACCTCGTGCTGCACAAACGAAAAGATATCAAGGAAAGGAGAAAGAATATGGTCTTTGTAGGCCAGAGGACAGTCAGGAAAGACCTCCTTCCACGCTTGCACATGCCTGCTAATCCCATGCTGGACAAAGGAAAGGATAATAACGAAGGACAGTCAGACAAAGCGTGTTGCATTCTTACATATACCTACAGACCGGTTTTGAATAAAGGAGACAATAGTAAGAAAAGAAGAAGAGCAAGAGGAGAGAAGGGCGCCAATTTTTAATAATAATAGGTTATCTCAACTCTCTAACCTCAGGATTTGGTTGCTGTTGAACAAATGGACAATTTTGTGTTTCTCCGCTGCTGTTATACACTTCAGCTGCCTCACTACATCCGCAGGACTTATGAGTAATAAGTTAATCCAACATGGTTTATAACAGTGTTAAGTATATCTTTTTCATGCTCCAGTAATTTTGCATGACGTCACGCCAGAAATCGGTTTCTGTATACATGCAATGTCGGAAAAAAACCATTAGGTAATTTTCCGTGACGAAAGTACAAGTATGTGTATATACGACTAAGTACATAGTAACAAGATCAATGTGTATGTATTTTCTACCTAGCAACAAAGTCAAAGAAATGAAATGTGTACAAAGTAGTATAAGTATATAAATATAAAAGTAAAATTAATTTCGAAATCTAAAATTGATATGGAAATCGGAGTTTCCGTACAAATGCATAAGGTAAGATGGTGCTGGATATTCAACTGGCAATACTGCCCGTGTATATTATTTAAACTTGCTTTTAAAAGAAATTGATTTGTGAATTATGTTTTCCTTGAAGTAATTGCTTTAAATAATCAAAGCCTTGTTAGCATCCAGTGTCCAATAAAATAAAAACAAGAAAAATCAAAAGCAACTAACTAATAATATGTATACATACTGAAGCAGGTGAAAAATATAGGTATCGAGGTAATGCTAGAGCAATTCTTTGTAAATAAATGCAATTCAAAAGACAAAGTTTGCATATATAAACTAAGTTTGATTGGGGTTGATTAAGCGGTTATAGTGCGGAAAATGGTCGATATTGTTAGGCGTTCTTACTTGTTTAAAATCAAAAAAAAAAAAAAATTATTTTTCAAAGTTTTTATTAATACTTTCGGAATTTTGCGCAATGCTATAATGAATTAACCATAGTTTTATAAAGTTCAGTCGTCAGTGAAGCCTAATTGTCATCATTTTTGTGCAAAATTTAATGTGACTGTAACAAACATCAAATTTTAGTTAGAAGTTTTTAGATTTTTTTAACAAATAGCTTGTGAAGATTTTCAACAAATTATTGTGGTTCTGTTTGTGTATAATGGTATTATCAAAGTTGATCTCAGATCCCCAGCAACAAAAAGTGTTTCAATAAGAGTGCACTATTTAAATTTTATTTTTTTCATGTAAATGGCAACTCTGAAATTTGATAGCTATTACCTATGATTGTTCCGATTAATAACAATTAAACCCTACACAAAGAAAAAACCCATTACAATTGTGAAAACCCGTTACCCAAGTGACCACCGATTTTTCGAAAAAAGCTCATTTACATCAACAACTATTGAATTTGAGGGTCAAAAAATCCTCTATGCATCTACAACGGGCAAATATCTGATGCAGATTTTAGTCAAAATGCGTGATTGAGTCTCACTCTGATAAAAATAAGGCCGAAATTGCAGTGACTGTGAACGGCATTCGTTACCAGAAAATAATAATGGAGTTATTGTGGCCTTAACTGGACGGCATGCATCTAAAAAACATGTGATATCAGCGGTACGGCATCATCAGCCACACCGCGCACGAAAAAATCGATTTATTCCAGAGAAGATTTCAAAACAAAATTATCTCATAAAATTCTGATGTCAATTGGCCACTAAGATCATGCGTTTCAACGCCGTGAGTTCCCTTCTTTGGCATTTTCTGAGATCTCGGATATATGCGAATACACCAGAAACAATTCTTAAGCTCAAGATTTAGTCCAGACGCGTCATCAGTAAAATATCTTTGTCAAAAGGTGATCGAAAATTTCATGAA
This sequence comes from Glossina brevipalpis, assembly GCA_000671755.1. Taxonomy (NCBI): domain Eukaryota; kingdom Metazoa; phylum Arthropoda; class Insecta; order Diptera; family Glossinidae; genus Glossina; species Glossina brevipalpis. The sequence continues at coordinate 228,350 of KK351257.1, read as the reverse complement.
ACGAGTAATGGCCTGTAATCGTGTAGCATGTTCGAGAAGAAAATAAACTAAATATTTTTCGAAAAGCACATATTTTGTAAAATTAATTAATTTAAAAAGATTAGCTTACCTCATTAATATGGAATGGAATTTGTAAAACGACGCTTTCCGATCGATGTTATAAAATCAAAGATTATTATTTATTTATATGGGATGAACGAAAATATTTTTGAAAACCGCTAAAATTAGAATTGAAGACTATCTAATACGTATTTTTGAAATTTAATATTTATTACCTTTCTGGATAAAATATGAACAAGCAATTGTTGATAGCAACAAGAGCTCAGTCGTGGCAATTGAATCATTCGATTAAAGGAAAAAAGTTTATCACTTCGAATAACAAATAATGGCAAACACTTTTTTAAACGTGTAAGTATTTATAATAAAGTTATTTTCATACTATTTATGAAGTGCAAATTGTGTATGACTAAATCCAATAAAATAAAAGCTGCATAAAAAGAAGTTTCATTCTTCAGCTTAACTTCATGGAGGAGCGCACAAATTTAGCATAATGTTTGATCTCTAATAGCTTGCAAGGAAAGCAAAGTGATTAATAAACTTTGGTAAAAGCCATAATAAAATTTAAATGCACTGGGCTTTCCTTACATGTTATGTCGTTACGGTTGAATCGTATCCAGCGTTGGCAAATTTTGCCTACTGTTTGATGGAGTATTCTTTATGAAACCCTACGCACTGAACTCTTGCACGATTCAAATAGAAAATCATTTTCAGGCGTATTATGAAAATTGTCACTTCTTAAATAGAGCAAAGTACAACACGGGTATAGTGAAATAGAGAGCATAGTGATTGGCTTTTGACTCTATTGTGTTATGCAAATACATAAATATTTCTTCGCTTTATCTGAAGCTTTGGATGAATCTAAAAACTATATTTTATTAAAGATTATTATATTAAATGAAAACTCTATAGAAGCTTCCTTTTGTAATGGTAAAGCTCTCCTTCGTGGCTGGTCATACGATTTTTGTTACCGGTAGGTTGGTTTTTCAAAGTTGCTTGAACTAACAAATGAATAACGGAAAATTATTTGCTTCAATTCAATTTTTCACTTACTTGTTTGTTTACTTTCTCTTCTTCTTCTTTGCATTTATTTGCACATAGATCGTTACTCACACACCGACGATATCAGGAATACATTGTTAAACATGAGATGAATAAAAAATTCATTTCGATGCGAGAGAATTTGTCTGATATAAAAATTCACAAAATACTACTAACAAATTTTACTTTCATCACTTTAAATCACCCGTAAATGACAGCCTTAAACCGACAGTCAGGTTGATTATATTTTATGTTTAATTTTGTGGAAAACAAATGCACACATAATTGGAAGATATCAAACTACTTTTTGTTCAGAAATATATATTTAAACTTTCTTTTTATTAATTTTTAAATGTTTCATACGCGAAATACTACCGAAATATAATGAGAATATTTGTTAATAAGCATAGAAAGGTGAAGGTATAATGGCGTACCATTTGTGTATTCCGTTAATAGGCGAACGATAGCAATATAGAATATGATCGATTCAGAAGATATTGTTTATAATCAACAATCTAAATCATATAATAATAAATAAATAAATCATCATCAATAAAAATGATCCCTAACGGCTGATCTTAATGTCTTTTGTTTTGTCTAAAGTGGCGGAGAGTATTTACACACACACACGCACGCACACAGCTCAATCTACCGTCGGGGTCACAGTTGACGGATTGCGATCGGCCTGTACGTACCTAGGAGTATATCTGTAGACTACTAGAAAGCCACATAACCCTGCGAATCTGCGGCGACAGGACGAATAGAAAACACTGCCTAAAGGCCAGACGAAAGGTGCAACGATCCAGGGGAAAGTGAACCTGGGCAGCGTCCTGGCCTCACATAAGGGGCTCCGCAACCAACTGAAGAAAGCGATTAAAAGAAGCAAGAAAGAAAGCTTCGATCGCCGATACCGAGAAGCAGATGTCAACGCGTGGGAGACGGCACATAAGGTGGTGCTAAAAAAATGAAAGTGCACAGATCGCCGACTACCATCTCCCTCCTTATGCTTCAAAGAATGGTGACAACTCTTTTTCCACAGAGAACACTCTATGTTGTCGTAGATTTCCAACAAACAGAGGAAGACTCAACCCCAACAATCACGGCGAACGAACTGCTGATGGTCAGCAAGAAACTAGAAGGCAGAAAGACCCCTGGCGCCGACGGCATACCAAATGTCGCGCTAAAAGCAACGATCCGTGGGATACCAGAGATCTTCGTCAAGTTGTTCCAGGAATGTCTTGATGAGAAGACGTTTCGTTGCCAAAGGCAACAGGCCGCCGAGCGACCCGTCCTCATACCGACCTATTTGCTTGATGTATACTACAGGGAAATTTCTGGAGAAAATCATATACAATCGCTTGCTTCAGGTGGCCGAGGAAAGGGGCGCTCTCTCGCAAAACCAGTACGGCTTCAGAAGGGAGCGGTCGACAATAGACGCCATCAACCACTTGGCAAGAATATCCTCAGAGGCCATAGCCGGGGAGGGGTGGCGACAAGAATTAATGCGCCGTTATCACTCTTGATGTAAAAAACGCTTTCAACACGGCGAACTGGGAGCGCATTCGAATGGTACTAATAAAAGAGGTAGAATGGAGGTTCCAAGGTACCTACTCGACCGTATAACCAGTTACCTCTCGAACCGTGTGTTGATGTACCAGAGCGACAATGACACGGTTCGGTACAGGGCTACGGCGGGCGTTCCGCAAGGATTAGTCCTGGGTACCTTGTTCTGGAACATTATGAATGACGGCGTGCTGAACTTGCCAATGGCTAGTGCCGTTTCGATAGTGGGCCCTGCAGATGACATTGTCCTCGTTGTCTTAGCCAAACATATTAAGGTCGTGGAAAACTTGGCCAATGGCACAGTGGCCGATGTTAAAACATGGCTCGACGCGGCTGGACTTGATCTGGCCAAACACAAGTCGGTGGTGTTAATAAGAAGCCGAAAAAGGATGGAACGCATGTGTGTAAGGCTTCCATCCTCCCCTTCATTAAAATACCCGGAGGGATAATTAATAATTGGCTGAAATTCAAGAAGCATCTCCATTATCCCGTGGATAAATCGGCTGGTATTCAGTCTTCTTTGACACGAACTGTGCCAAACATCAGAGGATCTAAAACGGCTAGAAGTAAAATTATATCCATCGTGCTTACATCCGCCATGCTGTATGCAAGTCCAGTGTGAACCGAAACTTTCACGGCGAAAACAACATATAGGAAGATGGGGAGAGTATATTGACTCAAGGCGTTAAGACAAATATGCGGCTTCCGTACTATTTCGAAAGAGGCGGCCCTGGTGGTTGCTGGAGCTGTCATCATCGATATTCAGGCGAAATGCGGCGCGTGTATAAAAAGAGGCAGAGAGGACAAGCGCAAGCAGCTGCCCTCAAGGCGGAGGAGCGCTGTATATCAAATACATCAGAAAGTGCGAGTCTTTATTCTTACATGCAATCGTGCACCCTTATTGAGACACCCCTTTATATGGAGCAAGTTCTTACATGTAGTTAAAACCCAACGTTTGTTGCTTTACGAATAGATGTACAAAGTCCACAAATAGAAGAAAACCTCAAGGTACACTTCAACTGATGAGACATACAAGTACTTTCGGTATTCAGTTTTAAATTCTTTTATGATGTTTAAGTCAACATTCTCTCTCTCTCTCTGTTATTCTTATAAAATCTATTAATTCGTTTTTTCTTCATTTTTGATTTATCTTCTTACTAATACTAATCCGCGAATATATGCAGTAATAATGCGTTACTATGCTACTAAACGAAAACATTCGTGTTTCTATAAAAATTACACATATCGAAATTTACATGTTTTACTTTGATCTTATGTATCCATTCATATCATAATTTCTAATTAAAGGACGCTCTGTTGTATTCATTTTGTTCTACGGTTGGAATTCAACAGCATGTCAATAACATAATTCGTTACGAAAAAGAGAAAAGAAAAAGAAGAAGAGAAAAAAAGGGGTTTGTTATTGTTTCAATTTGTTACAGAACAATTTATATAGTTTTTCTTCTTTTGTGTACATAAGGCATCAATTTACACATACATACGTAGTTTATTTAAATTTATTTTTTACAAGGCTTTACATAGGCGGCTTTAGATGCATGATAGCTTTTTTTGTTTTCTTATTTTGAAAAACAAAAACATGTTTATTTATTCATGTTCGTTTATTTCATTCCATTTAAATACTTCAGCAATCAACTTACGTGCTACGCAAACTGCTTGATTGTTAAATTCAAGTACAATGTTTGGTATAAACAATGCCTTAAGAAACTTTTATTTATTTATTTATTTTAAAATTTAAAACCTATATAACTATAAAACTAATTATTTTTATGCTCAACATAACTACATTTTTTTTTTATACCCACCACCGAGGGTGAGCGTATATTCATTTTATCGTTTCGTTTGTATTGTCCAGAAGGAAACTTCGGAAACCTCACCAAGTATGTATATTCTTGATCAGAAACAAATTTACAATCGATTTAAGGATGTGTAATCTTTATGGTAAACATTCTCCTGGTCGCAATAATGAGCATATCGTTTTCAAATTTGACAAAAACATTGGAAGTTCTTTCATTACCACGCCCACCTATGACAATTTAGTTTTTTACCCTTTTTTTAAAATAAGGATTGTGGGTATAAAAGATTCGACACAGCCGAATATAATTTTCTTAATTGTTTTCGTTTTTTTGTAACCAGAGATTCGATGGAGAAACACTGCACTGCAAAGATTTTATTGATAATTAACTATTAACCATTGGTATAGAAATACAATTTACTCTTTGTCCGCAGAGGCAAAAGTTTTAAATAAAGATTGACAACAATTTTTAAATATTATTAATTAAACATAGCATTTTATATAAAAGTATTCTATGGTTTAGAATTATAAAACAATGCAACAACAGCTTTACCTCTTTCTGTTAATCGACTACAAACTTCATAGAATTTAAGCAAAGTTGTAGTTTTCGAATCCTGGTATATCGAAAACAAACAAGTTTTTGATGTTCTCTTTGTTAATCTTTCATAATCATAATCACGATAATTGCATTTAGGCTTTGACACGATATGAAGATTCTATAGGCATCCTTTGGAGATTGGCGTGTCATAAAAACAAGGCCAATTTCTCCTTAGAAATGTTTCGTGCTTCTTCGTTATTGTCGATTGTTTATATCTTGATTGGATTCTTTTCCTCCTGAATGCTTCCATCAAAAAATTTCATCGAAAACTCCCAACTGCTAAACAATTCTTCAGTCTTCTGCTCTTTTCATATCGATTACAGAATGACGACTCACTATGTTTATAACAGTACAACTCTAACATAATTCACCATTTTTAGATGACATCAGTTTACTGAAGAAGGTTTAATAAATAATAATAATAATAATAATCAATTTTGATGTTTCAATCAAGAAACGATTTGAATAATCGTTACAAACTATTTACACAAAAAATCAATAATTGTGGAAGGAAGCATGAAGAGAACTGCTGTTTTTTACCTTCAAAATTTTTGATTCCTACGCTATGGATAGAAATAGCGCCCAATTCTCTTCATGCATGCTGTTCGAAGCAATCAAATTGGAGAAAATTAACCTTTTCTATTCCTCTTTTTTTTTTTTTTTTTGCTTTTTTACCTTCTCCATCACGTGTTCCTATTCTTTTTCCACTTGAATAATTCCCTTTTTTTGGAGATTATTTTCTTGTTATTTCAGCTGCTGTGTGCAGCAAACGAAGTCGTAGTAAAATCTGATTCTCTAAAAGCTTAAAATATATTCATCAACAAAAAGTAAATTAATTTGTGAATAAGTTAGTAAGTACCTTTGATATTTTTTTTTATAACTAAATTCTAAAGAGAAATGTTATGTATATGTCACCAATTGTATCATCTGCACGAAATTTGTACGTAACAACAACTAAACCGTACGGACATTTGTTTGTTGAGTGATTCCGGAGCCCTTTTGAAATAAGTTTTTACATCCGCTATAATTTCGTCTGTCACACGCAGAAATTCATTGAAGAGCCCTTAATAAGTGTATATTCTGTTAATATGTGTGTGTGAGAGAAAGAGAGAAAGGGTTTCAAAATTCATTGAAACATGAATTTTTCTAAGATCCATAGTGTAGTTTTTTGTGCCCATTGTCTTATAATAAGAATTTATTATGATTGGTTTTCTGCTTCTAATCTAAGAGTGTCAAGAAGAATGCATATCTGAGATCTCAAAACAATAGTTATTGCTCGTGTAAGATTAATTCGTTAGTTAGTTAGTTAGTGAGTAGAATATTCTAAACAGCTTTAGTCGCCTTCGTACCTGTCACTTAATTGTTGTTCGGCTAACTGAATTCGAATAGCATGACTTGAAATTGTTAATTTCTTTCTTATACCCACCATTGAAGGATGCGGGTATATTCAATTTGCCATTTTGTTTCCAAAATCCAAAAGAAGTTTCAGAGCCAATACAAAATATATATAGTCTTGATCAACATTATATTTAGAATAGATTTAAGCATGTCTGTTTGTCCGTCTGCCTATGTCTCCATCTGTGGTAGAAATTTTTTGGACGCAAAAATGAAGATATCGGCTTCAAATTTGACAGAAACATTAGAAGTTCTTGCACGCAGGTTGGTATTGAAAATAGGCCAAATCGGTTAAAGGACACGCCCATAAAGTGAAAAAGCCCCTGCTTTTAAGAAAAAAAAAGTTCTTTATTATTACAGATAAACCATAGCAAAAACACCTATAAAAATTTTCACGTTTAGTGGGCTAGCTATCGTCTAATACAGGCATAGAAGTGGAAGAGTCGACTATTCAACCTCGATATAAGAGAGTATAGAAATTTATTTATTTTGCGAAAAGGTTTGTAACATTAAGTAAGAAGCTTCAGAAAAGCCGCGAACTGCATACATTCTTAATTAGTGTCAATTTCGGAATCCATTTCCGTCCGTCTGTCCATCTCTCTGGATGCTTATCTGTGTAATGTCTTCCATAATCATTTTCCCGGTTGCAAAAATTAAGATATCAGGATGAAATTTAGCAAAAAACATTCCAACTTTTTCCAAATACGTTCGTATTGAAAATGGGCTAAATCGATCACAGGCCACGCATATGGTATAAAATAAGGCGAAAACATCTCTGTTTTCTGGATATCATAGACTATACAATAACAACTTCGACGGCATTCCATAAACATAGAAAAAATCGGCCACTCCCACCTATTAAAATTTAGTTTTTTTTTTATTTTTTTTCAAAACAAAGTTGGTGGGTATAGAAGATTCGGCACAGCCGAATGCAGTTTTCTTACTTATTTTATTACTTTACTTTTTATTACTTTTCTTATTATTTTTTAAGATACTTAAGGTATGTGTTTTACTCATTTTTACAAAAGCTTTTTATTTTTTCCTTTTATTATATAATTTTTTTTTCTTTTTTAAAACTATATTATAAAGTTATTTAATTGTATATATTGAGTAGTAAGGCATTCCTGTCATCTCTCATATTTTACAATTTTATTAGTATAGTAAGCTATTGTTTTAAAAGAATATAATTTAAATTACAAATAACTAATGTTAGTATAAAAAGTTTCTTACAAACTCATGATTAACAGAATATCTTGCGATTCGTATGCATTGGACGGAAATTATTTGGGGCTAATAATTCGCTCTTAGCCGACTCTAACTTTCTTATTTGTCATATCTAACGTAATTGCTGCCAAATATTTCCAACCCATAGTCCGGTTCGAAAATGGCTCAAATTAGTGTAAATTATTAAGGTTCAGATTAACTAAAATTAGTTGGGTTATAGATGTGATAAGGTAACAATGATAGGAGCGAATGGAAGTTTATAATGATCCTTATACTTGCCTAGATTTAGGGTAACTTAGCCGACAACTTATAAATCGTTTATGTTATAACGTAATGAAATGACAAAAACAAAAAACTGTTAGTTGTAGCATTCCTTTAAAGTGAAGATAGACCCTTAACAAAAGCAAAGAAGCTTGTGAAAGGATTAAAAAACACTTCAGAAACAAATATCGAATATTTCGCATATATGTAAGTGAAGTAAATGGAAAACAAAGTAAGAAATTTATATGTGCTGTGCCGAATCTTTTATACCCACCTTTGTCTTAGAAAAAGGGAAAAAAAGAAAATAATAATAAGATTTTTTCTATTTTTATAAAATCCTGTGTAAGTTCTTAGTAACGACGGAGCGAAACATCTAGAAAATAGGCATATCTCCCAGTATCTCCCAATTTTGTAGCCCATATATTCATTCTTGCGGCCAGGAGAACGTTTACAAACACTACACAGGTAGCTGACATGCAGATGGACAGACGGACGGACGGACGGATAGGCGAATATGTTTTGGGCGGATTGCGAGTTTGATATTGATCAAGAATGTATACACTTTATATAGGTTCCGAAGCATCTTTTTTAATGTTACACGAGTTCGCAAAAATTTTATATATCAATATTCTATTATATCGAGTGGGCGTGATCGATCCCCTCACGGACACTGTGGGATAGCCAGCTCAATATATGTGGACATTTTTGTAGATCTATTTACTTTGATTTGTGAGTAATAAGAAAAAACTTAATTTTTTTTTTGCTTCCGAAAACAGATGTGTTCTCAGTCTACGTTATACTGCAGGTATGTCTTTTGATTCGATTTTATCCATTTTCATTACCGACCTGTGTGTGCAAGAATTTCTAGTGTCTCTGCTTAATTTGAAAGCGCTGTCTGCATTTTTGCGGCCGGGAGAATGTTTACCACAGATATTACAAAGACGGACAGGTGTAATAATAATAATAAAGAAAAACAAATAGCATCCTACTAACTCAGAAACATAAACTTGGTAGAAAATAAAAACCACAATGTACAGACAAGTGTTTTTCTTTAGAGACCATAAAATCAAACTAAGATTCCTTTCTTGGGGAAGTAGGTCCTTTCTTGGTTTGCCGCTTAACATGGGTTTTTACTGCGCAGTGTTTCCAACCATTCTGCTTTCGTTATTTTAAGAAAGTCCTTTATTTAGTACGTTCGAAACTCTCTCTCACTCTCTCAACAAAAAGCAAAAAAAATCTGCGCGATATTTGACTTGTGTTTCTAATGAAAGAAATTAAAAAAGTGATTAAATTTCAAAGTTATTGTATTTCAGTTTATTGGACTACACTTTTTCAATCGTTAAACTTTGATGATTGTCCTTTTTATTGCTTACAAATAAATTGTATAAGTTGTATGTAGATATTTAGTAAACACTATATATATAAAATTTTTCATTTATAAAAATGCTTTTTATTTTGGTTTAAAAGTGAGATTTCTGTAGCTAGTATGAAGAAAGTAATTGTTGTGGCGTCTGGAAATATGTAACAGAGACTGCACATAGATGACAAATAACAAAATATGTTAAGTCGGTTAAGCATATTCATCTCTCTTTTTTCAGCATTTCTCGCATTGACGGAATGAGAGAATAATGAAAACTTAATTGAAACTTGACTTATGTTTTCTCATTTAATGATCAGAGTTCAAGTTTCTGAATGGATGAATTCAATTAGAAATATTTACTAGTCGTGTATGAATCTCTTATACAACTGCCTTGATTGCTATTAACAATTTTTACATATTGCCTTGAGATGGCGGGTACGCTAGATTAACTTCAGAAGTGTATATAATTGTCCCTATAATGGCCCGTAAACTTAAATGTCAAATGCATATCTCCGCTCAAAATTTAATTGAAACGCAGCACAAAAGTTTGTGAAAAGATTTTCCTTAATATAATTACAACTGGATTTCTCTGTTCAAAGTATTTGCTTATAAAATATTATTTAAAGAATTTCTTCTTGAATTAAAGTTTAAAGATAAATATTATTTGATTCCACAGAATGGTATTTTTTTTCTACTACAATATATACGAGTGTATGTATTGCGTAAATGCTAATGCATTTGCATTTAATAAAGGCTGACTTTAGCTAACTTATCTGGCTTTGAGTGCTATGCACTACATGCCAAATGTAAGATTTTTCAAATATTCATTTAGTTCAGATTATGATTAAGTTTTAAAGCCGAAAAGCATTTATCGTAATTGCATTTCTTATAGAATAAACAGCAACTGTATAAACATTAATGTGTTTCTTGGAAAGTTTAGTTTTATTTACGTTTTGGATTTACTCAGATCTCCTTTAATAACAAAATGCGATAACAGAATTGGTTTTTATCAGCTTTTTGTCATTTGTACTTATGTTGTTCTTATTGCCGTTCATTTCCTTTTTCTATTTTTCCAGCTCCAAAGGGACAGATAATTCGTTTGGATTTCCGAAATTCATTTCACATAGAATACAAGGAGGAGTGTAAATTTGATTTTTTAGAGGTGTGTATACTGGTAAAGCATAAGTAAGTGACCGTAATAACTGAAATATCAAATGTTTGCTTAGCCGCAATAGCTCTTTATATTAAAATCTTTTATCTATGAGCACAAATGTTTATATATGTGCACGTATGTATGTAGAAGGGAAAAGCAAAAAACGAATTATATTTAGTTGGGCTTACATCTCTTGATACTCATTATCCATTTGCTTATAGACAAAATTCATTTTTGTTTATTTTGCATTTCAACCAAACGTGAACCTGAACTTGAATCTAGAATTTAGATTTTTTTTTTTTTTGGTATATATTTCTATGAAGTAGACAAGAATTTCAATTTTTTTCAAATATGGCGCGTTCACAAATTGCCTGCAAAAATCTTAAAGTGAATTTCTTGAAATTTTGTAATCATACCATAGTCGAAGAGTTATCGCCCAGAATAGTGATCTCCAAGATTTCTTAACCGCATACTGTTATGATGAAAATAACAATAATTTTTGCGCCTTTCATTATATAAACAAGTTAATAAAATCTTTACTTTCATCCAGTAAAGCAAATTTTCCCTATTGAATTAATCTGTTTCAATAACCACGTTAATGTCAAGAATCTCGATCGGCCTGGCAATGGTATTTGGGGAAGATAAGGGAATAAGTTTTAATTTCTAAGCATATTCCTCTCTACAAGTTATTGTAGGGCACCCCACAGACGTCCCTCGACGTACGCATACCCCACTTCGGGGACCCCTGGCCTAGAATATATTTTCCAGAGTGGTATTTTGCATACAGCTCTTATCCGATGATTATGTTTATTTCTCAAAGTGATACATCGAAAAACTGCCCAGATTATTTGGCAACCTTTTAATAAGAACCTTAACATTGTTGCACACATTCGCGCGTGCTTTTTTCTTCTTTTTGTAATAAAGAACTTTAAAATAAAAGACATTTGCGTTCTCTTTAGAATTATATGTGCCAAATACCAGCTTTTCAACGCATCGTATAGCTGCAGAATCGGACGTTTATTGAGAAACAGAAATACAAAATTATGACACAGACACCTTCTGTTAATAAATATAAAAATTTGATACATTTTTTAAAACCTTAACTAAAACAATATCTATCAATTTGCATTATCTATATTTCCGATAATCGTATTAATAATTCATTGACAAGCGTTCACGGTAAAGAACTTCATCGACAATCAAGGCTTAGACAAAGTATTTCGTGTTCGCCCTGAGCCTTTCCTTTTTACGGCAACACAGCAAATTATCTCTTGTTATTTGCCGAATACTGTAAGAAGAAGAAGAGGCTTCAACGACAGCTACGTCAACTAGTCTTTCCCTTCTTACATTGAATATAATCAGTATTCAATGCGCTATTTGCGCAACTTTTTGGTTTTTACTCGTCGACGATCACGTACCTGTGAAAGTCATTTACAACAGAATCATAGAATGAACGAAGTGCTCCTATTGGTGACAAGAGCTTTATCGATGGATCTGTATCTGAATTAATATTCGATTTGTTTCAAAAATGTATAAAGCCTTGATAAACTAAACAAAAAAAAGCAAAAAATCAAATTAAAAAACTTCCTTTGTGTTCGTATAAAAAATCGTTAAAATATATATTTTTTTTATTGGGCTAACGTATACGAGGACTGTAACTGATCGGATCGCCATAAATATTTCATATGATCATATGATACGAGTAGCAGATTGCTGGCGATTATATTGTATTTCTTCCAAATCTTTTAAATTTTCTTTGGAGTTTGGAGCTGCTCCTGAACGTCCGTTAAACGCGGCAAATGTCGTTTTAATTGTTTGTCACTGCATTGACAACTGCAACTGCAATTTGTAACTGCAATTATTTGCTTGCAGAGTAAACGCTATTACTGCCCAACAATACTCAAGTAATAGAGTAATCGTCACTTTCAATATTACGGTTGAAGGACGAACTTGAATATCACCTCGAATATACATCATATCTACCATTTTTAGAGAGTTTCTTGACTTGTCACTTTTATGTTGAAATTTTTACTTACTGTTCTTGCCTCCGCTTTTAACGTAATAAACATAACTGCAGGTAAAGGAAAATTGTTTGTTTTTGTCAGAGAAATGCATTTTTAATAAAAGCCGCAAAGTTGCATTCGTATCGTATCTTGGATACTCAACCAGAGAATTTTTAAACCGTTCATTTAAAATTCGTGTAAAATCCAAAGATAGAAGTTACAAGTAAAATGTGCATATTAACTTCAGGACTACTGAGTACGTGACTTTGGTTCATTTCAACTTTCAACTTTTATTTTTATAGAAACTCCTTTAAATGCTCTTATATTTTATATTTTATTAGATGGTCTGGATGAAAACATCTACTGTTACTTAAGTGAGTCAATTTGACTCTTTTTTTTCTGTGGGATTGAAAAGAGCAGTTTGAAATTTTAAATCTACTATAAATTTTCCCAAGATTTGAATGAAATAAAAAACAGAGCATATCGAGCAAATGGCCTACACGGCTTTTCGAATACATGCGCACACTTTTGTCGAAATTTTCCATGACCGTTTTGCCTCACCAGCCTGATTTTCGAAAAAAAATGTGCCTCCACCTTAAAATCCGCACTAAATAGTGACACCTAACGGATACAATTGTTCTTCGACAATCACATGTAGGTTTTCTAAACTCTAACTGTAGCAATTTTGATGATTCAAAGTTGATGAAGTTAAATCAATATTCCGAACATATTTTCTATGAAGTTTGCAAATTGTGGCCGCCAAACTTTCGTTACTTTTGAAATATTGTTTAATAATGAAAACACTTTGTTCCATCATGTAATGTTCCATTTTTACTAACCTTAAAGGATTAGCTGTAAAGCTGGTTGCCAACACTTTATCGCGCAATTAGAGGCAAATTCAAATTCCCCGTAAATTTGGGGACACTCTATATAGAGTGCAGATTACGAAGAAAAGACGCAAAAATAAATGCAACATGAGCAAATACGTGCGCTTAATAGACAAGAAATTGAAGCAATCTAGAAAAAACCGATAAGTTTTTCTTATTTTTGTTCCGAACTTAAGATCCCTCAGAGATATTTCCGAAAAGCTGTAACTCAGAGTTTCGTTAAAACTATCTGCATGTTCGTTCTAAAAATTGTCCTTTTTACTAATACTAATTTTCAATACTTAACATTACCGGTACGTTCCGTGTTACGTTTATCGAATAATTTTTAATGATTTTATCGTGTATACTTTTTAATGTCGTTTAACAACTATTTCCTTGTTATAATCATAATTATGACGAATATGTTTTACAAACACTAGTTATACTAGATAAACTTATGTCACAAACGTGTTGAATATATTTATTGCACGTATAAGAATTTGAAATTTTTGGGTCCAGAAAATTTTTATAACTTACAATTAATCAATCAATCATTTTGAATTTTTATTATAAAAAGCGTTTTTCTTTCTGTCCTTATTATAGTTACCAGCAAAATCTCCTACGAATTTGAATTATGATTGTTTTCAATTTTTTTTTTTCAATAAACAATTTTTAGCATGAAACTCATGCGTTGATTGCTACCAAGTCTCGAAAACAAAAATTTTAGATCTACAAAATTATATATTTACACTATACTTGGAGACCATTTAATAAGGTACGTCTACTACATAATTTGTCTGATTGTAAAAAGACACAGTGTCGCTTGCAACCAATCAACCATTGTGACCATTCAACTCCATTTTCTACATATTCGAAGTCGAAGAGATGCTTCTCATTTGCAGTAGAAGATGCGTTCGATTCATCGCTATCGAACAGTACACATTTAGAGAGTGTCTCCAATTCCTTGCGTACATTTTGGACTCCACAGTATCCTTTCACAATTGCTTAAAAGATGGTAAATCAATTCACTTTATTATGTTAGAAATGTGAATGACCTATAGGTTAGGCGGTATGTGATTATATGAAAATCTGACGCATTATTCAATATTTATGGTCGATTAAACTCCTTTATTACTTACTGTATTGTATCGCAAATCTTTTCACCTCTGACCAATAACTATTCAACGCTATTGGAAATTCTTTACCTAGTTTTTAGCGAATTTTTGTCCATATCTTTGGATTATTGTTATGAGAAAAGCAATCAGCTTTTCACAGAAATAATACTAAATCTAATCCAAACTGTAATTTGAATCCTGTTGGAATCGTGATCATTGTAAAAGAATTTGCTCATAAATAAATCAAACGACAATAAAAAGTACAAAAAGTGATAGAATCAAAAATTATTCATTAAAGCTATGGAGAAGCATACAATATGCAAGTCAATCAAAGTCAATCGGCAACTCTGAACGTACTAGTAAACCGATCTTGATAACTTTTCGAACGAATATGCAAACATTCCTTACAAATACAAATATCGCGGATTCGAAAGTCATTTACGAAACTAAGCAAACATATCAACTATTTGTGGGCAGGTAGGATGTATTTTTTTTCCCTGTCTTCTCAGTTGATGAGAAGATATAACGCCTCAACTTAATATCTTTTTTTGGCTTCGTCCTTCGTATGATAGAGTCAACTGAGTCAAACTGAATTAACTTGGTAGTATTGCGTATGGTAACAATACATCGTTAGCTGTAGTTTTAAGCATAAAAAAAGGGAAAATCTAGTAGCTCTTGACCATGAGACGATGTGAGAAAGTAGAACAGTTATACATTTCCTTAAGTAGAATAATTCTAATGGGTTAATGCAGATTTTGTAATTTTAGAACAATGAAAGAAAAAGTACGAGTAGTGTCATCGTTTGGTTGCTTCTGCGTTCGACAGGTAACATTACATATATCGTGTAATAGATATTTTTTTGTTTTTTTTTTTGTAAGTCGAAGATAAATAGTTTCAGGACAGGAAAGAGAATCTTAAATATGTCAAGCTCTACTTCATTATTCAGAAACCTTTTTCAACCAAATCTACGCTATGATAAAACGGCCGAAAATGCCTTGTTTTAGATAAATGTGTGGATCAATTTAGTGTTTTTTCTTTCTATGATTAGAAATATGAAGAGATACTGAAATAACAATAAAAACGTTTTATATAAATTCATCGTATTTTTTATTATTGTCATCAGAGCAAGGAAAATAGGGCAGCTCTTGGTGAACTAAACTTCAAAAAGTAATTGCAACAAGAAAATAAAGAAAATGCATGAAATCAAAAAGTTTGAAGCAAATGAAATATTTAGCGAATACCATAAAAAAAACATTAAACCTCTTATAGCAAATGTATGTAAATGCACTTTAAAAAAATACAGGTCAGGAACAACAACAAAGAGTGCAAAGATGGAAAATAAGTACAAACATTGGGAAAGGTCATATTCAGTGATATGTTATGTCTTCGCGGTTTTTTGCAACAAATTTCAGCTTCTTTTTTTCGGCCTGCTCCTTTCAAATGATTCCAAACTATCATATGGTTGATGTACCGCCGCAATTTCTTGATAGCTTGCATGCTGATCTTGCTTCACCAGTTGCAGAGTCTCGTCGACTTTTTCAGCGACTAAGCGAACAGAGCGAGATGTATTTTGGCATTAAAATTTCGAGCAAACCACTCTTGAGTCCTTCGTTCACCTGCAGCATTCTCACCGTACACTTCACAAACTTTGCTTTTTATAGTAAAAAAGTATCCCATAGAGCATATTTCTTTACATATTTCACTCATCTTCAAATCAATATAACTTTTTACACGAGCGAAGCATTAGAAAACTATCATCACAAAAAAACTAAGCTAAAATATCTCCTTTTAAACATACGTTCGTTTGAAGCAATCAAGTGAGTGCTGTAAAATATACAGATATCAACACCATTTAGTGGTAAAAAACCGTCGAGACGTAACATATCAGCCAATATGAACGATTAATGAAAACAAACTGAAAAAATATAGAGTTATCCAGTATCAAATACCTTTCGTGCATTTCGAGCAGATTATTTGAGCACACTACGGGCAAAAATGTGAAGCAGTTTGAAGAAATTCGATCCGTAACAGATTTGTTAATGCTCATACATCATCGAAACTCACTTTCGACCGAAAATGTTGGTATTGTTAGTGAAAGTGCCGAAGAAGATCCAAATATATCCATTACGCGGCAAGTATAGAATTTGGGTCTGTCCTAGGGCGCATTATAACGTGTTTTGCATTCGGATTTGCATCCCCATCCTTACCAAATTCAGCTAACACAAGAACTGAAGCCAGCTGGTCTTGCAGCGCACAGAAGATACGCTGATTGGGAGCTCGAACAACGACGTTTGCATGACGATTTTTTGTCTGGAATTTTCTTCAGTGATGATTGTCCTTTTATAGCATTACGTGAAGAACCGAAATTATGCGGACAACGCGTTCAAACCAAACATCCGCCAAATTACGGCCGAACTATTGCCCGCTATGTGCAGACAAGTCATCGAAAATTACCTCGAAGAATCTAGACCTAGATGTCTCGCGGAAAACATTCTAAAAACACGTTGTATTCCGCAAACGATGGCAACGTCGACACAATATACAGAAAGATTTGATCCAAATCTCAGTTAGGAGCAAACTGGATTACCCTGTATTTACAGCAACAGCAAAAGTTAATTTAAAATAATAGATTTTGGCGACTTAACCACTTCTTTAATTAAGTTAAATTAATTAAATTATATCTGAGCCAATTTCGGCCTTGAAAGAGCAAATAAAGAAAGCAAAATACACAATATAATTGAAAGCAGCAAATCATTCTGTTCAATAAACATTCCTTCGATATTAAAAAAAAAGAAGAAAGCTAACGATAAGTCCTTTATTGATAATAGGAAATATTGATAATCGGCTTAACTTGTTTTAGAGATTAAGTCGCCCCATAGAAATTCACTTTGGATGTAGGACATTCATACATATCATCAATAATTGTTGAAAACCCCATCAGCAATATTGCACTCATTAGATCGAAAGATGGTGTTGGTGTCTTGCGGTATTTATTTATTTATTTTTTTATGAAAATTACCCACATAACGCCAAACGTTTTAAGGAATTTATTTTGAGAGATGTTCAAACATATGCCCTAAACTTTATTGCCTTTCATAAAGCAGTCTTTTTTATCCGAAAGATTGCTTCTGGCTTAGACTGACCGTTAGAGCCATTACAACATATTTTTTGGTTGACAGTTAAGAATAAAAAACTTTCGTCACTTCTTGAAGATAAGACATGGCAATTTAATCACATTGCTGATGGTTACCCAAAACTTCCGTTTCTTATTTTCCGATAAAAATGTTAAACTTATAAGCAAATATGAAAAATAACGAGTTAAGGTCGCTTATTATTCTGCAGAAAGTAAAAAGAAACCATTCTAAACATATACATATATTGTGGAAATGTTTAGGGTATAAAATAATTCACTCCTTCACTCGTTAAAGAAATTTCAAAGAATTTTAATTTAACGCGAGTATTCTGGTCACACTACTTAAAATTTAGAAAGCAGGCAAATTAGCTTTTTATATTTTTGAAATGTTATCGAATTCGAACTTTTCAAATTGAAAGAAACAGACCGACGCGATCTTTTATGAAGTTCGTACTTTGAATTTAACGAAAACTAAATATAACGTCTTGTCTTGTCTTCCGTGACAGCTATCGTTCTCTCTTTCCCTCTCTTCGTTCAACGTGTAATAATTGCAAATATAATTTTATTGGATGTGGATTTATATGTTGCTTTTGTGTATTTGCACAATCCATCAATTTACTGTCATTATCATTCTTATGTTGTTTTCTGACATATTTAACATTTTTTGCGCAACTTTTTTGTCGTTTGCTAAATTCAGATACGTGACGGACAATATGGTTTCTCAACGTTAATCGGAAATTATTGTGGCAGAACTTTCCCACCTGAGATAACATCAAAAGAGCGTTACTTATGGTTGCATTTTCATTCGGATGAAAGCATCGAATATCAAGGTTTCACGGCTGTCTACGAATTCATCGATCGAAATCGTGACGGTAGGTAACGCAACTTCCCTCAATTCAATTTGAAAAAAAATTTATATTAGATTTTCATAAAACCTTTAATATAAAATTTTGTGAAGATTGTAAGAGCTTTTACATATTTTCTTAGCCATGAATTATTGAAAATTGTTGTTATACTGCGTTGTGTAATATATTTAGAAGTTTTATTACATTTTTTTATTTTCGACGAACAATATTCATAAGTCTAAGGCATCAGTATCAGTCGCTTGTGAAGATTGTTCACTTTGCTTTAAATAATGAATAATTCTTTCATTTGAAAAAGTAGTTGAGCGTATAAATAATTTGCATATGGCTGTAAATTTATTCATATATTTTGTAGTTGCTTAACTTTGCAGCTATTAATTTCCAAGATAACCTTTTCCAATACATCATTTACATTAGCATGTATTATACTATAAGAACTGGTTTGTG
Organism: Glossina brevipalpis; assembly: GCA_000671755.1. Taxonomy (NCBI): domain Eukaryota; kingdom Metazoa; phylum Arthropoda; class Insecta; order Diptera; family Glossinidae; genus Glossina; species Glossina brevipalpis. The sequence continues at coordinate 209,458 of KK351257.1, read as the reverse complement.
CATATCTGCAGAATGCTAAATATCTGTAATAAACTGCAATAGCAGAAAAGTCGATATGAATTACTTCATATACTTTAAGGACTGACATGTGGATGTACATAGTTTCCCTTAATAAAGTATGAAAATTAATTAGTGTTCGTAGCATAATTTCGAATTTTCAAATAGTTTACAATCGTAACGATACCGACCTTCCATTCACCGATAAACGAAAGCAGACTCTTACTTCGAATCTTATATAATTTTAAAGAACGTCCGTCAGTCATTTGTCCATCTTCTGAAAACTCTATTATGAACTGACATCGGCTTCAAAATGCTAAAAATACCATTCTTGTCAGGTTTACCTCCAAAAATCAACAAAATAATTTCGTGGACCCACCTATAATCGCTTAAGAATTAATGATATTTCTTTTGATATTAAATTTTGATTTTATCTTAATTTAGTTTCCGATTCGTCAAGCTCACCATGGGATCGAGAAGGAGTAAATTTCAAAGGCAAAGCATTCAAAAATAGATTTCAGTTTCAGTATGATGCAATCAACTAAGAGGTGCTGCGAAATTGTATGATTGTACGCGATATATTATATAATATACGATATATAATTACTATATCGAATAAATGAGTTTTCATTCAATCTTGCAATATTTCCATTGTTTTGTATGTGTACGCATATTGTATGTAAATATGGCAGAACTCTTATTAGCTTCTTTATTGTTCTAAAGAGAAACATTCACTGACAATCTTCAATTTGTACGAAAAAAAAGGCAAAGGAATAAAAACAGAATTCGAATTTTAAAAGATTTCATCAGAATCTTTGTTCAAGAGCAAGACAGAAGAGTGTAGCTAGTACTGCATAAAGATAGAGTACAGCTGAGTACCGTATCAACTTAGAATTATGGATTGAATCATAACATTTAAATTTTATTTGATCTTTGAACTAAATTTGTTAGTGTTGCAAAGGATATAAATATTCAAGTTTATCTTTATACTCATGCTCATGCTGTGATCATTACGTGTATAAACGTGCTTACCTAGGCTAACATATAAATGTTATAAATAAAACAAGTCAAGTTTGGGTTTTAGTGTAAATATTTAAAAAAAAAAAAAATTTTTGATTATTGCAATTTTCTCGTTTTCTCGTTTTCTCGATTTCTCCTTTTTTCGTCTTCTCGTTTTCTTATTCATTTACAAATTTATGGAAATTTTGGCTTTTTCTTCTTGTACAGCACCCAGCACTGATTTAAATTGTACAATTGAAAAGGATGGTTTTGAGGGCTTCATTAACTCAACAGATGTGCCTCAAGAGATAAGGGAGACTGTCATACGTAATAAGATACCATTAGACTGTATGTGGCGCATACAAGTGCAAGATAAATGGAAGGTAACAAAATTTACTTTCGTTCATTTTCAATTTTATCAAATCTCAGCTATTTCTGTTTGGTTTACATCTCTCCTCTATTGTAGATACAAGTGACATTTTTGAATTTCAAATTAAGCAAACCTAATGACTGTGAAGTAAATTTCCTCGATATTTTTCCTGAACAAACTGTTATGCCCATGAGGTAAGTTATAATGGTTTCCCGTAAGAATACAACATTTTAACAAGACATGAAACAAATTATACTAACAATTATTTTGTAAAGATGTGTATAACTCAAATATACATTTGTGCCCGTATACTTATCCACTATTGTGTCTATTTGAAAAGTGTCGTTTACCTTAGTCTCCTTAGTATCTTCTTTATGTTATTACTCTATTACGATTTAGTGTGGACCTTTACTGTGTAAACAATCGAACAACGCTATCATCATTATCGTCATCGATATTATATCATATGATATGTCGAAAATTTACTTAAATTTAAAAAAAATTTTTTTTTTTTTTTGCTTTTTCGATGGAATTTGACGATTGCCATTCAAATATAAGCGATTGATGGCATTTAACATTCGCATGCGTTTAGTTATATTGTATATGTATTTATAAAGAGAGTAGAAGGCAAAAATTGATTGATTTGTGTGAAGACGAATGATGGTAATAGAATGATTGTTGGACTAGAGCGCTGTCAACCGTACAAATTCAAATTGAGATTACTGTTCAAGATATGCATAGAATTTTACGAACATGCATTTGGAAATAACATGGTTTCACATAATGGACATTTGTATACAGTTATACTGAGTACAAGGGTTTGAAATTATAGAACAGTTATGCATTTATGTGCGAGTATGTGGGTAGGTGATGCGCACACAAATTGCAGATGTTGCTCAAATGTATCCTTAAATGCTGTAGTAACGAAATATTTATTTCGGGAACATTTAACGCAATTCGAAAGTTCCGGGCGAATAGAAAGTAGAAAGTAAACTGAAATTGAAAGAGATGGGGAGAGATAGATATATATATATATATATATATATATAGACTCCAATATACTTTAATTTAATCTAAATGCTTTTTACAAAAAAAAAAAAATTATATTCTGAACAAAAAAGATTTCTCCTTTAATATTATAGTTGCTTTCCAAGGCAATCTGACAATGTCGTCGGTGAAACACGTCATTTGAAAATAAATTTTAAACTAAGTTAAAAAAAATTAAACAATTTTTTTCCTTTGAACAAAGGAAAAACAAACTTTCATTATTTGTTAAAAAAAGTGAAGTATCTTTGGCGTTGTGGTGTAAACAGAATCGCAAACTTCTGCAAATGACTTAGCGTTGACACAGAAGAAGAAGTGGTGGCTGTCACGCCTTCCAAGCTTTATGTGTATATTGCAATCAAAATCGCAAACTGCAAGTGATAAATCAAATATAAGTTAAAGTGCTGAAGTATTCGAAGAGTACGAGTAAGAGTAGTGCTGTATCTCAATGCAAATGTTGTAATAAGTTACGGACAGAATCAACCGATTGCTCATAGGTCTCCTTTTTTCTGACCTTTCACTTACCCCTTTATATCTACGCACATTAAACAAAACTCTCATTCTTGTGGTAAGTTCTCTGCTTGCTTTTTGTTTGTTGTTTTTAGTTTTAAGTCAGGGCGAAGCCGAAATATAGCTCGCTCGGCTTGGGTAAATTAAACTTATGTTGAAAGAAGATGATTTTTGCAGTTTTGTCAAAAGCCAGACAATCAAGCGCGTTGTTCCGAGCTCTCAAATGAAAGCCAAAAAACTATGTAATAAAACAACACGATTTGGCAATGAATCCAGTTTATCCTTTGTCGAAAAAATTTATATAGACAAGAGAATGTCTGATATCATGATTCCAACTAACAACAATACTTCTGTTTCATATACTAATTCTTAATTAATTAATGGGAAGGCAAAACTTCTATTCGGTTTGAAGTGCTAAAAATTTTCTGACACGTAATTATTTCAAGTCACATAATGTAAAGCCCTATATACCTCGGAATTTCACCAAGAATCTTGGCTTAGTCCGAAGAATCTCTATGTCTATAGATGAAAAAGAACTCTATCATTTTATTCAATCTGATACTGAAATCAAATCTGTGACTAGAGTATAGCCTCTTGACCAACTGATAGCACCAAATTTATCCCTACTAAGAGTCTTAAAATTGACTTTAAACGAAAAGCCATTCTCACATCAATGAAATCCAACTATTGTTTACTCGCAATAGATTATTTTATTTCTTCACTTAAATGTGGTAGATTCGGCCACATTGCCAACTTTTACAAAAGTAAGGAAACAAGATGCTGTGGAAAATCTTCAGTTTGTGTACCAAAAGAGTGCTCATTTACCAAGGGTCTAGCCTGTGGCTTATCCGCAGACAACATTCATAGCAAAGGAAACATAAGGAACAAATAATAAGAGTAATGGCCATAGAAAATATCTCTTTCCGCATATTCAAAGAAAAATACGTAACTTCTTCGAATGCTTAGATAACTCTGAATACGAGAATGACTTCCTAGTCATTGAAAACTCTTCCGCTTTTAAAAATTCTCGAAATATATTCGAAAATGTTAACAAAATTTTCTCCAAAAAAAATTTCAGTCAAGTTACCAAAACATATTTTCGGCTATTAATAATCAAGCTGAACTCAATAATATAGTCGCTAAAGTGTCCGTATTCAAGTTTACCTATGATAAGCTACAACGGTCCCGGTCCATGCCAAGGTTAAACTTAACTCATAATTTAAAATGATCTACTTTCTGTAATACAACGTTCGGAGCTTCAGACGCAATTCCCACAACCCTGATTTGTTCCTGAATTCGAAAGGGGTAGACTTTCCGAATCCGACTTTCGAGTAACAAAGAGTTTCTCTCTAAAGAAAAACTTTCAAGACAATGAAAGAAGCAGAAAAACTAAAAGAAGGCATAGAACTGTCCCAATTAATTCAAATGGATTTCGATACTTTTCTGGAGTTTCTTGAATGGTCATCGTCAAAACAAGAGAACTCACAAATTTTCAAGATGGAATGATATCAACAATAAATTATATTTGAACTTGTTTAAAAAAAATGCATCAATGGGAACTTACATTGCCCTTCCGTTCTCTGAAATTTCAAACAGTTGCCCTTCTTGTTGAAGCAACTCTTGAAAGTTCTGCGAGGAAAGAAAAAACCTTCGACTGGGGGTTATGAAGAGGTAAAATATAACATGATCAAAGTTCTCTCTGGTCTGAATCTGTCTGCATTGTTAACTGACATTAATAAATGTTGGATTTTAAACAACATTCAAAAATTAATGGCGCAATATAAAAATTGTTCCGATTCTGAAGGGTGGCAAAAATTTTGATGAGGTGGTTAACTACGGCCTAATCTCTCTCATCACAGTTCCTATGAAGATTTCAAAATCCATAGTGAAGAAAAGACTCATGCTCGTTCTCAGTCACTACGGTCTTATTCTTGAACGTTCTTTCGTCTACCTAAATTATAAGTCCACCAACATGTGGACTGTGTGGATCTGAGTACACTAAGTAAAATCCTTACAGAATTTGAAAAACCTTTTCACTTGGGACTCTGGATCTTAAACTTTCTCTCAACTCGCATCTTTGTTATGGAATCTGACAGTGTTGAGATTTACATACTACAAAATTGCATCATTTTCAGGATGGCAAAGCACACATATTTTAATATGCTCATGACTTCCTGTTAGTGTTGGTGGAAAGGTCTTTCGATGCCGCAGCTGATAACCTGACAGCCAAAGCTAACCTCTTTTTTCAAGCTTGTATGAATCTCAACGTATATTGTAACCCATATGAAACGAACTCTTTTTATTTCGCAAAAGGCTCCAGGACGATCATCAGCATTTCTATAAACATCACATACGTTAACCAAACGTCTTTGTTCAAGTTCCTTGACAGAATTATTAATGCGAATCTTACTGTGAAAGGTCATTACTCCGAAGTTCTCTCTGACTATCAATCCGGTTTTAACGTTATGAAACTGATTACTCGCCTTCAGTCGAGGCTCTCCCCAATAAAAACATTTGCAGTTTACAAATCGTGTGCCCTCTCGAAAATTGAATATGGCTTCTCCAGGACTTGCAATCTTCCAGGCTACATTACTAGAAAAATACAGACCTTTTGGAACAAATTGCTAAGACCATATACGGGTCTCTCCTCAAAGACAAATATCATGATATTGGAAGATCGAATGAAGATCGTCTCTTTTACAAGATTCACCTTTTCTGGAACTGAGCACATGAGAGATTAAGGCACTCAGCAGATTTATGTGCAATCATACTTATGACAAAATTTATCTTTTAATGATCAAAGTGGTCTCATCTAATATTCGTGAGTAATGCATTGCTAGTGAATCAGCTGAGCAGCTGATTTTTGATACCCACCACTGAAGATGAAGAGTATGTTTCATCTTGTTATTTTCTTTGTAACTGCAAGACGGAAGCTTTGGAAACACCACAAAGTATATATATTCTTGATCAGCATCAAATTTGGAATCAATTTAGGCATGTCGTTCTGTCCGTCTTGTAATACGTGGTAAATATTCTCCTAGCCGCCAAAATGTCAATATCGGCTTAAAATTTGGCAGACATATTGACAGTTCTTTCACATACGTTGCTATAGAAAATGGGCCAAATCGATCACAATCCACGCCTACGGTATAAGCCGAAAGCACGTCTGTTTTCTGGCTGTTTTGCTCTGGCTGTTTTCCACGGTATTCTATGGCTGACTGTGTTCCACGGTATTCCATAAAAAAAAGGAAGAAATGCCCACCTATTAAAATTTAGTTTTCCCCCTGGTGGATATAAAAGATTTGCGACAGCCGCATATAATTTTCTTACTTGTTACATTTAAAAAATTCAATACAATCTTTTAATATCTTACACATTTATAGCAATCTATACAATATCCTTCTTGCTCGCAACAAAACACATCTCAAGCATTCAACTGCCTTTATCCAGTCTGCCAACTTTACCTTTTTAAACCAAAATTTAACTAGTTACGCCATTTTTTTGCCTATTTGACAATTTACATTACCTTTTCATTCTTTCAGTTAATCAACCAAAGTTTGAATTTCATTCTTCTGATTTGAAAGTCATAATGGTCATCAAACAAGAAAGTTTCATCAGCCCATAGAGCAACCGGCTGAACCAAGCATATGAAAATATCGAAAGTAAATTTCCCACCACAAATCTTTCTAGTTGAATTAAACCAATGTAAACTCTGCGCTTGGCAGCTCTAAGTGCTTGCGTCAGAATCGCATTACTAGTTCGAGGTCTAAAATTTTTCATTTTAGCTGAAAAAGAGTTTATTTTTTATTTTCATCAAGCAAAAAAAAGCTCATTAGCCAATTAGTGATCATCATCTTACTGGATTTATAGGCTCCACCTCTTATAGGCTTTATCCATACATAAACGTATAAACAAAAAAAGTGCTTTCACGCCAATAAAAAAAACAAAAAAAAGTTGAATTTAATATTCAAGCCACTTCAGCTACAAAACTAATTACATATCACTCTCAAACTTTAATCATTTCATTAATAACCAATTATTTCTCTTTTTTCCATAGCAATTAAATTCATTAGCTATTACGCATAATAAAAATACTAATACAATTGAAAAAATAAACGAATTTAACAAAAACAAGTGAGAAATTGAATTATGAGGTAGATACGTTACAGTTATTTATATATATTTAACGGTCGGCACAGAAATTTATTATATGATAGTTGTAAGGGCTTTCTGTTGCATTAATTATATTTTCAATGTACAGCAAAGCAGTCTTCAAGGCCATTAAATTACTTCTCCTTATATTTCAAGACGTCATTTATGACAGTTCCTGGTGCGAAATGCGCCTATTAATTCATATGATATTTGATAAAATCAAAATTTCGTGTCGTTGTAAGCGTACTAGAGTATGTATGTGTTCTTGATTAACATGAACGAATCGACTCAGTCATATCTGTTTGCTTGTCTGTCGCTTATTTTATGATTGAATGTAGAATCACGACCTAGTCCTGTCATATCATAATTAGATAAGGAACGAAAATCAGTTAAATTGATTTATGATTCCGCTCACGGTTAGCACAAGAACGAACAGCTTTTGTTTTTCCCTCTAAATTACAATATCAAAAACTATAGATCTTTTTTTGTTGAAGACTTTAACTTTAATATTAAATTTTCCTCTAACAAAATCTCTGCATCACTTTCGGAAATCATTTAAATCGAAATAAAGATTAGCCCAAAACTTGCGTGGTAACGTAAAGAAATTAGGCGGAATATATAAATACGATTAGCTTTTACACCATTACGTAGAAGCTAATATCAAATCGGAAAAAATATGATTTGAAATATAGACAAAACTTAGGATACAATACGGGAGAGATATATTGAATGGATGGGTTTCAACGAACATAACCTGACTTTGGTTTTCTTTTTTTTTGTGCTTATAAGGAGATTTCTTAGTTATTATTCATTTTACTGCTGGTAATTAAATCGATTTACTTATGTCCGTCTGTTCGTGTAAACAAGAAAAGTTTGCAGAAGTCCTTTACGCGTTTCATTCTTCTCTTATTACTGTAATTTATGCAAAAAGTAAATGTTGAACGTATCTGTTGCTTTATCCTGCAGTTATTTATTATTATTTTTCTTTCCACCTCAATTAAAAGTCAATATTGATGATGATATCATATAATCGTACATTCATATGTAAAATATTTGTTTGCAGGTCGAAAGTGTTGTAATTGGTTTATCTATTTTTTTTTTTTTTTTTTTTTTTTTTTTTTTTTTTTTTGCATAAAATTGTTTCGATTCCCCTCTCTTTGTGATGCTGAATGTATGGCCCACGCGTCTATCTACAGTAGTTGAGTTCAAAGCGACTTAAGTGATTTTAGGGTTAGTACTCAATTGTTAGATATTACTTTATAGCATCAGCGTTCCGTTTGGAAATCTGTTCCTCGTCCTTTTATTAATGACTCATTTCACATTCAAACGTTTGCATTTTTTTTTTTCAAATTCTCTACCGCGTACAGTATAACAATTTGCTTCTTGTTTTTTTATTGTCGTTGCTGTTTACAGAGTGAAAAACTTTTGTGGCTCTGCTGGTGAAGGCATCACTTCGGATTCAAATATATTGCATATGCGGTTTTATGCTGAACAAGTTGCCATCAATTCAACCTTTTCCATTTTGTTTACAGCTTTTAGGGATCGCGGCAGTGGAGGTAAGTTTCAAACAATTGAAGTCGAATTTCATCATCTACACTATACGACGTAGAAAAAAGTCCTTTTATCCCTTGTGTAAGCATAACATAGACTATATATACCAAAATGTGATTGCTGTTAGTTCAAGAAAGAAAAATTCAACATTAAAGAGTTTTTGCTTGATTTAGAAATCGCAAGGAACAACAACAGCGATACTCGTCTATTTTGATATATTTTGAATTGAAAAATAGTAGACAACCAGAAAATGGATTCCTTCTCCCGTCGTAGTTTCAAGTTTTTGTCTAAAAATGTCTACGCGAAGAAAATTGAAGACCATTTTTGATGTCCTATTTAAAAGGCTCTATGAATTTTTAAAATCGAATTTTTATTAAGACAAATAAATATCAGTATAATTTGGCATTAATTCGTTGCACTTATTTATACGCAATTTTATGATTGGTATCAGAATTTTAATAGATGGACAGAGAGAGAGAGAGAGAGAGAGAGAGAGAGAGAGTGACTTAAAATCAAATTATAAATGGGAAAGTATACGTTTACCAAACTTTTCGATAATAATATTGGTTATGACCAACGGAATTATGCACTTAACATGTCCGCTTCCTCTGGAGTGTTTGTGGTTTTATTATTTGATTTTTGTCTTAACCCTGCGGATATAAGCGTGCGGCTGTTACTTTAGAAGTTTGTATGCAAATGTAAAAAAATTTGCTCTGAAATCAGTTGGGCTATCGATTTTGTTCTACATGTAGCTACATGTAAGTACTTTTAGATGCGTGGGTTGCGCTTGTTTATTGAAATGCATACGTGAATGTATTTGTAGTTTTAGGTATACTTAAGACCAAATGCCCATGTTTGTTATTTCCGTTGCTGTCACAATATCTGATACTGATAAGACCGATAACAAAAACTAAGGCAATGGTGGCGATGTTGGAAATGATGATGACTTTTAAAGGGCTGTTGATAACAATTGCGGAGAACTTGACAGTGTTGCTGTTATTGTTCAAAATTTGATAATTTTTGCTTTCAACAAATAAAAGCTTTGTTGACATAGAGTTGTGTGTAGATTTTATCTTTCAGCAGCCAAGGAAGAGGAAGAAGAGGAGAAAGAGAGAATGGGAAAGGGAAAGAGAGAGAGAGAGAGAGAGAGAGAGAGAGGAAAAGATAGAATCTGTTTTCTAAATGACAACAAATTTTGTCTGAGATTCCTTTTATTGAAACTCATTGTTTACATTTAGTTGTTTTTACGTGATTTTCACACAGGTTGCTTGGAAGGTGAATACGATTGTGAGGATGCGACTTGCATAGACGGCGATCTACGTTGCAATGGACGAAGTAATTGCAAATTCCTTTGGGACGAAGAAGGCTGCAAGGTATGTGTTTAGATACGTGTGTAGATGTGTATATATGTAAGAAATGCAGTTGGCTCAGTCCGCATGTACACATGATGCCCCAGTATGTATATAGTTTTCAAAAATAAAAAGAGAAAATATTTATTTAATCTTATTTTTATAACAAAACATACGAATAAATTGTTGTTATTGTTGACATTCGTTTGCGTTTTACAAAATATCCAACAATTTATTCCAATTTCTGTTTTCTTTACTCGCAACACTTGAATGATAAAAAAACACTTTCTTCCCTTTTTGTCTGTTATTTATTTGTTTTTCTTTTTTTCTTTTTTCACTCTTTCATTTCAATTTTATATTGATTTCAATTCAGACGGGTACCGATGGCCAAAAGGAACACATGATTATTATTATTACAGTATTTGGTTTAATATTGGGTGGCATGGTGATAACATTCCTCGTGAATTGTGTACGCAAAATTATGCATGACCAGAAGATAATACGGGTAAGTTTAAAAATCTTTTCTTTACATCTTCTCATAAAAGTTGCATAACAGTAAGGAAAGCAATAGAATCCCGTAGAATAAAGCACTTTTTCCCAATGAAGCTACACCTACTGTGGTATGTTGGTGAATAAATTATTAAACGATACTTAGATGCATATGTAACAAAATTGATTGTCTGCACACAAAATAAACTCTCGATTATAGAAAATGGAGTGATTCCAAAATATTATCTCTGAATATTTTCAGAATTCTACACCTTTTCGTGCTCGCATAAGCATTTTACTCTATATTTTTATCTTTTGTTTAATTTACTTCACACAAATGGGTTAATTGTGGTAACTTTTGCTTATTTTTTTATATCGTATTTACGTGCATAAAGCACCGAAAAGAATAATTTTTAATAATAATACACTGATTGACGATATGGGGAAGCTTTACCTGAATTATTTTTTTTTTTTTTTTTGGTCATTTTGTCATATAATTTTTATATGAATTCATTATATTGTGTACACATATATGCAAGAAGTCAAGAAATGTTTGAGTTCCTCAGTAGATGCGTGGCTATATATTGCCGCTTTAAGAAATTTTTAATATTTTATATATTCTCTAGATGGATTAGGTGATATTGATTTGTCTAAATTGAGAACACTGCGAACTAATTTGAGAAGAGTCAAGAAATAATGATTTCATGGATTTTAGGTTTGGATGAAGCATGGGTGAAATAGGATAAAATTTATTTAGTTCGATCGAAATTTCCAGATTTCATTACATTCTCACTTTTAATAAAAACAATTTCTAGACCATAGCCGTTCATTTGCTTTGATATAATTGCTCCGTTAAGCGAACAATTGAAATAACCTAACCTATAAGAACCGAAGTAGTCAATTGTATTATTTATAGTCTAATATATCGATTGAAGAGGCTATTAAGACTTCGTTGGTAAGTAAGATCATCGCATTTGGTCAAGAGTTGCAACCCAAAGTCTTAGAAGAATTTTATATGACTGCATATCAGAAGCGATTCTTTGACTTATGCAAAACGTCATTGGGTTGGGTAAAGTTTTATGTTTATTATTAAAATATCTAAGTTATGTTTTTATTATATTATTATTAAATAAATATCTCATGTTTACTACTCGTATTGTTTTCAATGTTGAACATATAAGAAATGCTTATGTGTTAAGTTTACAATCAGGAGAGACAACTGTTGTTCATATGCATTAACTTTCTCTTAGGCGATCAGAAACTATATTTTGGTTTTTTCTTTCCTAACGTGACACTCTATTTTAGAGACGGAATTTTTCACTCTAAGACCTCATAAAAACCATTACTCTTCAACAATTCAAAAATTCAAGTCATGTGGTCACTTAATATTCATGCCCAAGTTTTTTCTTGGCCCAAATCTTCGTATATAAACTCTATATATGGCGACTTCCAAATATTACATCAAAGAGACAAACTGGTAACATAGTAGCAGTACAGCGTAGAATAAGGTTTCAATGAACCAAATAAATTTCTCTTTCTATACACCTACATGTAGCGGATAACTCAGACAAAATTATAAATCATTTAGTATAATTTTCTCAATTCCCTTTAGCCTGTCCAGCTCACCGTAACCGAAAAATAAGTTTTCTTTATTTACCGCAGTATAACAAACAGAGCAATCTCAGTTGACTTTATATTTACAGCGATATAAGTGTACGATGTAATTTTAAGAAAATTTTAAGATAAGACATAAACTCATTGAGTAATACTTTGACTTCTCTATGTCAAGTTTTGTTTTCTCTGTTTAGCGCGAGGCAAAATGTTGTTGAAGCGTGAAGGGTAATGAAAAATGATTACGCTTCAATGACTGGTTCAGACCGGGCGAAAAATTAATATCGAACGCAAAGTCGACTTTCCACTGTGTAGTATATTGTGAACTTCTCCAACGGACAAGAGACCGTTACTAATAAACGGAAGGAAACGTGCTATATATCAAAAGACATGATTATCTGGTTTTTAGAGAAACGCAAATCGTAACAACATTGAAGTGTAATGAGCCACACCAGTTCAATGAAAAGGTACTTCACCGGAATGCAATTTGTTGCAATCATGACTTGCTTCAGGAGAGTTTTCATTCTTAGAGCGACACCAAAGAAATGTATCCTTCTGGAGAATGCCTCAGAAGACACGTTGTCCAAAATTCGTAGGTTGGCAAAAAAGAGGGATAATTTGCGGCCAGTAAAATATTTCTTCACTTTGGCTTTTAAGGAGAAGAAGTACTTCTTCTTTGAGGATTATTATATCACGTCTCGGTTAGTCTGTCTAGTCGTACGTCCCGCTAATACCAACTTGCGTTGTGATGGGGGCAATATCTAAATTATTATTTTTATAAAAACGAAATAACCCTGTCTAAGGACATCTGATGTAACCGGGGATCTATATGAAAACTAACTGATTTTCCGATCTCCGAGAGTTGTGTTTGTCAATGCTCTGTAGTTTAAAGTTTACGCGTGTTCGCAATGTGACTCCTTTAATAGGCTCGATGCGCAGATTTCACCTTTTAATTATTTCCTTATGGCAAAGGAGGAGTAGACTTCATCATAGAAAATGTGTTTATTTGCCCCCTTGCAATATTATTTTCCCCCACATGCAATATTTAAACGTAGATTATTGTTCAGAATAAGTTAGTAACTTATTTCTCGCCTTTACGAGTTGTATATGTTAAGTCGGACCATATTTTATATTTTTATTTGTTTTTTGTTTAAATTAATTTACCAACGAACATCGTTGTCTTTTTGCAAATAGAACACGGTAAAGATGACCCTACCGTCCTATTATTGAGCTTTGTATGGTGTGCATTAAAAAAAAATCCATTATCCTTCTGATGGGCTTCTCTTCGAAAGTGCAAGCAATTGTTTAAGAAATTAATTGTTAAGTAAGTCGATTATGGCTGGTTCCTATAATAAATAATCATTCTCTGAAGGACATACAACAAGTGTTTTATTATAGAATTTTATCAGCTGCGCTTGGTATTGTAGAAAGGAATTCTCTTGAGAATAAATAGAACCAATAAAGTAAATGTAATAAATTCTAGTTGGAATGTTAACATGGACAAGATATACATAAACATATTTTATATTTTTATTTACATTTACATATATATGCACATATATGCAAATATGGGTTTTTACATTTTTTAAGCATTTACATACTTATTTATTTACTTACATATGTAATTTATATTTGAACACATTTCCGAAGGGGATATGACCTAATTTCCTTCCTTTCTTTTGCACAACGAGACACTCACCCACAAAAGGCAAATACATTGTGGCTTATTTTGAGTATAAATTCTTAGATTGGATAACTACCCGAAGCGTACGTGTACCTCTGTGTTCATATCGGTTTGCTTTTCTATACTTTTCTATACGTATAAGCATATACACTTGAGTAAGAGAAATAAAATTCTGACTGTGAGATAAACTATACTCTAACGAGTGGCTTATATTCACACAGGGTACTGACACTCACTTCGATTCTCTGATTCTCATTATGGTTGTTACTGTTTCGTTTTATTCCATCTTTTATTTGTGTTAAATAAAGTAGTTTTCACATTTTATTGCCTATCTAGGTTGATTGCGTTTCTGTGTGGGTACGTTTGGCGCTTTGTTACTGCTATGCTATACTCACAGTGTTAACATTTCTTTCTTCCTTTCTTGAATTTCACACTGTCAACTACAATTTAAAATTTTCGTTGTCACTTTGCATCCATTCACATGTCATTTAAATTCTATGTCGTCTATTAAATTCTTTCACACTCACATTCACTCACAGCTACAATTACACATTGCTTTATACTATGCAACTAGCAGTCTCGTCATTTGGACTGTACCAAGTACATGATATGATAATGTTGATGCCGTAATTTCTCATTTATGTACAGATTTTCTTAAGCAAAGCCACCACAGTGCAACAAAAACAACAATGTATAAATGTAGACATATATATATAGATATGTGCTATTATTCTTCATGCATTTATGGTTATATTAATAGAGTATTATATGCAAGCATATTTGCATCCATAAAGTTTCTATTCCTATGAAATCAATGTTTCTGTGAAACGGCAAAAAAGAGGAAAATTCAGTCTATATATTATAATATACATTTTCATACGCATATATATATATATGTATATATATAGAATCATGTCAAGTGCCATCTTAAAATTTTTCAAGGCATTCAATTTTTATACTGATTTCAACAGTTTATTTACTATACCGACAACAAAATATTAACGATCACATAGAGCATGACATATAAGTCTCTATTTTGATTTTGTCAAATGCATATGTGTCGTCTATGCTTTCCCTCGTCTTTACATTCGGCCGTCTATTCATTCGCGCGTGTATGCGTTAGCTTGGCTATGTGTTCGTTCGCATATGCACTCACTCGTCTATGCATTCGCTCATCTATGCGTTCGCTCAACTATGCGTTCCCTTCTTTGTGCATTCGCTCGCCTATGCGTTCGTTCGTCTATGCGTTCTCTTGTCTATCCTTTCTTATAGGTCTCTACCGCTAAATTAAGAGAGAAATTTGAGACGAAATTTCATGCAGTTTGTCTTAATTCATTTACATGCAACTCAATCTGATCTGAAAAAAATGGTCTTTGAAAGAAATCAAAAATTTGTAAGAAAAAAAAAGTTATTCTATTTTATAAATTTTAATTCAAAATTTCGTATAAGTATTTATATAGGGATAATCGCAACAGCCGCAGTGAGACGCCTCTGATCGATAAAACAATCAAATATTTACCTAAATTAGAGTATATGCGAGATTCATCACATGGACGTGAATATAATTTTCTCTCTTTCCTTTGACTTTTGTTCTTTGAAAGGAAAGATCTCTTTGCTCTATGAGTGCTTACAGCTACCGAAAGTGTCATTTAGTACAGTATTTCACACAAAGTGATGAAATGTTGAAAGCGGAGCTGGGTTAGAGCGATAACGACGAGATGACAATAAGATACTCAACATTGATTTGTTTACTAACAGAGAATTACTGTATATACATATATATGCGGAGAAGAAAATTGAGGAAACTATGCAAGGTTGCAAGCACTTAATTTTCGAAAAAAATTATGCTATGAGAGCACTTTTTACATAATATTTCTGTAAGAATTATTTTCGAACAATGGTTAAGTGAGATTTTCTTAACGCATTTTGATGTTCGATTTACTAACTACGCTATGTTCTGTAGACTGAATATGTTTTTGGCAAAGAGAATGGAATAAAACAATTGATATTAATGAGCTTTTGTTTAACAGTATAATGAAAAAGGCACTGAGATACGAGTGCATCTTCACTGAAACAAATGATTAACAGGGAATGGACTAAAAAGGGTCTGGTTTCATTTCTAGATTTGTTGTCTTATTGTTCTCGTCTAACTACAATTTCGAAGTCTACTCCATCGTATCCTTTATACACTTTCCATATAAGTAAATGAGTAACGATGAGCATTTGTTATATGAGAATATTATTCAAACGCGTCGAACTATTGTTTACGCGCACAAAATTGGAAAAGAATTTTGAAACTTGATACACACGGGAGGCATAGCAATTCTACTGTCTAAGAAAGTTATCTAATATTTCGTTTGTCATATTTTATGCTTTTACGGTTTTGCTGTATAGACGATGTTTGCTTTCGTGTCAATTTGTTGGATTTTCTTTACCAATACCGCCAATAAATTAAAACCATGATGCCAAATAACGGCAGTGCCTTCGTGATTATATCTGCTACCATGTCATCGGGTGGTCTGAGTGCAAGTTTATTATCTTTGAGTAAAGACTTTTCCATATGAAATTCTATTTGCTTCGGTTTCTCTTCTAAAAGTTGCTTCTATTCCATTAAAGACCGATTCTAAGATCTCAACATTATAAGTTTTATCTGATACTTGATCGTTATACAAATCTTTTTCTAAATGAGTGATAGTATCTTCATAAACTTTACTCAGTGTACTAACTTTAACTAATCATGATGCGATTGTTTCAATTTCTGTCCTAATATTTGTTTCTTTCTCATCATGGTGTGCATTCTTTGATCCGTTTCGCAAATCTAAATATTACCGATCAAGACTGAACTGACTGAACATTTTTAATTCCTCTTTCAAATAAACGAAACGAAAGTGATCGCATCGAGCTGAACTAGTGAAGCCAGGTCTGAAGAATAATCCGCAGATTTGAAAGGTCCCTTTTTTCGTTGCTTTGTTATCAAACCCGCAAGCCTGTCACTTAGTTAAATTAGTTGAGCTTGATGTCGTTGATGCTTACCAGACTTTAGAAGTTCACATGTTTCGTTTCCGTTTCAAATGTACGTAAACATCATCCGTTGTCTTCGTTTAACCTATTAGAAAACCATTTTCCTCTCTCCCTTCTTTCTTATTGTCTTCAAAACTAAACCTTTCTGTATGAAACCTCGCAAACCACTTTCTAACTGTTTCATAATTTACGGCATTTTCACCACAAGCCAACTTAGTTATTTCAGTCACTTAAGTTACGTTTTTTGTTTTCAGTTTAAAACAATGCCGAGTAAGCTGCTTGCTGACATCAATCTCTTTAGCTTTAGCTTGTACACAAAGCAACTTGTATTGTAAGAACAGCAGTGTCTAAGCTATGTATTCCATAAATGGCGGAAGAAATAAATGCGTTCCATAGAGAAAATTAATTTGTAGACCTAATATTTTTAAATGAAAGTGTACCTGTTTTTGTTTTTTTATTATAATGAAGCGAAGAATCCATCATTTGTTTGTTTTCCTCATAATAACAAGTTCAACACATCTACTTAATTTTCTTTACAAGATTTTGAATTTTCCCCAAACAAGTAACCAAATGTTCGCATTTCCTAAAGGAGGAAACTACTGTAATCACCAACAAAACCGAGGCTTTTTAATACTTTTTTTTTTGGATGCAAGGAGAGGTAATAGAATACTAGCATTCGAAGAGATTATTAAACATGTATTTAAGTTTTAACAGAATAAAAAAATATTAAAAAGATGCCAACATTGTAGCTATTCTCAGAGGCATGCTTTTATATAATATGGTTTTATATAATATATCATAGTACGCAGACGATTGATTGTGCGAAACTACAAACTTCGGACTAAAATTCCTAATGCAAATCGCATTCATTTTGAACTGTTCATCTAATGGATATTTTCGATTATGTTTTTCAAGTAGAATATAACTTTTTTTTTTGTTCGCCTTTGCAACGCGCAAGCATTTACAAGTGACATTGCTAGAGTGAAACGACAATTCAATGCTTTAAGATTAATTAGTTTTATGTTATTTGAAGAATACGCTGGGAATTCAATCCAATCAAATTTGTTTCCCGCAAATGTCTGCAAGAAATTGATTTTGGTCAATATTGGAATTGTGTTACAATTCTGTAAGATTTAAATGCCGTTCGAAGTCATCTAAAATCTTGATTTGATCAATTTCAGCCGTGATTGTCAACGCAAAATCAAGAAGCATCTTAGAGATTAAAATTTTCGATTGAAATTTTGTGAATTATTTCCGAAAAATATTTCAAGGTACAGCAAAATTTACATTCGCAGCATTAATATGTTTTTCGCATTCGATCTTTTCGAGAACAAAAACACGAAATGCAAAGAAAATTCTTTCTTTTTTTCCCCACCATAATGAAAATGCAATTATGTTAACGATTGTATATGTTCCGTCGCTTCTTTAAAATGTACGACCCTCCCTTTTATCTTTGACCTACGGTATATACAAAATGAAGGCGACTGAAGAAGTGTTGCGTAAGCAATACTTACATATGTTGTAATTATTATTTCGTAGTAAATAACAACATTCGATTTAGAAGAATGATTTGCTCTATACTGTCATTTTTGTTTGTCTCATTTATTTTGATTTCTATTCCATCAATACACATGCGTCAATATAAAATTATTTTTTATTTACATGACATGAGGCAAAAAAAAAAATCTATGCTCAGCAAAGACATGAAACTTTACTCTAGCACAAGAACCTTTTAACTTTAAATATTCAATTTGAAGTGTTCACGGAATGCAACTTGCATAACACTTGCTAGATTATACACCTGCACCATCATAAACAAACAATAAATCTTTTTATAGGCATTTGTGTGTATGGATATGTAAATGCGTGCACATATGCGGAGGGGTATTATGTGTTATATTATGCATATATATGTATGTGTAGGTGTATGTGCATGTGCATATATTTAAACATTTGTAACAATTTTCCATTATTGTAGGAAACAACGAGTACATGAAGAAAAGGGGTTGACAGCCGTACAAGTGAATGCTGTAAGCAAGCAAAGGACTGTGACGTGATGTAAATATTATTAATCACCACAAATGGTGATACGCTATCATGACTTTTAATGGCATTCACTTGTAAAATAGAAATTGAGTTCACCAACACACACACCCACACTAACACATTTCGGTTCATATTTTCATCTACTCATACAGAAAGAGGTATCCTGTTTATTTACAGCGTATACATATACAAATAACTTATACTCTTATACAAATAAATTAATATACACATCCTTGAGTTTTATTACAAATGTTTGAGATTCTGAAAGGAAATTAAATGAATCTGAAATGAGGTTAGTGGAGTGTTTCTTTATTTGCATCGCAAAATGCAAACGAAAAAATTTGTAGTCTCATCCATACTACATCTACACATATATTTAAATATAATATTAATAATATATATATATATATATGAAAACGAATTGAATTTCATAGCAATTATAAAATCATTTTGCAAAATTAAAAGATTTTCTTTTCGCATAACGCCTTTATGTGAATGAAAGTAAAACCGTTTATTGACACATATGCGTGTAATATGCTTCGTTCCTTTATAGGTTTAAAAGGTTATTTTAAAAAAAAATTATATCTTTTTCCCGTTACCACATTTGTAAGGTTTTATAGTTGTAAATAATATCCTTTAATTTTTAATCTTTTAATTTTGAAAATTTTTATTATTGAGAAAAATACATTTTCAGTCTTAGCAGGTATTGCTTTTCACTATAGATTTTAGTAAAATCAATAGTTGTTTTTAAATGGACGGATGGGCAAACAATTCCATACTGCTACTACTGTTACTAATCGAGAGCATTTGTTAGCCTGCAAAGTATGTTCTTAGTTATAGAAGTGATATATCCGGGATAAATAAATTCATATAAAGTCTAGGCAAACACTTGAAATTAAAATAATTTTCAAATATTATGGTTTCATCTGGCAAATGCATGCTTTTAATGCTATTTTCGAAAAGTTTATGATATTTCTTATCTTATTATCAGCTTTGACTTGAGTTCAAAAATTATTGCTTTATATCCTTCATTTCATTTTATATAGTATTGTACGTGCTATGTTATATTTATCGATAGTTTGATCTTTACCATGTGGTAGTTTTGCGCTTGACTACGTCTGTTTTTAACAGTAGCCATAAATTATGTTCTTTAAAATGTTCGCAAAAAAAAAAAAAAAGAATTTATAATTTCGTATTTATTACAATTTAAATGTTGAGCGCTTTAACATTCATTCTCACGCAATGCATCCATACACTAATAAAAATTTTACGCCAAACTCACAGATGAACGCAAAGCAATACAAATCCTATTGTTTGTTTTTAGTTTAGCTAGCATGAAATTGTAGCTAAATATTATAGTTTTTATGATGAAATTATTGATTGTACTTTCGACTTTGTATTGGTACAGAACAATAATCCTCCCCCCCCNCAAATAAACATTTGTTTATTTATTGTATATTGCATTGCTATAAAAGTGCAATTATTTAATTTATTTGATTATAGCGAATACAAACCGAACTGAGCTTCAGTGGTTTAGTGACTGGTGGACTTTGGTTATTAAATCGCTGATACAAGTGAATACACATTTTATTTGTTGTTCAAATTTTATAAAATTCGTGACCTTTTCACAATTAATTGTTTTATACGCCAATGAAACAATTGAATATTTGTTCCGTTCAATTTGCTGACGGCTATAATACTGGCAGATGCAAATTGTTCATAGTTTTTAATTGATTGTATTTATTTTTATTATAATTTTCAATGCGTGTGTGTGTGTAAGTATTTGTGTGTGCTTAATTTTGAAAAATATAAAATCCTGTTGAATTGTTATTATTTTACTGGAAGGCTTCTCCCCGCCATATGTTCCTTGTCTTTTTCAAAAGCAATTTCAATCGATAATACCTTCAACATAAGACTTTCGAAATCCGCAAAATAATGGCGCAAACAGAATAAACTTGTAGCCAGCTCCCTATACGATTAACTTTTCACAATGAATTCAATTAATCAATCCTTGTTCGTTCAGCTTAAATCTCAACAAATATTAAATAGTTATTGTCATATAAAGTTATTATTTCAAAAAAAAAAAAAAAAAACTTTATCGGTTTAAAAGATGTTTTAAATGTTCTAGAATGTGCGAAAAAAGACTCATTATCAGAAATTTTTGACATTTCCGCACAGCTTTCCAAAAAGAGTTACTACGGCAAATAAATGTGATTCAAAAATTTCATTTCTCAAGCGAAATCATTACTTAAAATTATTTAAAACTTTAATCGCATTTTATTCTAAATTATATTTTTCAAGGTAATCATAGCTCTAACATATCTGAAAATTAAAGTGATTGATATCAAATTTTTATTGTATGTCCACAATAACGTTTACTAGTGAATAAGAAGGTATAAAAATATATCTGGTTCGATTCACTTTAACAGATTTGGTTGCCGATTTTGGGCAGATTTTTCTGAAATATGTAAAATTTTTTACTAAAACCGACATAATTTTTTTAAAACACGATTTTATACAAATCCGCTTTGTGTCACAAAACAATTACTACGAATAATGAGACGATATTATGAATTAAAGTTGAGATTTGAAGTTAATAGGTTGAGAAATGAGGTATGCTAGATAGTCTATGTCCACCATGCTGGTAAACAATCCGCCTAGTACTGGAGACGAAAAGTGGATTGTATACAACAATGTCAATCGAAAACGATCGCTCTGCATGCCTAATGGGTCATCGCAAACCACTTCAAAGGCACATATCCAGCAAAAGAAGACTTTTTTGTCAATTTGGTGGGATTGGAAAGAAACGGACTTGCTTCCAAGGAACCCTTTGTATTAACTCGGCGGTCAACTGTCGGCAATTTGACAAATTGAATGCAGCGGTCAAGGAAAAGCGACCAGAATTGTTCAATCGTAAAGGTGTCATTTTCCAGCAGGACAATGCTCGGCCACACACTTCTTTGGCCACTCGGCGAAAATTGATGGATCTTGGTTGAGAATTGATGGTGTACCCACCATACAATCCTAATCTTGCCCCATCGGACTACCACTTATTTCGATCCCTGACCAACTCTCTTTTTGTGGTAAAACTTTCAACGATGGGGGCGCTCAGTTTTTGACCGAAAAGGATTAGACTTTCTACGAGCATGGAATTTTCAAGTTGTCAAAGAGATGGCAAAAGGTCATCGAACAAAATTGGAAAATACATTATAGATTAAACTTCATTCCAAGTATTGAAGAAATCGGCAATTACTTAGTTGCCAACCCAATAAATATAATTTTTTCAATTTTGCTAAACTAAGAAACAAGCAAAAGCGGTATGATTGAGAAGAATTGAGGAAATGACATAAATAGAAAATGCATTTAAAAAAAAAAGAATGTGTGCAGGAAGTTATTTATAGTCTATATTGGCCGCTCCTCTTAACTTTTAATATTCAGTTATAATAATTCATAACTCGTAAGTGCTCTTAGCAACAGTTGCCAGGAAAGTCGTTTAATGGAATCGAGAAGTAAACAAAATCTTTTACTGACTGTCATTGACTACACTACTGTCAATAATTCATGTGGAAAAAGTAACAAAAATCAATGGACACAGCATTGAATGTACCTTCATAAGTAAATACATAAATTGTGTTCAGCTGACAGCGTGTGCAAGATACTAAACAATTGCTTCGACCTTTTTGACGGTTTTTGATATATAAACTTTATTAATCATTTAAAGAATAGTCACAAAGAAAAGAAAAAAGCAATCACACGACAGAAGATTTATTTGCTTTGATCCGAATGTTTCTAATGAATTGTATTGGGGCAAGAAGTCTCTAATAAATGATGGCATTTAAATCATTCATTTCGTCCGTAAATAAGTAAGTAAGTACGTGTACGTATATGTTTAGAAATCTACGATAAATGAATGCGTAATGATGACTTTACGATGTACGGCTATCGGATCTTTAAAATCGTATTTCTATACAATCTCTCAACTTATAAAGAATTTTACGAATTACTAGAACTCGATTTGCTTGCTACCTTTTATTTATTTGTGGTAATCTGTTAATTGAGACAAGGATTCTAGCAAGAACTAAATTCAACCCTCTAAAATAACAACAAAAGCCGATTGAGGTGATTATCCACAAAAAGGTTAAAGATGCTTGAGTAGATTTTTTGATTTTTGATGGCGAGAATGAGTGCTCAGAAAATCTTACTATTCGAAACAAATTTTTTTAAGGTTTTTGTTACTACTTCAATAAAGAATAAAGAAACAGACAAACATATCTTAACCAATTTTTTTACCTTAGTCGATGACATAAATATATATATATATATATATATATATATTAAGCTGTGCGATGAGCTCTACAAGGCAATGCAAGCATACATCGAATAAATTAAATTCGCCCGTTTTTGTAGTTGAATATAA
Source organism: Glossina brevipalpis (assembly GCA_000671755.1). Classification (NCBI taxonomy): domain Eukaryota; kingdom Metazoa; phylum Arthropoda; class Insecta; order Diptera; family Glossinidae; genus Glossina; species Glossina brevipalpis. The sequence continues at coordinate 186,218 of KK351257.1, read as the reverse complement.
GTAAGGAAATCATATTCGGTTGGGAGTGAATCTTGAGCATTCTCCTTGAGATTTTCTTTTATTGTTGATGTGTTAGTTGTAAGATAAATCTTTGTAGCGCATGTTCATACTCTGTGTACATTTTATACAAATTTTTTAATATTTTTCTCGTTTATTTAGTTGTTTTGGGTCCATTTGCATTGACTCAAATACCTAATTGTTTAACTTTTAATTTCTTTCTCAATGTCTTTCGATTGTCAATACGCTAAAGACGGACAACATATCTAAGAGGGAAATAAACTATCCAAAGCATGAATCTTTTATGTAATCTCTGATGTAATGTAATTTAATCTATTAAAAACGGGACCAATATTAGCTTATCATTGTTCTTTAGTCGAGAATGAGAGTGAAAAGAGAAAAGTAAGTCAATCAAGCGAACTCCTTCTATAGCGAAATATTTTGACGGCTTCTTATTAACGGGCCTCTCATCGAACTTCATTTTCAGTAACTCCATACCAGTCAGTCATTTTGCAGGCTATATAACGTCCTTTGACTTGGAGCAATTAATTGCCGGAAGGTAGAATTCTAACTTGTCCAAACCGACTAGCACAGTGTAGTAGCATTCGTCATTGTATTAATGCTTTCTGACCGTCCCTACGTAAAGAAAGTTATTTACAAAATTTAAGCTTCCTGTACGAATTCTGGCTACAAAGTTGACTGACTGAGGCAATTTTGTGTATTATCAAAAAGTGATGATTAAGGGTTGTTCGAAAAAATTAGGCCGATTGCGATGTTCTTTTCTCTTTGAACCTACTCGGATATTCGAAATAATTGATGAAAACAAGTAATTGCATGAATAAATTTTCAACAAAACTGATTCGCCGTTGCATGTTATTACTTGCATTTGGTGTTTTATAAGTTCCGTTATTATGGGACTAATTATTACTCTTGACAGCTGTGGTTGCTCTTTTCTTTGTTTTTCTTGTTCCGTTGTTTTCTTGTTACATACCGTACAACACTATCAATATTTACACATGTATATGTGTATATAATAAGTGTAATATTGTCGTGTTTGAGTCAAATCTTCCTATTATTGTTGTTAAATTTTTCTTTTTCAAATTGTAGTCCGTGCGTCAAGTCCTATTATAATTTTCTGCTTTCACTCTCTGTCCGTATGAAATTACTACACAAGTGATAGAAACTGCAACGATAAAACAAAACACTATGAATAGACTGTTATCGTTATTCCAAATAATAATAATGCATTGAGATTCTCATTGTTTTTCTGTTGGTAACCTTTTCCTTCTTTCATCATTAATTGTTCATTATATCATCTGGATTTTTTAAATCTAAACAATATTTTAAAAATATACATAAACATCGTTAAAGTCAAGAAAAAAGAAAGAAAATAAAAACGCCCTTTTAATTAATTTAATTCTCACCGGCAATAATAGTGGGAGCTACTTGAGCTTTTTTGCTTTTACGTAATATTTTAAAATTTAATAATATTAATTGTTTGGATTGTCCTTATGATAAAATTATAGTCTTAAGTATGAAAATAAAACTATTGATAAAGAATTCACGATCGTTGTATCCCGAGATATATATGGTATAGAGGAGGTTTTAAAACTCTCTAATATGCGTCCACTCATTGACATTAACCCAAAATCTAAAAACCTACAAATTTGTTGCCAACATTTTTGTGAACAAATTGTGTATTAATTAATGCAAAAAATGTCGCACAACATCTGTAATAGATATTAGGTATCTTCTCGCCGACTTTCAAGCTTTCTCATCAAATTATAGAAACAATCATCTTCATGCAACACATCTTTTTTGACCGCATTTAAAAGACAATTTCCTAAAGAGATAAGCTGCATGAATTTTTAGCGAAGTAAAACTGTAATCGGTCGGCTAGCGGTATATAAGTTTCTTGTTTATTATTCATGCTTAAAAAACTTAAATAGCACGCGTTTCATTCTCTACTCGGCCTTTAAGCGAACGAACTGCATTACATGAGAGTTTAACTAAACTTGTGTTGCGTTTTCTAAAAAGTTCTTTTATTGTTTTTCCTCCGCTTGCACTATAATTTAAACCGTCTTTATTAACTTTATGACGTTAGCGTAGGGCGTTAGCGTAATCGACAAAGGAAGCTGGACACTTTAACCTATAACTGTTTAAAGCACAATGGACAAATGTACGCATATTTTGTTTGCATTTATTGAACGGAAACCTTTTTGTATATGGAATGATGGTTCGTAAAGAAAACTACAACAAACTAAATATTTTTTCTTTCAAATAATTTCCCCTTAATATATAGTATCTGAAGGTTCAAATGAAGGTTCAAACCACGTGTATGCTAATTTAATTTGGAACATTCTGCGTTCGTTTGTACGTTTAAAGTAATTGTAACAAGAAAGGAAAAACAGCCACATGAACGTAGGTACTGATCAAAAGCACACATTTTTGAATGTTACAACTAAATGGATAAAGTTAATGTACCTACATTCTGCTGTGATGTTTATAAATGCATTTTATATCCATCTGACCGTTTATATCGTATGCACATTCGTTTCATTTTTATTTATTTTATTTGGAATATTTTTTCATCTTTTTTTTTACTTTGTACTTCCAGCTCTACCCACAATTATATTTAACTGAAAAGTTTTATTTCTGTTTTTCAGCCAACGTTAACATTTTCCAACCACAATCGGAACCTTTCTTTGTATACTTATTTATATACGTTTAGTTGTGTCAGTCTGTTTGTGTTGTCACTTCTAGCCATTTAGTGTCCTCATGTATCCATAAGTGTTGTTGTCATTTGTTTTTGTTTTTTTTTTTTTTTTTTCGATGTTAAATGTGGTGGTAGAGAAGTCATAAATTCTCTCGATATGCTATTCTCTCCTCTTTCTTTCTGTGTTCTCTTTTATATATTCTATCTTAGGATGTTCCGGTGTTGAGCGATGGCATTTATCATATTGACTCGTTCATCTTGGATGTACCGAAAACTGCTATAATTGTGGGTCTTCAAGATGATTTCAAACGGAAATATCAACGTGACAACAGTGTTAACGTCGGCTACGAAACTGAAAATGATCATGAGATAATGACTGCCATTTCAAGCAATACATCATCATCGTATTCCGAGCACGGATCTGAGGAACAAATATGCTGCACTATTACTGCCGAAAGTGATGAATTTGCAATAGTGCCGGAGAAGTTACCACCATCACGTTGTAAATGGCATTCAAATCTATTGGTAACCGCTGATGTTCAGGATGACTTCTCAGCCAGCTCAACTTCATACACTAGTAATTCGTCACAATCACCGCATACAGTTAACACCATTTCATCAACAGCGGGAGATATGAAATATCTTACGGCTAACACCGCAAACGAAAAGTTGCAATATCAGTGCTTTTGCGACAATCAATAAACACATACAATATTCTTTGTGTTTAGAACATTTTCTCTTAAATAGATTATTAAAGCGGAGTACGATAAGACAAAAGGAGAAGCCACAATATTATGTTCCGTTTAAAATGAATCTGAAAAGCGAAATGCTGTGGTGAAGATAAGACAAAGCGTCACATTAGATTAGGATTCGGACTTTTCGGTTAAATGGCGGCGAAGTGTGAAAGTTAAAGTCGATGGCAATATTGAAACCCCATCTAAATTTATAGGGAGGAACAGTAATAAGCACAGTAGCAAATAAGCAGCCATAACCAGCTTGAGATTAAAATGAAGAGTGGACATTAGTAGGAAAAAGGACTGAAAGAATAAAACACAACTTAATTACGATACGGAAACATTTGATTTTCTTTCCTTTACAGCGAATTTCCTCTTCAATCTGGATACATATCAAATCAAGTAATTAGGATGAATCGATTAGTTTTCACAGAGCAGCACTTAATCTCTTACAACAAGAGGATATTACATAGCTTGCTAATGATATTAGCCAAAGTTCGATATTATTGTGAAATTATGATAACATAAATGACTAAGTGTCAGTCTGAGAACTGGAGCTAGTAATTTAACTAAAGTTATTACTTAGTACTCGCTTTCATTTAATTTTACATGAATTTTAGGTTATGTGATGAAGTATAATAATTTCAACTATTTATGCTACTAGTAAAGTACATCTTTTACAGAAAGAGACAAAATAAAACGATTTTGCAGTGAAAAGCACAAATTATCGGATATCGGAAATGCTTTCCTTATTAGAAGATCACATTCATGGACTTTGCAAGCTCTTATCTCTTAAGTCTTTTGATTTTCGGCGGACTGAGCATTCAATGGCATTTTATGCTACTTTATCACAACCCTATCTTTGAAAAGATAAAATACGTTTTGTTATTAAATATTAACTACACTTTTCCATTGCATTTTATGTTTAGACAAACAAATAAAAAATCGTTTATTTTCCACTTTCATCTGCGAAACTTCAATCGCCTCTCGCTAGCTTAAAACGACCGATTCTTGCATTGTTTTCTAAGTCAAGAGACAAATGTTTGTGAGTTATTCCAAAATGTACAACAAAATGTGGATCGAGGAATAAAAAAGACTTTTCTAAATAAAGGTATGATCTTGAAAGCTTCTTCGATAATAACGATTAACTTTATGCAAAACAATTACGGAAGTAATTTGAATCACAGAGAAGTTCTTCCTGATGACTCCTGTAAAATTCTCTATCAACATATTGTTTAAGTTTCAAATATAAACTCAAGTTTATAAAATGTAAAGCTTTCTTGTAAATTTACGCTTATTTTCAGAGGGAAGTATATCATCATCATCATCATCATCATCATCATTTAAAACATTAACATTTATTTACACACGTATGCACACATATGTTGTTCTGCTCATTAAAGATTTTAAATATAAGAATATAAAGCTTTATTGAAATATATTGAGTTATGGAGACTTTTGGCTTTAAATGCAACTTTCCGATTGATTTTAAAATGAACTTTATTTCTGTCAGGTGATGAAACCGATACTCATCGTATATCCGACGTATATTGTCAAATATTTGTAATGCATATGTGTGCTACTTTTTTCTCTATTCAAGTGACTAAGGTAATCGATTAAACCACGCCCGCCTGTTGAAAACAAGATTAGGACATCAAAAGTTTGCATAAAAGAAAAATTAATTTTCTCGTAAAATTATTCTTATAATTACAGTTACCTGAAATTGAAAAATCAGCTGAAGCGGGCTATAAACCCATTTACAGTTAGCTATAAAAAAAAAAGAAGAAAAATGAGAAAAATCCCCATGGTTTTTTCCTTTACTCTATATAATACGTAGCCTTTAAATTTTAGGGGTTTTAGTTTAGAGGTGATGTTGGAACTAAGACTATTGCTTACGAAAATCTTCGTGTAGAGTTCAAATATCAGCCAAACGAAAGCAAGAATTTTCAACAATTATGTAAAACGCTTATATAAATACGGCGGAATATTGAAAATACCTTTTTTTCTGATAAAGTTATCTGTGCGGTGGTGCCAAATACGAAAATATTATTTGAAGTGTATACGACGTGCAATATACAATAGTTGTTGTACGATATATGATTTGTGAGAGACATACGATATACAATATAGGATACACGATATACGATATATGGTAATCGATATATGATGAATGATGTATGAAGTACAATATACGATTTACAGCGACCAAATAAGTCATCGCTCGATCTTGCAATCAAATACATATATACATATGCTAGTGGTGGGTATTTAAAAGTTTGCCACAATAATCGAATATAAATTCTATGTTATGTTTTACTAGCTTTCTCTGTCATTGTCTAACTATGCGAAAATGTTTAAATATTAGCCTCCATTTCTGGTTATTTACGTGTACAATTGCCATTTTTAGCTTTAAGTTGGATTCATCTGTTTTTCGTTTCATATTTCCTTCGCACTCTCAGGTTTCCTTTTTCTTCTTCTCTACTTTCTTTTGGTTACGGCTTTTTAATTAATTTGAAATTCTCTCCATTAATATCAAATTTTGTTCACTTAGCAGTACTACCCTTTTTATTTCCGCTTTTTGTAATTTGTTTAAACAGTTGAGTGGGACGAATAATTAATTTCTTGCTTACATCCTACATAAATTATAATATAGTTACCTGCCAAATTATTAGCAGAAAATTTGACTCAAAAATTTTTCTTGATATATATTTGAAAATTCGAGTCACCAAAAAATCTTGAAGCAAGCTAATGAGAGCATTTAATTAATTACTGAATTGATTGATTGAGTATTTTGTTTAACCGCGCTATCACTTTAATTTGCAGCAACATATACGGCAATCTAAAGAAAGCAAATTAGATGAAATGGGTCGCCATTCGAAAGCACGTTCTCGTGACAATTTATCAGCACTAGTTTCACCCAGGTGAGTGAAGTATTTTTTAAAATATTTTTTCGTGTTTGCTCAACGAAAACTTATTCATATTGCTATTCGATCTGAGAAACCTATAATTTATACAGTGTACACTAAAGCATACACACACTGTTTCGCGTACGAATTTTGTTAAGGAAACTAATTTCTCGCCTCTGCCTCACAAGGCTTGACTTTAGGGATTGTAATGGATCGATTTATACTAAATAAAAAATTGCGATTAGTTTTAAAAGAAAAATAAATATTTTTATAGAGGAAGGGATCGAAAAATGAACCGACCCAATCCATTTTCTATAGAATTTGTCTCTTGGACCAAGACGCGTCGATGTACCAAAAAACTTTGTCAAAATTTGCGACTAAATGCGTGGATAGACACCAGACAGAAAATTTTAAATTAATATGGAAAATGCTTATCAATGGATGAGCACAAGAGAATGAGGGTCTACCATAACTCTTTCTGCGCGTTACATACATCCGCACAAATTTCATACACGTGATACCAAAGTTGGTGTATAGTTGGTATAAACAACTTATGATCGATTTATTCATCGTATACCAGTTAACTTTCTTTCTTTCTAACAAAATTAATATGAAGGTTATAACAAAATATGATAACGATAGACATTTACAATTATTGCCATCATTTCATTCAATTGAATTTCAGACAAAAGCACTCGCAAACCTCATTACAAATACTCGACGATGTTTCCAATCGTTATTATCGTGAAGTGGAGGCCATTGCAGTGCAATCAGCAAAAGAAAAAGACCGCAGCATATTGCGTCATCAGCAACATGATATGATTGTACAAACTAGTCTCTACAATACCGATGATTCCTCGACAAGTACCATTACCGCACCACCGCAAACACCGCAAAGACCTACACAATCCACAGCGACAGTAGCACAAATTCCGCATCCCAGAGCTTGTGATATGAGTTGTCAGACAAGGTACGTATGCATACAACCGATATAAATATTTCTGTAGGATGCTCGCCTGCAATAACTAGATTTATAAAATTGTAGTAGAAATATATGTAAATACATATGTGTACACTCGTACAACATTAAAAATGTTAAAATGTCATTCGCATTGTTTAATATATTGTACAAGATTCACGATATCCGTGCAATTCCCTATATGTATAAAGACAAGAATTATGCAAAAAAAAGGTTGTTGAGAAGGAAAAACACAGAATCAATTTTATGCTTTAAATGTATTAAAGTTGCAAATAGTTGTTACTTAGTGTTTTACGGGTGGCCATTGAAATACATTTGTTTACTTTTTTTTAACATTTCGATGCGTTCAAATTAAAGGCTCGTATTCTAATAAAAGCAATAACATTGTTTTAGAATCACTCCATCTACATTTCCTGTAGAAAATAGAAGTAAAAAAAGAAATCAATTATTTTGTTATTCAGGAGTGAAAAACATTTGAATTTACAAAATGGAAAACGCAACGATACTTAAAGCAAGCTTTTAGTGACTTTTCTAACTCATTAATTATAAAATAATAGGTGTGGAAACCTACTCATAACTGTACAGAAGCCAGAAGCTTCACTTTGCGCATGATGTAAAAGCGCTTTGAACTTTTTCACGCTTTCCAGTTTGTTCGTAACAGCTAAGAAGGTGTCAAGAAAGAAGTTCGTGGCTTCTATGCCATTGATAGCTTTGGAGCCGCAATGGCGGCAACATTAACCTTACCTTGCAAAGGAAACCATTGCTTATTGTTATTGTTAATTCACTTAAAAGCAATTGCGTTTTCAGAACAGTCCAAAAATTTAAACAAAATCGTTGCTCAGCACAATATTACTTCGATTAAGGCAGACTATTGCAAAATATCGTAGTGCTTATGATAAAAATTATTTATCGAAATCATTTGCTTGTGAACGTTCTGAAAATTTTTATGGTTCAAACGCACAGCTCTCTAGTTGGCCATTCGCTGATAAAGTCGATGAAATTCTTCAAGAGGTTTGAAAGTTCAGTGCATTTCATCTTATGACATCGCTGCGATATTAAGCGTTTATTGAAAAACAGTTTTGACCCAGTTTGATGCCCCGTAAAGCAATGCTCTGTGTTTGGAGAGATTTTGAGTGAACCGTGCATCATAAACTGTGTCAATCTTTCCAGACAATTGATTCTATTCTCTGCAGTAAGCAATTGACGCGACTAAATAGCGCAACCTAGCTCTCTTAATGGTGAATTGTCGTTTCGCTCACTATTTCGCCCAGAAATTACAAAAGTTATGAAGTTAAGAGTGATGGCGTCAAATGATTATTCCAGAAAAATGGCAAAAGGTTATCGCTTAAAGCGGCATATATTTCCTTCCCCCGCACTGAAACAACATCGCACAAGTCGATGGCTGTGATGGAAATGTTCACCAGGTCTCCCTTTCCAGATCTTGTCAACAGCTATAATTATCTGTTTGCTAATCTCAAAATAATGATTTAAGGAAGAAGATAGTGATGAACTGAAGAATATTTTTGGTTCTAGACAAATATATATTCTATGAAAAGGCATCCTGATGTTGGAGAAGCATTGGATTATATTTGAAATTCGAATTTTGAAAGCAAAAATAGGTTTTTTTTCTTTTCTAGTTCCCTGTGTTATGTAAGAAATCTTCAGAATCGTTGGGAATCATTACATAGGATATCTATTGTGTAGATAATACATAATATAATAAGAAAAAATTTTATGTTTGAAAAGTTATCAATTTTTAAAACCATGAATAATTTCGAAATGGTTTTTCTTAACAGAGAATCCTTATTTGCCACATCGTCCTTTTTATGTCAAAAATCAATAACACCATCACTGAATGGTGGGGGCAGTAGCGACGGACGCAGTGAAAGAGGGACCATCGAAAGTGTGCCACCACCTCCACGTTTTTCAACGTTTGGATATGAAACGCAACAACAAATTTCTTCCCCGACAGCTCCATTGGTAATAACGGCCGTGTCGCGACGCAACATGCACGTGCCACAAGAGTCCATAGAATTGAAGCAACGACGTAGTTCATTATTGCCACAACATCAACTACAACAGCATGACCATCAGCAGCAACAATATCAACAACAACAACAACAGCAGCAGCATTTATATCTTCGAGCACCACAAGAGCTGTGTCATCATCATCATCAACATCAACAACATTTACAGCAAAAACAACAAACACTGCCGCATTATCAACAACGTCAGCATATACCGCAACAGCAACAACATCATCATATCCCCGCGACTGTTGTATCCAGTGCGCCAAGTGCAGCAAATGCCATTGCAACAGCGATATCAGCAGGTCACAAAATTGTTGGTTCTGATACCGGTAAAAGTAAACCAACCAAAATTGACGAATCAAAAGTCTTCATTGATATTAGAAATTCAGCGCCCGATGTGATTATAATGACATCACATTGACAATTAAGGAATTTTAATGACGGCCATAATGACCACGTAGACGATGTCGCTATTATTCTCTCGGTCGAGATGGTATCATTAATTTTCTGCTCTGGCTCGTGTCTAGACTTCTCGTTTCGTCGAATTAAATTTAGATATCTTTTTATTGCCCTATATGATGCAGACAACAAAACTCAGATATTGGTTTATTGCTGACACAGTCACCAACACTACTATCTCTGCCACCGTAATATTATGCTTGTGGGAAATTTCTTTTGCGTCTTTATATCTTTTTGCACTGTTCGTGTCATACACTACACGACTGGCAACACCCTGCCCATATAAAATGGTTGATTCTTCCCCCTCGTCTACTCTTCTGGCTATCATCTCATTGTCACAGTTTACAAAGCAATTATTAATAACAAACAATGTTTTTGCCAACGTCTGCTGTTACTTTTGCTTGCACTAAATGTGCGTATAGTGCACCCGTATAAGCACTAGTCCTTACATGCCTGTTCACATATGCATGTTTTTGTATCCTCAAAACGGAAAAAGCGAATATGTTATGTGCACTGACAAACGCAAGGCCGCCTCGTTTGTTTGTTCGTAAGTTTGTATGTTGGAATGTGGTGGACATGATTCATATAAATACCAACAAAAACTAAACAAGTAAGAAAGTTATATTCGGCTGTGCCGAAACTTTTATACCCACCACCCTTCTGTTAAAAAAGGGGGAAAAACTAATTCGTAACAGGTGGGAGTGGCAATGAAAGATATTCCAATATTTCTACCAATTTTGAAGCCGATATTTTCGTTTTGCGGGGAAAAACTAATTCGTAATAGGTGGGCGTGACAATGAAAGAAATTGCAATATTTCTACCAAATTTGAAGCCGATTTCTTTATTTTTGCGGCTAGGAGAATGTTCACCACAGACATTACACAGACGGACAAACGGACGCACGGACGGACATGCTTAAATCGATTCTAAATTTGATGCTGATCAAGACTCCATATACTTTGTGGGATCTCCGAAGTTTGCTTTTGGTAGTTACAACCCAAATGACAAAATGAAATATACCCTTCACCTTCGGTGGTGGGTATAAAAAATGAATACAGCGACGATTTGCATGACATCCGTACGCAAGGGTACTTGTTTTAAGATTCTATTAGCTTACGAGAATTAAACTTTGTTGGGTTTAATTGCGTTGGAAAAACACTTTTTAGAATTCGTTAGTTCTGCTATGACTGTCGCTCCACAGCTTTGGTACTTAGTATCGTGTGTGTACGAAAATACTTGGAATCATTTTTAAATAAATGCATGAGAAAAGCTCCCCCTCTTAGTCGAAAATTGGTATATCAACGCGCATAAATTCTTTCCTTCAGTTATGTTATGATGGAAAGAGAATTTTTTGTGAATTTTTCTACTTTGCATTCAGAAGACCAGAAAGGGTATTATCAGCATGTTTTGCATGGGAATGTGATGAGACATCGAACTGAGCTGTTGGTCTGACAATTGCATTTTGCACATAATCTTACTCAAAAGTATTGACGCGAAAAACATTTTGCCATTCAGTTAAAACATATCCAAGCATACGCCAGTAAACAAACCTGCTTACGAACGACCATAACTGCGTAAATATGCACAATTTCCATCTCTTATTGTATATCAAGTCTAAAGGGTAAGTTCACGAGTGCTGTATACATTTCTTTTTAAATTTTTTTGTTGCTTTTTCCGTCAAAGTTTGAGGAAACCATACTATCAAAGACATCAAAGCAATCGGAAATTTGATTCAATATTTTCATATCCACCACAAGCAAGAGGGTGGGTATAGAGAGATATTTGTTCTATTTTCGTATTTCGCTGTAAACATCGATAAGTTCCGTTTATCTTTCCGTGATCTGTTATTCGATTTCGTAAGACGTCCATTATCTTAAAAATCTTAACATAATTTTGTCAATACGATATCAGACAAAAATTCATCACAAATATTCATCAGAATTATACGAAAATGTTATGAGAAAAATCACTGATAGTCTATGCTGCTCTAGTGCTCTCATCTCTCTAGTCTAAGAATTAATTTCATTAGTCTAGAGTATGATAACAATAATAATAATAAATCACTGGAAATCATTGAAGAAAATGACTTAAATCTTTATGTATCTGTCTTAAGTAATGAAAGGGTCTATATTGGAATCCTTTATGTTAGCAAATTGAATAAATGCTCTCTATTTTTCGAGAGGGGACGTAACCAGACTCGACCTATAACAAACTATTGTTTTACTAAATTAATAGCGAACGAAAAGAAAATTCAACCATACAGCCAACGAAGAATTTTTCTATTCTGTCATGCAGTGAAAAATTCTTGCCAATCAATTATATTTTATATCTATTGCTCTACAAATACAGTAACGAACAAAACATAGCAACGAGTAGAGAAGGCTAGTTTTTTCTTTTAGAGTCAAATGAAATCATAACTAATATCAATTTTTGTAAAAAAATTACCCGTCTTTAATAAGAAGTTATTTTGTTTAAAGGTTAACCTAGTCATTGTAGTTTTGTTAATATCTCTGGCAATGACCTTCTCATGCAATACCTGTTCAGCTTTTTCACATTTACATATTCATTTAATATCAAACACATAAATATTGAGTTCATATTTGCTGGCATAACAAAATTAAGTACATTTAGGAGTAAAGTACAGTCATCATATCGGCTAAAAGTCGAACTAAACTAACCTGAGCATCGTTCTCGAGTCGATGTTTTTGATAAAAATTGCAAAAATTGATTACGCGAAAATTTAAAAGCATTTTATGATTAAAGTTCAACCTTAAACTAAATGCTTAATACTCATATCGCAAAGCATATCGAGAAGTCGTTCACATAAGCAGACAAGTCTCTTCAGATGCTTTCAATTGTCTTTTGTAATAAGCTTCCCCTACAGGAAATAAATTTTCTTGGGGAAGAATTCCTTTATTAGAAAATATTAAGACCGATGCGGTTTCAACTTTAAATTTTTAATAGAAAGTTTATAGTTATTGTGTGACCAGGAAGAAGAAAACTAAATATGGATTGATAGTGCGCCAACAAAATCGACAGCAGTAAAATCCAACACTAAATTTCAGTAAAAAAAATCTTTCTATGCTTCTTACACAGAATGATTCCGAATCAAAATATATGACCTACTGATGGGATTTATTTATCTCCTTATAAAACCGAAAAAAAACATTGTCTACGGCTTAGGTCGAATAGTTTGGTATTTGTTTTTGCAGTTTTCTTTAAATAAATTCTTTTAAATTCTTAAAAGCTGAAAATTTTGAATCTGGCACAAATTGTGAAAATTAACAAAGTTATAGTCGGCTGTGCCGAATCTTGTATATCCACCACCATCATCTTAGAAAAGGGTGAGAAACTAAATTGTCATAGATGGGCGTGGTAATGCAAAAACATCCAATGTTTCTGCCAAATTTGAAGCCGATACCTTCCTTTTTGCGACCAGAAGTATGTTTACCACAGACATTACAAAGACACAGAGATAGACGCACATGCTTAAATTGATTCTAAATTTGATGCTGATCAAGAATATATATACTTTGTGGGATCTTCGAAGTTTCCTTTTAGTAGTTACAAACCAAATAACAACATTATTCACCTTCGGTGGTGGGTATAAAAACATAAGTTCGTATCGTATAACTGAAACATAACACTTTTCATAATGTATAATGATCGCTCTTATTATTTTTCTTAAAGATACATTCTGAGTTATTTTAATAAAACCAGAAACTCAGGTGTAAAATGAATAAAGCGTTTGTCGTCCGTACTACCGCAATTCTAGCGTAGACTGTCTTAGAGAGGCAACATTTAAAAATTATTACAGCAGGCTCTTCGCATTTTTTAGATTAGAAATTATGTCCGTTAATGGAATGACTATTTTCGCGATTTCTGTACGATTTACTTCTAAAAATCTTTCGAGATTAAATGCACATTAATCGTAGTATGCAAGATTTTATATCATACATGCTCTTTGCAAACTATACCACAACTACCACTACTGCTAGCGCTACTACTGGTACTACTAGTACTTCTACTACTGCTACTACTAACATTAGAATACTTACAAATGTTGGTGGTTTTTTAAGTTTCGCTAACGAAAGTTCTACTATTTAAAGTCAAGTTCGAAACATAGTAATAATTGCGAGTATCGTTAAGTTTAATTTTTCTCTATGTTAGGAGATATGAAATTTGCTTCAGTTGCAACATTAATAGTTAATTGTCATCTTTTCTAGCTGCTGAGTACATTTAAATATGTAATGATTTTCGGTGCTATGCCTTTACAACGATCATTAAATTTTCAAAACAATCTATAATTCAAACCAAAAATCAGTTTTGCTCCTTACTACTTACACCACCGCATAAACGCGTACTTAGAGAGCTGCAATTTTGAGTATTTCATCTAAACTAATTTGTACTTTCATGTTTGTTAATTTACTCACTGCGGTATTTTAAAATTATAGTTTTGCGAAATTTTCCAAAAATTTTCATTTAAATTCATAATAATTGCACAAAAAAAGAAATAAACAAAAGCAACATAAAATGTAACATATAAAAACCGCAAACTTATTCAAATAGCAGATAATTTGTATAAAAGGGACAAAGTCGAGAGTTTTGTCGCGTGAACGGGTTGGTAGAATATTTGCATAATTGATGATTAAAATGCACGGATATTTGGTGGTTGTGCTTTAGTACGAGTTGTTGTTCCAAATAGAATTATGTGGGTGTGCTCGTACACAAGTATACAGGATGTATGTGCTTGGTCAGTCTCGACATACGAGGTGTGTTTTTAGTTTTCTCGAAATTTTAATCCTTTCAACCTAATCCCCCCTTGGATATAATACACTTGTGCCACTTCTTCCAATCCTCAAAGCACCTCTGATGTGTGCTGTTTTGGTATGGTCTTGAGGAAGCTAACTCATTAGACAGTCTTCCGAATACGGTGGCCGCGGCCGTGACATGATTATGGTGTTATCTTTTTTGGCCAAAAAAACACGAACAAGCAATGACGTGTGAAATGGTTCATTATCATGGTATTGTTTCATGACCAAAACAACCGAAAAAATTGCACGCTACGGGCCAACCTCTCTAATAGTGATTCGACGATTTGCTTCGCTACTTCAACGTTTTTATCGGTTATTGACGAACTGCGGCTTCCAGGGCGGATAGGGTGAAGAGCTTGTACCACTTTATAAGCATTTCTTTTACTCAAAGTAGACTCGTCGAATGTTACATTTGAACTAAACATGAGCACCTTTTCGCACAAAAGTTAAAACAGATCTCCGAACCCACCAAAATATGTCTAACTTTTATATTTGTCGAAAACAAACTAAAAACGTAAAATGGCTGATAGTGTCAACATATGTTAAGGACATAGAAAAAAATCGAAAATCGTATGCACGTAGTTCTCAAATGTTGAAAAATCGCCGGCTTTTTAAACACAACTCGTATATATATATACATATGGCTGTGTGTGTGTTTGCATATCTCCGCATATTATAAGCAATTTAAATTCAAATGCATTTGCGCTCCTCGTATTAAGGTTTTATGTAAAATGACTTATGTATACACATACATACATACGCATAAACGTAGTCCCTGTCTACAGCTTAAAGGTGTTGTTGGTGGAATAAGAGAATGTTTTATTTATTAAAATTTAATGCAGTGGTTTACGACAGCGGTGTTGTGATTGCAGCGATTATATATTTAAAATAAAAAAAGAATATTTTCTTTAGGAAAAGCTTGGGAGAGATTTGATAATCTTGTTCTCGATGACAATGCATAAGTAGCCCTTCAAACCATTTATAAGAAGCACTTGTCCTACGTAATTTTATTCTGTGAAGAACGCAACATAGATATACCCGTGCGACGTATATGCATTAAAACTTAGATTTTCTTGTATATAAAGTCAATTATAACTGAAAAAAATTTCATAGGATTTTTGTGTATAAACTTTTACAGAAATATAAAATAATAGAAAAAACGAAACTAACCATTATTCTCAGTAGTGATTGCAACGAGAATAAAAGTAAAAGGATACAACTGACAAAACTATTCAATTACATACAGATCACAAATGTTCACTCGTTTCCGTTTTTATTATTTGGCTCGTAAAATTTTCGCAAATCAAATATTACGTTACTCGTATATAATAAGACTCTTTTATTATGAACATTATATATATATAGATTTTTTATTACATATGAAACACCAAATGAACGGATATACTCATTTTGTCGGTTCTTTTGCAACATTCGTATGTGAAATCTGAAGAAAATCGTGAGCTGTGTGCGTCGCTTGCAATCGTAAATGTTGATATTCATAATTGAATCTGATTACATGTACTTATAAAGCTTACAAAGACTTGAAAAGTATCGAACAATGCATCATAATTTCGTTAAGAATTCACAACCTATAGATAGAAACTCTCTTCACTGAATTTCGTTTCCATGAATTTGGTTTTTCTTGATTCAAATATAAATTTGAAAACTTTTCGCAGCAATTCTTAGTCCCTGAGAAAAGTGTGACATAAATGAATTAAGACAATTAATTTTATTATCGCTTATAACGCCTTGCATCACGAGTGAATATTCGTTAAAAAAAACTCTTGAAAATTTCGCAAGCATTGTTGCTAACCCATGCGTAATTCGATAAAAAAAAAATTTGATATTTTTAAGCCATAACGTTAAAATAATTGAAGAAATTAGAGGATAAAATCCATCAGAAAGCAGAGGACAGTAACGACGACGTTGTCTACATCTTCACAAAAAAACAAGTAAGAAAATTGTATTCAACTCTGCCGAATATTTTGTACCGACCTCCTTTATCTTAAAACAAGTAAGAAAATTATATTCGGCTGTGCCGAATACCCACCACCTTTATCTTACAAAAATGGGTGAAAGCTAAATTGTAATAGGTGTGCGTGGCAGTGAAAGAGCTTCCAATGTTTTTGCGAAACTTCAAGCCGATATCTTCATTTTTGCCGCCAGACATTATACTGAGAAACGAACAGACGGATAGATATACATGCTTAAACCGATTCTGAATTTAATGCTGATCAAGAATATATATACTTTGTGGGGTCTCCGAAGCTTCCTTCTGGGTGTTGCAAACAAAATAACAAAATAAATATATCTCTATCCTTCGGAGGTGGATATAAACATGAAATGAAAATAAAATCGTTAGAAACATGATCGCGAAACACCAATTTTCTCATATTTGTTTATTTTATGCTGTAGTGGACGCAATATACCTTTTTACGTTTTTCTTTCGCGTGGCTGTAATCCACATCACAAACGAATTGGCATAATCGCAAATTTCATTACACAAATCATTTCAGAATCATTTTCTTAATGGACTTAAAGCTTTCTGACCATCGGAGATCTGCCCAAGGATTTTTTTGTCAAACCTAGGGGTCGTAAATTTTTGAGATATTTGGTACACTGGCATGTCTTGGGTTCAAAATATATGCAACTCTGTTAAAAATGCATTGATTTGGCTTAGACATTTTCTAAAATCAGTTTCCCTATAACGCTGGTTTTTCTAAAACTGATGATATGAAAAATTTGTTTTTTTAATATTTCTCAAAAAACCATATTTTGACTTAGTAAATAAATGCGGGACAATTTGGATGGGATGAGATATTTCTTTTTTTTTCATATAATCATTCTTACAAAAGATAAAAAAGCCTTAATATATGGCAGCAAAATCTAATTTTTCATAAATAAACAAACAAATAAATAATAGTTCGGAATAGTGATTTGTCATATAAAGATTCTGACCCCCTCTCATATAAAAATGTTGATGAAAATGAATTGTTTCTATATCGATAACGTCTGATTTGATGAACATTTGATGGCGAAAAAAGTAAGTTCTTTGGTGAAATTGTTAAATGTACCTCATTTGGACCTCGTTGGCTCATGTTTTGATCAACGTCCAATAGAAAATTGTTGATATTTTTGTACGTAAAGTAGTTCCAGTTACATATAATAATTGCCGGCCTTGTCCGACTACGATGTGTTAATTTTCACACTTCCTTTTTGTACATCTATTCGTTAAAAGGAAAGGAAAGCAAGTAAAAATACCATATAAAACTGATTATTAAGCACCCTACAGCACTTCGCCTTAGTACAATTCTTCCTGGATTTTCTCCAAATCTGGTACAATTGATTTTTATGTCAAATTGCAAATGAGGGCTAATTTTCGCCATAAAATAGTAAAAATTACGTCTTCTTTCATAAAAACGGCTGTAGGAATTTCCCATTCTACACCAATTTTCCACATCAATTTCTACATGACGAAATGTTATCTTACTTAGTAATAATTGAATACTTCAAATTTTTTCCATATAACGAGTTTTTCATCTTAAGGCGTTATATGAGGAACAATCACATAGTCTTCGTTCTTGGACCAAAACAAGTCAATGTATGAAAACTCGTCAAAATATGTCAAAAATAGTGATTTGTCGTTGAACACAAGAATGCATGGCCAGACATTGGATGAATAGATAGACAGATGGACTAACAAGCTTAAATCATTTTAGAAAATGACCTTAAATCGATCGATATAATAAAAACTAAATCTACCTTTAATTCTTTTGAAATCCTTATATACATCCGCACAAATTTGATGTATCCGGTATCACAAGTGATTTGGCGTGTAATTACAGAGCAACACAAAACACAAAAACAGAAAAACAACGTTAATTGTTTTAAAATAATTTTCGGATCATAATCAATTAGTTTAGGAAGGAAAGCACTGTTTAAAAAAGCGTGCTTAAAAAATGATTTTTTTCAAGAAGAAATTTTTCCTTTGATATTTTGAACTTTCCTCCATGGGCTTCATGACGATTGCCTGTAGTATTCAATCTAATCTTTTACGTCTTGATTTCGCCTTGTCTTTAGAAAGTGTTTATACTCACTCGAAAGTGTTTCCGAACAAAAATGCGTTAGTGTAGGTTCATTAAAACTGAGACCAATTTGTAAGCTTTCAATGCTTTTGCCGACAAATTAAAAATTTGGAATACAGTTGTTCGTGCTGATTATGACATTTGTAACAAAGTACCATTTTCTACCGAACATTATTTATGCTGACAAGCTTGACTGCAGCTGTTTTTGACTTAATATCATTCCTTATGTATGTGTATAGAAATGTGCAGATATTAAAATCATTTTCCATGTTAAACTTCTGGAATATTTTGACATTGATGTCGCTTTTTGGGTCTGGAAACCAATTTTTATAATTTTCACAAACAAAGAAATCGAAAGAGATGTGAAGATGAAATATAACTTCACATCTGATGTTAGTTCCGGTACTTCATATATTTGTAGCTCTCCTATGCTCATTTCTTAATGTTACAAATGCTAATGAATAATTTAATGTATTTTCATTTTATGCCAGCAAAAAGTAAGCGAACTTTTATTAAAAATTTAAGCTTTCATTTAGTTTCACAATTAATTATGGATATATTCATAATAATAAATAACTTTTCCTTTTCATTAAATCACTAAATAATAATAAAAATAATATCTAATCAAATTTTCGATTTTAAATTTTATTAAAACCCCACCATCATGGATTATTTAATGCTTTTTTTTTCCTAATAATTGTGTATGAAAAACAGCAACAACTAAAAAAAAAGATGAAAATTATGAATAAAACAGTGATAGAATAATGTTTTGTTGATTGCTACAGGCTACATTTGTATCACAATGTTTATTAAACAGTATTAAGGATTGATTTCAATAATTACATTAAATGAAAATTTAAATTTGAATTAGAGCAAATACCGGCATTGAAATTTAATTAAGTAGAGATCAGCTCAAGACAAAGGAGCAGGCATTTACACATGCCTTAAGATTGACTGACTTAAAGTAATTAGTGTCGATATTGTTCCACGTGTAAGTCATCTGCATGTCAATCCTTTTATATAAAAGCAAACATCTTATCCATGGAAAACAAAGACCAAAACAACAACAAATGTACAAACTAGGAAGATTATCTTAGGATAGAAAAATTAGATTTGTCACTGTACTTAATAGCAGAGTACATAAGCTCAAATATATTAGGTTGGGAAGGAAGAAATCCATTATTTTTACGTGAGCTTCAAGACTTTAGTTGACATCTAGCTTTGTGCAAATGATCGAAAATTGTTTTATGATCGACCTTTAGCGTTTGGGTGATGCTGCAACTGCTAACATGCCGACCAACTTCGATCATTTCTATGATTTTATCAACATTTTCGATGACGGACCCGCCTACGTGAGATGCATCTTTCACATCAAAAGTGCCTGAATGATATCGACGAAATCAAAATTGCATCTAATTGGCTATGGGGCCCATAAACATTATTTACAATTGCAGCCGCCTGGCTTGTATTTTCGCTTTTATCAAAGAAAAACTGTAAAATATACCGAATTTTCTTTTTGTTAACTTGCATTTTTAACTCACAACTGAATGAACGAAACAAAAAATCAGGAAAAGAATTTTTTAGTGCGCGAAATGTCACTTTTCTGAAGATCATAAATCTGAAATTGTTTTATCGACTTAACGAATTTCTTTTTCCTCAACTTATTATATATCTTTTTTGCGAAAAAACTATAAAGAAAATGATTTTGGAAAAAAATGGTGAAATGAAAAAAAAAGATTCTTAATTTTTCACGCAAAGCAAGGCAATCTTCTCAAAAAATATTTGCTTTTATTAATCAATCGTCAACATGGTGTCAACGCAAGAGTGCAAAAGAGTTGAGGATTATGAAAAAATACGCCCTGAAGTATACTACACAATATATAATATACATAAATATACAATTTAGAATAAAATGTCAGAGTTAAATATTGCGGAAGTTATATTCTTACAAAGCCCTCATCACAGAGTGTGTTTTGCAAAGTCATCAACCCTGGGCAATATATAGATATTGCACGACTTATTATATAAAGGAACTAATCGAACTGAAATGCAAGTTTTATACTGCTCTCTTTTAATAACAGTTAAAAAATTGCTTCCTTTTTTTAATTAGTATTTCTTTACAAAAATCAGAAAGTAATTCAGTACAATGACAGCATTGGGGGACTGCTTGAACTTGCTTTGATGTCATGATGTCTGTATTTCGGACGTTTCTGTGTCCGACTGGCTGGTATTTTGTACGCATGTTTGATTCCGCTGAAAATAAAATCTAGTGTAGTTTTTGTTTTTTTTCTATATACTCAAAATAGCGGATTAATCTACTTTTTTTGACTAAAAAGTAAAAAATGGATTTATATAAGGAAAGCTTCTTGTTGTTTAAATAAATTTTTATTTCCACAAATTAAAAGATGAAATATAAAGTTTTTCCCCAATGTTATTGTTATGCAAATATAAATAAAACCATGTGACATTTAAAAAAAAATGAATTTCTTAGACATTAAAATCTTAAACGTTCCGATGTTCACAAGATGAATGAAGAACTCTTTCAATCATCAGATAAAATCGTTTCGCATTCTTATACGAAGATGTTTTTATAATTATCATTATACAATCTATAATACATTCTGTCCGGAAATATGAATAACATGTATATATATATATATATATATATATATATATATGCATATATGTATAAGTATGTATGTATGTCTGTATTATTAATTATGCCAACATTTGACCTAATTCGGTTATCGAAATATATTTTATTGGCATACACGAGTCTTAGTCTTAAATTCCGCCTTGGGCTTGATTTTTATGCCGCTAATTGATTCAGATATGCCTCATTGGAGTCACAGTGGCAGCTTTGCGAATTGGTCAATACACTACTTAATCGATTATGTTAGTTTACTTCGACGGTCTGAACTTGACACAAATTTTTATTCAATTTGCCTAAAATCGTGTTAATCTTGACTGAAAGACTGATACGAGTTTCAAAATATTAAAAATAAAAAATTTTACAAATTTTCGTCAATAAGTTAAAAATTTTGACACGATTTGATATCGGCATCAAATACAAACTATATAAATAATTGCAAGAGAGTTATACGACTTTTTTTTGTGCAAAATCATAACGCGACATAGACAACCCGTGCATGGTGTAACGCCGTTTGTGTAATAACTTAATGGCTAAATTAATTGATTGATTTTAATGGACGGTGAGTAATACAGACGAATAGTGCTTTCTCTTAGCAAAAGCAAAACAAATTCCTTTTTAGTAATTGTCGATAAAATAGAAAAAATGGAACTTTTTAACGAGGTTCATTTAATAATTCATTGAGCTTTTCGATGCATGCAACACTTAATTTATTTGTGACCAATAAGAGATATTCAAAAATATATATGTAAGTTAATCATTATATAGTTAATTGAAAAGAGCAGAGTAAAATAAAAGAAATAACGATATTTTCTAAAATCGGGGAGAAAATGGAAAAGAAAACAAAAGAATGATAATAACCGTATTGCATATGTGTGTAAATAATAACATTAACAAAAAAACCATAGTAGTAAAATAAAAAGTCAAGGTACTCTAGAAAAATGAATTATCTAAAAACTAAATCAATGAATTTTAATATAAAATATTTTTTTAAAGTAAGTTCTTTTAACACGATGACAGAAAATAAAAATGAGAAAAAATATTAAGTAATAAATAAATTTTTTAAAATAAATTTAGCATAATTTATAAACATGTTTGTTAAATTTGAAATAGTAAATAATAAGTTATCGAGTAATCGATCTTTGTTTTCTGTAATAATAAATTAATAGAAATATTTTGTTAACTTTTTTGTTTCATTTTTTTTCTGTGTTTTTTTTTTTTTTGTTATTATATAAAAGCTGCAATCAATTGAAACATAATAAAATAAAGAAGATAACGAAAACAAAAATTACACACAAAAATTATAAACAAGATAAAAATTGTGTTTCATTACGGAACGAAACGTAAACTAATGATATTTGTTTGCTCCGCCCTTCTACATTACGCTATATAGATTTCTCAAGCGGAGTCCTTCCTGCTATATTTACGAATCAATCCACTAACTTTTCACAGTTTTTATTGTAATATATTGCTTGCGCCTAGTGTAGTATATCGCTTTTTGTGTTATTGTTTTTAGTCCCGCTTTTCTATAGTTAAATTAATCGTTTTTGTTATCTTTGGATATAAATTACCTCAACGCGGGAAATGGATTTTTATTTTAGCTCATCTTTTTATTACATTAGGATACTCGTGGATCTAACTACATTTATCGCCACGATTTTGTGCTAAACATATTAATATGCTTCACTTCATTTTTTTTCCTTTAGTTTTATTTTCAATTCCTATCCAAGGCAAGGGAGCAAGTTTCATCTTTCTATTAACTACACTTCTTACAGAGGAGAATAGAGATAGGAAAAGCAAAGAGGACTAAATCAATTAAAACTCTTATATGTATAGTGCCTCTACTCCGCAATGTTGGATCGAAAATTCCAATAAGAGACGAGAAATGAAGGTAAGGGAGGATGAAAACACAAAAATACTTGGCTAAGTCTACTCGACGTTATCTTAAGTATTTTTTAAAATTTCGGCACATGACTCTAGGTATGAAAGTTCCGAGGTGGCGGACGAAAACATCAGACGAGCACAGCTAAGTGAACGCTCCATCTCTTATCGATATTTGGATGGGCATAAAGACGGGTATAAGGACGTTTGCATGGTCAAATTGCGTAGCTCATACTTGTTATAAGAATGGGAATGTAATTAACAAATGACAGATGGACTGATACGGTTAACTCAACTAAACCCCATACCCTCTACACGCATATTTGATAAGAACCAAATAGACATGAAAAGTTTGACTTTCTAACCATGTCGACAATTGATTATTACTTTTTCGTTTTACACTTTTAGTTTTACTTACTTACATTTACTACTGTAAAGAAACTAGGCAAAAAAGAAGTAGAATAACAAAATACAAAAAAAAACTTTAAAAAGAAGTACGTCCGCCGTCTAATGAGTATAAGGTAACTCAAGTTAAAACTTATAAAATAAGTTACATTAAAAGTAAAGCGCGATACGGAAGCAAAATGAGAGACGATACAGCAAACTTTTTTGTTAGCAAAATTTGCTCTCATAATATCTTTCTATAATTTACGGTTGCTTTAGAATTTCAATTAGTTAAGTATT
The DNA here is from genome assembly GCA_000671755.1 of Glossina brevipalpis. NCBI lineage: Eukaryota > Metazoa > Arthropoda > Insecta > Diptera > Glossinidae > Glossina > Glossina brevipalpis. The sequence continues at coordinate 162,283 of KK351257.1, read as the reverse complement.
GAATATATTGCAGGTTTCATCGACATATAGATTTTATGTGATTCTCGTGCCAATAAAACATAGCCATTTAAAAGTAAAGAGAACATTCCGTGTGTAGCCAACATTATTGATTATGACTTGAAAAGGTTTCCCAGGACCTTGTCACTGGTGTGAAGTTAGCCCCCACTTGTCTGGCCCCCTTTTTTCTCTTTGCTAAAAAAGGGGCTAACTTCACAGTTGGTACGTGTCTTTGCTAAGGCAATTGATAATATAGAAGAATAGAAAAATAAACAAAATACTTACGAAAACTGAACAAAAATAGAAAATATAAACACAAATGAAAAACAAAATCATGCCTTATGCTATAAAAAATATAAAAAATAATTATTTAACAATATTTATCATGCACAGTGCGCTTGTAGTTTGACAAAAATTACAATTTACAAACTACATTATAAAAAATTTTTAAGAAATAATACACCTCCAGTTTTTTGATATATCTTAACGGGTTCGAAAAGCTATCAGAAAAACCTAACTTCATGATCCAAAGTAGGGGACATCATAGTGAAAAGTGTCAATATACACCATTTCCTATATGCTTATGTGTTCAGTTGAAATGTTAAAGCCTCCTAAGTAAGCAGCGCTTTTTCTTTTATTACTAAACAACGATATGACGTAATGTAATGATGAGTTCAAAAGATTATGGAATTCTTAACACATGGACTTCATATTTGATCAAAAACATCTGTGACGGATAAAAAAAGAATGTGGTGGGTAACGGTGGACAATGCTTCAAATAAAATTTATTTTATAAAATTTTTGGTTTTTCTTCTTTGTTGACAATCAATACTGCAAGACCTTTTAGATAATAGACATATAGTATAACCAATAATACTTTTAATCAATCGGGGAAACTTTTATGAGCAAAATTCCAATGTTTATAAAAATATGCTACGCCCACAGTAAAAAAACCACTAATCAAAACGAGTGTAGCTAGATTATAACAATCGTGATATCTCTGATGTAAGTAAGAGAAATATCCATATTTTTTCTTTTATATTTAATCTTTTCAGACCCAACATTAGAGATAATCCAGCTTTTGCTACATCTCCCTACTGCCGTCCTACTACTGTGTCGATGATATTCTCAATATATTCATTTAATTTCACAGATAATGGAGAAACTCAACACAAGGTGCAATGCAATGCAATTTCATCAAAAAGTAAAATTTAATTTGAAATGCAATTAACAGCGGTCTAGACCGGCATAACACAGGGCTAAACAATTTTCATACATTAACCACAATTATTAATATTTTTCATAACATTGATTTCACGATTGCATTTGGTTTGACCGCAAACCTAAAACTTTTTAATAAAACATTATTGTCCTTCTCTTTTTTTTTGGTAACTTAAAGTAATTTTGCTTTATTAAAAATTAAAATAGAGGATAAATGTGTGATGTCATCCACACATTGAACTTTTTTCCTGCATTTGCCCTAATTTTAATTTTAGTTTTTGAAGCGCTTTATGATCTCATTTTTGTTTTATTTATAAAAATTCATCTTTTTCAATTTTTAAGGGTCGAATTAAATTTGGGAAAATTCATATTAAAAAAAAGAATTCCTTTTATTGAAATTTAGCCACAGATGTAAATAAAACAATATTTTCCAAACCATACAGAAAACCCGGCGATGTTACCTTAAATTCGTTTAAAATAGTTCGGAAAACAGAAGTGTTCTCAGCTTAACATATTTTATAGTGTAGGCGTGACCAGGGACGTATTTGGTCCATTTTCTCTGTCAAGGTATCTGCAATAGCTCAACGCTTCTGCCAAATTTGATCCACAGATCTCACGCACACGCCTAGGTGGATTCTGAATGTGATGCTGACAAAAAGATTACACACTTTATACAACTCTAAAGCTGCTTTCTTGATGTAACAAACGTTTTCCCAAAAAATTTTAAACAAAATCTAAAAATGAATATACCTCCAATTCTTCGGTGGTATTTGTAAATATAATGAGAAATTGGACATTAGAATATAACATATCTACACATATGTCAAAGTTTGAAATGCTTTTTTCACGGAACACGATTTTTGAAAACGACAATGCAGCATAACCCGAACAATTTTAACACTTAAATGTGCACTTAACAGCTTCCAAAAATATTGAGATTCTCTTACGTTTCCTTCCATTTCAAACATATTTCATAAAAAAAAACCATTTTTTTAGGTTGTTACAGTGGTTTTCCTCCTTAAGACATATGGAGAGAGAGATTTCGAAATTAAAATATGAAAACGCTTTTAGTTAGGAAATTATCATAGTAAGCGAGTTATTCAACAGTTGTTGAACAGAGCATACATGTCATGTACTAAAGTATGATCGGATAAAAGCAAGACGCTTTGTAAGATACTAAGATACTAAGATACTATTAGCCAGACTCAGATTTTTGATGGTCGTAGACGAATCCCAAGAGATTTTCATATAAGAAATCCCGACTTAAAAAGCAAACAACTGGACAAACAAAACAATTTCATTATTTAGATTGATCAGGAATACGTATAATTTAAAATGACACTAATGTACGATTCGTAGACTATAATGAATTCGCGATAGTGATGAGTTGATTTATATCTATCAACTAATCGTGTGTCAGTTGCACAATATATTATTAATGAATGTTTTACGTTTAATAGAAAACTCTATAAATTTAATTTAAACTTATTCGATATTTCGCATATTTACCAAAAACACGATTTATTGAATAATTAATATTAAGCCAATTTTATAAATATTTCGATTGAACTTGCAGGTCAAGTTTCCATTAAATGCAAAATATTGAATGAATGCTTCGTATCTTTGGTTCGCATTTACTATGGATTGCTTAGTCAGTATCTCATTAATTGTTAATTAATAGATAGCACATTTATTTTGTGAAACTGTTCATCTACATCCACGAACCGATATACTTTAATTCTCTCCATTAAGAATTATTTTTAGATTATTTTAGGTTTGTAAATGTGGCATCATTGCAAAGTACAAAAGAATTACCGAAATTGTTATTTCAACATAGAATGCATTATTAAATTTTATTGAATGTGTCAGCAAATTATATCAACCAATATTGAAGAACTAGTATTAAACTTATTTGTTCATACAAATCGCCGTAAATATGATGACAATAATGCAGGTGTTAATATTGATTAGGATTATATTGTCGAAATATAAAATTTTTAAATTTGCTTTCATAGTAATTGACGCTATTAACGGTCTTATACGATTGTATTTAAATATTTACTGGTCTAGAGTTAGCCCCCACTTATCTGGCCCCCTTTTTTCTCTTTGCTAAAAAAGGGGCTAACTTCACAATTGGTACGTGTCTTTGCTAAGATAATTGATAATAAAGCGGCATAGAAAAATAAACAAAACACATACGGAAACTAAACAAAAGTAGAAAATATA
>KK351257.1:114906-155123 GCA_000671755.1 Glossina brevipalpis | reverse complement strand
ATGAATATTGTTAAATAATTATTTTTTATATTTTTTATATCATAAGGCATGATTTTGTTTTTCATTTATGTTTATATCTTCTATTTTTGTTTAGTTTTAATAAGTGTTTTGTTTATTTTTCTATGCCGCTTTATTATCAATTAACTTAGCAAAGTCATTTTTAGCAAAGACACAAACGCAAAAAATTTATGTGGGCTAACTTCACACCAGTAAATTTTTATTGTTCGGTTGATTGATACCCAAGCGCCTCTAAAATAAATAAACGAAAATATCTATTTTTATCTAGATAAGGTTTACAAAAGTATTTGGTGAATTTTTATTAAACATTTTTGCCAGTTTTTGCAACTTGCTGATATATAAATTATCACTTTTTTAGACTTGTAATGTAACATAATTAACATACTCGTTTTTAAGTATACGTTTATTTTGTATCAAATTTCATTTTAATAGACCTAGAGCTCGTAAGCGTTTATTTTAAATTTCTTTTTGTCTTGTTCTTCATTAGCGTAAGCGTTTATTTTTGTATATAAAACAAATTAATAAAAATAAAAATGACTTTTTTGCTTAAAACTGAATTGGAAGAAGATTTGTTCTTTCTTTGGTTTGTTTTCCAAGTTATTGTTCTTTATCTTCACAAACTGAGTATTTCTCGAAACTCAATTTGTGCATTGCGCGAATGGTTTGGTAAAGAAAGTTTAACTCAACGAACAATGATCCCCAATCATAACAGACTCTTTCAAAAGCTTATTGAAGCTTTTCGCGATTCTGAGTGACTGTGTTTGTGTGATTTAATATAATACAATATAATTCAATCGATCAGCGAATTTCAATTAAGAATGATTTATTAAATATCTAAGAATTTCAGCCTGATCTCCGATACATAACTCTCCTTGTTATTAACTTAATGATAAAATTAGTATTCGCCCGTTTTTCGATAATGTTCGAATAAAATTGTATGTAAAAGAGAATGCGTTCACATTTATATTTATTTTGCAGAAAATAAATTAACATGAATTGTTATATAAATAAAACATTTTGCGACGTTAAATAAATCGTCAAAAACATATCAGATATTATTTGTGCGTATAATATGTTATCCAGATACTATAAAAACAATTTTTTTTTTGTTGTTAATTACGAATTGTTTATAATGATTTCATTATACCCATCATCAGATATTCACGATTTATTACGCTTCTCATCCAGTTTGGTCTAAAATTATTTGTAATTGTTTTTAAAAAGTTTTTATTGGAAACGTCTAGACTACATATATGGATGTTTTTAGATATATGGAGAATTTTACAGATATGAATGAGTATATGATCGATCCAAGTAGCCAATGCTCTCACTTTATACGTAAAATAGTTGGAAAAAATTAAATAATTTTGTATAAATACGTACATAAATAAGTATTAGAATTCAGGTCAGCTGCTTACACCCCGCCAAGGTAGTACTAGATAATGACTTAGGTTGTATTGTTGACTTCGTGATGTAAAATATTTCTAACGCGTAGAAGTAAGTGTCGAAAATTCTAAAGAATATAGTATCAACGAAGATGACGTGTAAAGAGAAATCAACTGGAGTAAAGTTTGCTTTTCAATTTTTTTAACTACTATAAACACGTGCAAGCTTCTTGTAGGAAATAAATCTAATATCGTCTTTTTTTTTTGCAACATTTTTTGTAATTTGTAGATCCCTTAAGAAAGATTTAAACTAAATATTCTCTTTTATCTCGGTTACCCATTGGACTTTTGAAAGCTTTCATTTAAACTTTACATTATCAACTCCACTAATCCATTAATCGAGCTAATGACTCAATTGAGCGGCTTATTTAAAAATATAGACAATAGCGATCTTTCTATTAATTCTTTATTATATAGAAATTGTCGGTGGGTTTTGAAAGATTGCTCTGAAACCAAATATAACTGCATAAATTATAAAGGCGCTTGCGTTTTTGCAGCTTTTTGTTCCATGAAAAATCTTGTGTCGTCTTAACATGCATGACTCATTCCTATTGATATTTACCTGATTATTTGCTTTTAATCTGCTTTCTGCATAATCTTGTTATATTTTTATATACATAACTATGATGTATATTAATTTTTTTTTTGTAACAAGAAATAAATTTTTATGAGTTCAAAACAAATTGTTTAATAAATCACAAAAAGCAAAGCAAATACTTTGCCTCTAAATATGCAAATTTTTCCACAACTTATTTTTCTCTGCTCTTTCTTCCGATTATTAAGAATAAAACGTTATTTTAGATTTCATTTTATTGTTTTCTGGGATAAACCAACTTTTTTTCGGCCAACCATTGTGTTTAGCATCATCGGTACCCGGTATCCGACCTCCCACCAGCAAACCACTAGAAAGTGAAGAGTTGCCAAAACACTTTTCAAACTACTACTGAAATAATTGCATTTTTCCCAATCAAAGAGCGATGTGACGATATTAAGGCGCCCGTGTCAAAAATGATTGATTTGTTATGTGAAAGGGGACCGGAATGGCGATGCGCGTCAAATCCTTATATGTGAAAAATTTAAATTTTCCCCTAAATACCGAAGTTAAATACACCGTCGACCAAAAAAGTAAATCACATTAATTTAATTGAAAGTTGAAATAATCGAGTCCAGTGTGAATAAATAATTCAACAATTCAGTGTAAGCAGTTAACCGTTACAACCAATTTGTTTTTGTTTTTTTATATATAAATAATTTTACGAATAATAGATAGATAGCATCTTATGTATTAAACGAATACTTATTAATTGAAAACATAAACTAACGATGCGAAACTGAAATAAAAGTGATTAGCGAGTATGTCAGATGGACATATTTCAAATGTTGATCTTTAAAAATTTGTTTTTGTTGGTTCTTAATGAAATAAATTCAAAACACTTCTAACTATCTGAACTTAACATTTTCTACCTCTCGTTGCTTCTGAGAACCCACCAGCTGACCTAAATTCACTTCTATTGGAATATTTTCATTTGGTTTACTTTTTAATGGAATTGTCAGATTTGAAAAAATTAAGCCAAGAAGTTGGATCTTGCCACGTATGTATATCAACTGTTTAAGAAAACAAAGCTTAAAAATGCGAGTATGATTCGTTGTTCGTTTATAAATATGCCCGCAATAAAAAACCTTCAAAACCTTCTTCAATAACTTACGGATCCCTGATCTTAATCAAAGATGCAACACATCCGCAATTAATGATAGAATAATTCACTTCTTGTCTATCCGCTTTCCATCTTTATTTAGTGGTATTTTATAACATTACTTATATGTTTCGATGGCATTTGTGTATAACTAAGATCATAAAATTATTTTTATTTGAGTTTTCTGATTATTAATACAATTATGAGGCACATGCTTCATAAGTACATTTTATTATGGTCTACGGCCAAGATATTTGTTAGTTCGTCAGCCAGTTGCTCCGAAAATTGCTTCTTGATTATATTAAGTGCTTGCATGTGTTTGGATTGGCGACATTTACAGGTGAAAATGATAAAGTAACGCGAAGTGTGGATGAATTCGACGTTTTTCCATTTAGTATTATTGAGTTATTATACTGCATACTGACGCTATACTGACGAATCATACTGTGATTGTGGTGAGATCAGCACGATGTAGTGTATAATGAGCTGCTAAAACCGAAAGAAACTGTTACTGCAAATGTCAATTGAACATATTGAACGCTGTATTTTTGCAAAAAAGACCAGCAATAGAATGTAACTATTGAATCGCTACTAAACCAATGTCGCTCTTTCGACACGGTATTACCACAGTATCGCTAGAAATGTGAGAAAGATTTATAGAAAATGAGGGAAAATGTAAAGGAGCATATGGTCTAAGTTACCGCGTGTTTGTACCAATTTTTCTCAGCAAATGCCTTTTTCAAGAGAAAAAATGATCAGAATACATGCAAGCACCTATCTAATTAACCTCATTTACAAATTTGACAACTTTCTGGAAAAATTGTAAACTTTTTACTAATTAAGGACTGGCCTATGGACCGATTTTGTTAATTTTTTTCGAAAATATTTGTTCAAGTAGATCAAATTTTTAAACCGTGAATTTGATTTAAACAGACGGGCACCTTACAGATAGCGAGACAAACACAGCTTAATTGACTCTGCTGATCGAAAAGGTGTACACTTGAAGAAGTCGCTGGATGCTTATATCTTACAATTACTAATATTTCACCAATCTCAATTAACTCCCTTTATTCTAAGGCAAACTAAAATCAGAAGATGTAGAAGATAATTGAATGAATTAATAAAAACTGATAAATTTACCATACATTGATTCTACAAAATCTAACCTAGTCTGGTAGATGAGTTGATGCCTACAAAATAGTTTGAAAAAATTGAAATATTATCTTTAATAATTCAAAGATATTGGCTTATAACGACTTGTTTGCGAAAATGTCTATTCCAGGTTGTAATAAAATTTTCAATGCGAAAATTTTGGATCGATAAGTTAATAGGTCTATAAAAAAAAGTTATAAATTTAAAAATGTTTGATTACTTCGAGTTCACTGCTCATGTGCTTTAAAGTGATCTTTGATCTTTACTCGTTTTTCCGTGAAATCCATTTTTTATAAACTTTTTATCTAAAACTTTACCTACTGGGACTTTGCTTTCATAACGAATTCACATATAATTTAAAACCAATTAGGTTACAAACTATGTCTTTTTAAATTCATTTCGAAACATATAACATATAAACAGTAAACGGCTTTCAAGGGAATTGACAGATTAATAGTGGGCTTGGCCTCAGAAAATTTTGCGTAGAATTCTTGAATTCGGAAAATTTAAATATTTTCTCGATCTAAATACCTGAACTCAAGACGGACTTTTTATCTCTTGCATGTGACTCATTTACTTTCAGTCTCGAACTGTAATTTGGTTTTACATTAAAGTTGTCGTGAACAAATGCAAGCAGAATTTAAAACAATAATACCAGAGCGGACGCGACTTTGACGTTAAACGATAGATTTTCAAAAATTTAATCCTTTCTTGTATTTCTTTAAATGTAAACTTCTCATATCTTTTTGATCAGTTGGAAATTTTGGATTCGCCTTAGAATTTAGTCCACTTCGTTCTAATGATCGCAATATAAAGATAAATATACAGAAACAACTTTCATTTACATATTTCTTGTTTCATAACGAAGCGAGCAAATGCCGCTAAAAGAAAAAAGAACGGACTCTCTGTTGCTCTTTCCACTGACCCACGCATATCTATATCATATGTGATTAACAATAGCATAAGTTTAAAAAAAGAAAACAAAAAACTGTTACCGCATAATCTGTGATTATCTCTGCATGTTTCCTTTTTTCATTTCGCAGACGTAAGCTAAATTGTAAAAATATTCAATTGCCATAGTGGAAAACAGTCGTTTAAGTTAGATTGGATATTAAGATATCAGGCGAAATATTAAATTTACACGATATTGGCCCGAAGCCACTTTCAGAAATTCGTTACAACTATTTGATGCAAATTTAGCAAAAGAGAAGAAAAATTAAAAAAGACAAGTAAGAATGTTATATTTGGCTGTGCCGAATCTTTTGTACCCACTACCCTTATCTTAAAAAAGGAAGGAAAACTAAATTGCAATACGTGGGCGTGGCAGTGAAAGAACTTCCATAGTTTTTGCCAAATTTGAAGACGATTCCTTCATTTTTGCAACGAGGAGAATGTTTACCACAGAAAGTAGACAGACGGACAGACGGAAAGACACACAAACGCACGTGCTTCAATTTGTTCTAAATTTAATGCTGACGAAGAATATATATATTTTGTGGGGTCTCCGAAGTTTCCTTTTGGTAGTTACAAACCAAATGACAAAATGAAACATATCCTTCACCTTCGATGGAGGGTATAAAAAGGTTTGGCAATCTTTCTCATTTCCATAATGACGATGAAGGCTATCGTAGAACGAATACACATGATGTGTGCTTTGGTTATTTCCATAATAAACAAATTTGGCAAAACATTGTTATTCGATTGAAAGTTATTACGGTTTTATGAACGAAGATAATGGTATCTTACGTAAGAAAATTGATATAAAATATTGCATCTTCAGTACGCGAACGCTTAAAGCAAGCAATTATACGTAAAGAGGCATAAAAGGTGTTGTTCCAGCCATTAATCTTATACGAAATTTGCATTAAAAACAAGAGAATGTAAAATATTAAACTTGTCATGTTTACATGAATTATAAATCAATTAAACTTTCGGACATCCATTAACTGATAATTTTTCTTAATTGATTAATGAGTTTAAAATTTGCATTCGCTCAAATACCTTCGTCGTTGGACGCCAAGAAAAAAAAAACAAAAACGCTTAAACCTCCAGCAAAATTTTGTTCTTTTGTACGCTTTAGAGATTTTGTATACATCATGAAATGATTTTCAAAGATCGAAATTGAATACTTAGTGCGTCGACACGCGCATTTGAGTTCCGTGTCTTATTTTTTTTTTTAAAGAAAAAACACTCCCAAACCCTAACAAGCCTGGCGCCCAATGCACCCAAAGATTTTCTGTGTAATGAATTTATTTTTTTACTCACATTGTGCTAATTCCTTTTTCTAATTCGAATGATAGTTTTATTAAAATTTAAAAGTAGCCTTTTGAGCTAAGATTCCACTCCACTATTTATATGGAGCAATGATTGCATTTTAGTGAATAATGCTAGTGAATAATTCTGATTATGGTGTTCGATATTAATATTAAGGTATTTTCAATAAGGCCTTGGATTTTGTTTTCTCTACAACTTTAAAAATATTGAACATTCTGATGTAGAATGATTGTACTACGCGATTTGGACTTAACCTTACGGGTGATGCCTTTTTCTTAGTAAGTGTACAATGAACGAAATACTTTGATCTGCAAGTTATTTCTCGTTATTTATAGGTATGTATATATACATAAAAGTGTATTGGCAATTAGGATGTGGCAAAGCGACTTTCAATTTCCTTTTTCTCCTTCATGTCTCACTAGTCTCACTGGTTTACAAGACGTATTACGATAATCTAACATAATTTTGCCGATTCGCACTTCACGGAGTTAAGTCAATATTCCGACAATACTTTGCACGAAATTTTCAGAGTTTAGTCGCCGAACTGTTATTATTTTTAAAATATTGTTCAACGTTCATATTGAAGACGCGTTGTTCTCTCGCGCAAAGCTGTCAAAGTGTTTTCTTTTTTTGGTTGACAATACTTTATCGCACCAATGGGGGCAAATTCATATTTTGCGTAATTTTGCATACATATATATATGGTTTTAGGAAATCAATGAGGAGCGGTGCGACTTTTCATGCATCAAAACTTCTCTTTACTTTTTGTATTTCATCGATTTCACTGATTTTTGAGACATGTAGCCATAATCCAAAATAGTTTAATACAGCAAATAGTAAGATCTTAAAAAAATGGTCGCAAAAAATTAATAAATCGGGATGTGAGAAATTTATACAACTTAAATATAAATATCAATTTAAGTATATTCATATATCTGTATAAAATTATAAGCGTGGCAATTTTAAACAGGACTTTATGGGTCGTTTTATGAACATGAAGAAATTGTCTTGCGATAGATTGTTGAAAAGTTACATGTATTTAATCAGTTTTTCCTGTCAACCGACTATGTACACATGTGTAATTAATGGCAATTAACTAAAGCAACGCGTTCAATTCATTCAATGTTTGCTGTCCGTTCACTTGTTTGTTATCCAAACCTTGGTAAACATAAACGATTGAATATACTTTTCCTTGCTGACCATCCTTATAAAATGAAATTAAATTCACTCCCAACTGCTTTTTATTTCGCATTAAAAAATACCGTCACTGTCACTGCCTTAAATAAGTTAAAGAATAGTTCAAACTTGTTAAATGTGTCCTATCATTCATGAGTGTGATCAGTTGCCAACTGTATGCATAATGAAAAAGAATTTTGGTTTTTTATACCCACCACCGCGCGAAGGTGAAGGATATATTTCATTTTGTCATTTGGTTTGTAACTACCAAAAGGAAACTTCGAAGATCCCACAAAATATATATATTCTTGATCAGCTTCAAATTTAGAATCGATTTAAGTATGTCAGTCTATCCGTCTGTCTGTGTAATGTTTGTGGTAAACATTCGCCTGGTCGAAAAAATTTAGGTACCATCTTTAAATTTGATAGGAACATTGGAAGTTCTTGCATACAGGCTGGTATTGAAAATGGGCCAAATCGGTCCAAGGGCGCGCATACGGTACGACGTAAACTAACGACACTTTTGCTTTTGGAAGCAAAAAAAAAAATTGGATTTTTACTCATTACTCATAAACGTTAGCAGATAGAATTAGAAAAATTTTTAAAAACATTGCGCTAGCTATTCCGTATTTTCTGTGCAAAAATGGAAAGGATCGACCCCACCCACTCGATATAATAGAATGTTGAAATTTAGCTCTTCTTGTGGAAACGTTTGTGGAAATGTTAAGAAGAATTCTTCAGAAGTCCCGCAAAGTGTATGCATGCTTGATCGGTATGAAATTCGGAATCCAGCTAGACGTATCCGTCGGTACGGCTGTCCATCTGTCTGGCTGTTTGACTATTTAATATCTGTGGTAAACATTCTCTAGGCCGCAAAAGTGAAGATATCGGCTCCAAAGTTGGCAGAAACATTGAAAGTTGTTTCACTGCCGCACCCACTTATTACAATTTAGTTTTTATTCCTTTTTTAAGATAAGGGTGGTGGGTATAAAAGATTCGGTACAGCCGAATATAACTTTCTTACTTGTTTTTTCAACGCTTTGCTTTATCAAAACCCAACGTGCAATAAATTAAATTAAGAACAAATGTTTTTAATTGAAATGAAAGGTGTTCAAGATGCGTCCAAAAAATGAACTTTTTCTCTGCCGTTGCTGTCAATCCTTAAAAAGTATATGTTCTTTAATTATTTTCTCACATTTCAATCATTTAGCACGAGAACGGAAAATAATTAATAATCCCTGCGGTCAACCAACGTAAATGCAAAAACAATTCATAAATAACTGAGACAAGTAAGAAGATTCATCGTGAGTCGAATTTTTAATACCCATAAAATTCATATACAAAAATTGCAAAGTATTTTATTAATTATCCGACTGTATTGTAGACTTTAGATTGTAAATTATGGTTTCGAACAATTTTGTGGGCGCTTCTTAGATAATCAAAGTATATTTGTTCAGTTTCAATTTATTTTATCTTAGTTTTTGTGATAGTTCAACTTTGGAATGGAATGAAAAGACAAAGAGATCCACCAAAGAGAGCCATCCTAAATGATGGCTTAAAACAGAATCTTAAGCTAATCGAAGGTACACAGTTTGTTAAGTTTCTGATAGCTAGTTTTTCTATATATAAATAGTTCAGTACGAAATAAATACTTGCTGAGATCAATAATGAATATTTTACATGTTTCTATATGTAAATATTTTTAAGTATTTTTGCCTTCTCCAGCGACAATAGTTACTTTTTAATTTAAATTATGTAAATCACCTAAAGAGTATGTGTACAAAACTGCACTTTTATATCGTAATTTTGGTAACTTTGACAGCTTCAGCTATAGAAAGATACACAGACATATAGGAATAATTATCTTTTTGATCACGCTAGCCAAGACCATATCTGTAATCCTCTGAATTTCTTGGCGTTGCAAACTCAACAATAAATTTAGTTAAATCCATCCTCCGATGTAATATGGATTAAAAACAAGAACAGAAAATGCTTCACGCATATATGAATATGAATCAAAGTTAATTTTAATTCATGAACAAGGTTGGCCCCTTTACAACTGTATCAGAAATGATTTTGCAAAGAGTAAAGATAATCGCATATATATATATTGTATATATATATATACAAATATACACGTAATTTATAAGATAAAGAAACCTTTTCTTTACCTCAGGCTATAAAAGCGAAGCAAAAGAAACACAAGTAATCAATTGTCAAACAAATCAGCATCTAACACAACGAGTTAAAGTTAAATCAGTTCGCAAGAAAAATTCACCCTCAAAAGATACAAAAGCATAATATGAAAATTTATTCGTTAAAAAAGATATTTTAAATAGTTCAAGTGCCTTTATTAAGCCATTGAAAAGTTTTTTATGCGTGTACGTGGGTGTGTGTATTAAAATTTTGAAATTTTATAAGAAGAATGGTACGTTTTTTACTAGTGGTGACATCTTTGCTATGTATCTGCTGTACTCACTTTGTCTCAGCACAAACACGTCCAGTAGTTAATCGCTATCCCACTAGAGCAACAAGACCAACGACCGTTACAGCGGCAACAACTAGAGTGACAAATTCTCCTAATAGCGAGTCATTAGAAAACAATGATAATGATATTGATGATAATAATGAAGATATAGATGGACGTCAATATCCTTACCATCCTATTGATGTGAAAGAACCTTACGTTTTAGAACAATCCGATCGACGTTTTAAAGATGGTACCTATGAGTATAGGTAAACTTGCATTTATACTGCTTGAATGCTTGAATGATTATCTTTATTATTAAACATTTCAGATTCTTACTTAACAATGGTGTAGCTCGTTATGAGAGATCATATTGGGAGGGTACAGGGAATAAGACATCTTTGGCACGTAAAGGCTACTACTCACATCCATTGAGAAATGGCAAATTTCTTACTATCTATTATACAGCCGATCAAAATGGTTACCAGGAAGATATGTGTAAGCACAAGAATTATTTTTTTAGAATACATCATATTCTGACATATATATTTATATACATATACATATACATATATACTTTTTTTAGCCTCGTATACTGATGCCTCACCGGTTTTACCTAGAAGTCTAGAGATCCCGAAAAATGACGAATATGAAGCATCGACCAGTCCAACTGATGAATGGAATACTAAACGGAAACTTAAGAATACCAGAAAACCTAAAACTCTTGATGAAAATGACAAGGTCTCAGATGATGTGTCTTTATTACCTTCAACCACATTATCATCTTCTTTATCAGGGGACGTGCTATAAACGATTTAAAAAACTCTTCAAACCAATTTTTCTATGATATGCTTACTCTCTAAGAGAATTTACCAACTTTCGTTAGCTTTACAATACATGTTGCTACAATCGTTATAAATAATTATAATATAAAATAGAGATCAGGGAGAACAAGCAACTATAAAGCATTCATAAATAAATATATTATATATATACAGCACTTGTAGTGTTTAAAGCATAAAATATCATTTGAATGTTAATTGTATTCTACCCATAGATGCAATTATTTCCCTTTTCGTCTGATATAGCTTCACAAAACTCTTCTTCATTTTTTACTTTAAGTGTGTGAAAGTTAATGTCTCTTGATAGGCATTGTAGACATTTATAAAACGCTGATTCCGGTTTCTGTAAAATTGTGCGTATTACTATTTATACTAATTATTCATCCCTTACATGTTAGCTTCTTAAAGCTTTAGCAGATTCTTTTCACTTTTACTTACGTTGAACATCATTCATTACTTTTCGCACAATTATTCAATCTTCTAATTTATTGGCAATTGTTTGCCATCGACTTGTTCAAAGGCTAACATTTCCTCGATCATTCGATTAGATCATTTTCAATTAATTGCCATTTATAATAACTTAATGAAATTTCGTCGCACCTTTTATTTTAACTCTTAGCTACTGGAATTTGTATTTTTAGGCCAAATAGCATTGTTTGTAAGATTAGCCCACAGCAAAGTTCTTTGGGAACGTTCACCGTTTATGCACTTTTCGTTAGCACTATACGCACATCTGCTTTTAAAGCAAAGAACATATAAACTGTCAACTTTGAAAATGTGCAACCTAACATTTTCGAAGTTATCTCCATGTTCATAAAAAACCGTTAACAGGATCAAAAATGAAAATAAGCAGAAATTATATTTCATTTCAGTTGAAAATGTTTCACTAATCATTAAACATTTCTCTAGTTATTAATATACATATCTTTGGAAACCTGACATACTATGCGTAAGAGACCTATTCCAAACGACACATAGAAAATATTCTATCATGTAAAGCTTTTTATTATTACTAGAGTGCCTGAGAAACTACAGAGATGTAAGAAAACTTTTCTAAACTATAAATAGAAAGTTCTTTATACCCACTACTGAAGATGAGTGGTATATTTCATTTTGTCATTTGGTTTGTAACACCCAGAAGAAAATTTCGGAGACTCCAAGAAGTATATACATCTTCAATCAGCATCAAATTTAGAATCGATTTAAAGATGTCTCTCTGCCCGTCCGTGTAATGTCTGCGGTAAACATCTTCCTGGACGCAAAAATGAGATATCGGCTACAAAATTGTGAGAAACATTGAAAGTTTTCTCACATACTTTGCTATTGAAGATGGGCCAAATCGATCGCAAGCCACACCTACAATATAATATAAGATAGTGAAGTAAGCCAGGAGACAGGCCTATTTTCTGGATGTTTCGCTCAGTGCTCATTAAAAATATTACCCATTAGAATTTGGTTTTTCTTTCTCTTTTAAGATAAAGGTGGTGTGTATAAAAGATTCGGCGCAGCCGAATATAATTTGCTTACTTGTTATTATTAGCAGAGTATCTGACATGCTATGGAGGCGTAAGGAACCTATTCTTAAGTATACACCTACGGTTTTTTGAAACTACTAAACTGCTTTAATAAACTCGGGTTCTATAGTCTCATTGCTCCAACACGTTTGTTCTATGATGAAAAGTCCGATTTTTGATTTAATCAAAATCATGTCTAATGGACCACACAGATCCACACGGCGAATAATTGATAAAATTTTACGTAAGGTAATAATCTTCTCTTTACAAATTTCTCTCTTGGTAGTGTGGCTTCGAAATAAAAATTATTCTTTATAATGCAACTTTTGTGTCCTTCAAAAAGTTGCAAACATTTGACGACAACCAATTTTGCAAACATAACCGAAGATCCTTTAATCTCATACTTTCCGAATATATGGCAATCGTTTCAAATCGCATTCAGTAATACCGTTAGAGGCCAACTAGAAAATGATACTAAATAAATTGGTCTGTTTGCCAAATGATGCCTAAGTCCATACTTTGTTTTACACGGGAAGGGCTGTTGATTAGTTGTTATATAAGCGTCAGGCCTTTGACAATTTTAACAATTCTCGATGAATTTATATCAAATTTCATAAATAAATCCGTTTATGAATGTTGCATTCATTAATACCTGTTGTCAAATCGGATAAAACAATTAATTTCACTAAAATTATTTCGGTTCATAGTTCTGAAAAAAATTGGAACCTACTTATGATTGTTGTATTGCACGGATATAAAGCCTTCAAGTTTTTTGTCTCTTACGCGATAATTGCTTTTTAAAAACTTGTCAATGAACAAACAAACGTCTTGAATATGCTATAAATGTCATATAAGCGAGAGATTTTGGGGGCAATGAAAGCTCACTCGCGGCATCTGAATCGTGACGTTTAACGTAAGAAGTCGATGAAGAATAAATAATTTCTGTACTTATTTTTTTTCTAATTTTGCAGGTACATCCAAAAATAAACTTTTACAATATTAGAAATAAATAAATTCTTTGGGAGGTCAAAAGGACCCACTCGTGATATCTAAGCCCGAGTTGCATGAACTTATCGATAAAGAATAACTGAGAATGAAATAAATATTGGAAAATATATTGATCATATATTTTAATAAAAATCGTACTCTTCAAGGCGGTATCATAACATTGTATGCAAAGAAATTTTGTCTGAAGACTTAAGAAGCGTCCATTTAATCTCCTTGGTACATATAGTGTTAACAAGTAAATGCCTCTTTATCTGTTAACTGTGAACTGAAAGCTCGCGATCGAAGCAATTTTATAGCAAAGCCGAAATTATAGTTTTGCTCAAGGCCGTAGTATGTAGAAAGTGGGCGCAATCTGCCCCCAAGACTAGCTTATTGTGCGCCAAAAACTCTACAAATATTTCTTGATATTTCTTGATTTCAGACCTATGAATAGAACGAAAGGAAATGGATGATTTTTTGATATGAAGATCTTTGCAAAGTAGAAAATTATTTGAAGGAGTGAAGTGGAGTGAAATTGGTTCGATCCAATCCAATTTCAACAGCATCTTCTGGCTAAAGCAGTGTAAAGCAGTGTAAAGTATATTAAATTTCATAAAAATCTCTTGAAAATTGTGCTTACAAAACGACATAAGTTAATATTGTAGAAATAAAATTTCCCTAAAAGTAATATGAAATTCTTAAAAATTCTTTTCCTTTCACATATAGAACAAAGTTGTATCTATAAAACTAACAACGGCAATATTTTTATATATCGTCGGTGATACGGTTGGTGGGTATATGGTGCATACCGTTGAGTCGAACGCTTAGATGGTCCAGGCAATTTTGTGTGCAACATTTTTTATAAATATTTTCGTAAGTCTTTGACGAAAATCTAGTCAAATTTTATACCATATAGCGCTTGTGGAAAGGTTCTATTAAGTTTTCGCAGTTCTGTGTAAAAATTTAATATAGACTTGAAACAGACTTTTAGATATTTTATTATACCAATCGGTTCAGAAATATTTTCTGTATTGAATGTCTGTCCATCTGCCCATGTGCTTTTGTGCTCAGCTGACAAGCCGAAATATTTTGATGAAATTCAGGACATTGACTTGCCTCGACTCAAAGACGACTACTATTGGAAATGGATTAGATGGAACCATTCTTATGAACTCTTCCTTTATAACGGCATATTTTGAAAAAGTCGTTACATAAAAATTATTTGCTAATTTTAGTATTATACGGCAAAAATCGTTGAAATAACATAGTTTGGATGTACAGTCTTGGATCTCTTCTAATATATATATATATATATATAATAACAGAAGCACACCTGCTATATATAGTTGCCTTCTCGAAAAATCTTATTTCTCTAATCATTTTTTTATTCTTTTGTACATATGGGGGAACCATTAAAACACAGAAAGAAAATAACAAAAAATTACAATCCGGTGGATCAAATAATAGGTAGCATGTGATTGTGAATTTTCAATTGTAGTAAATTATGCCTAATAGGATTTATGCTGAATAAATGTAAACATTCATTTACTTGAAAGCTTGTAGGTAACCTTACTTTCTATTTAAATACTTTTATGTAAGTTTGCTTCATTCAATGTTATTAAGTAAACATGTGTTTTTACTGGAGGAGGAAGAGGGAAAGAGAGGAAATAGTCCAACGACTTCTCTATTTTGAGTTTTCTAAATATTAAAAGCCTGCATTTACATATATATTTATGGTAGCCTGGCAAATGAATGCAAGTATATTATCACAAATTTTTACTTATACATCTTTTAGTAAGAAGAAGTAGAATAACGAAAAGCTGCAAATTATATTCAGCTTAAGCCGAATTTTTTCATAGTACATATATAATATAAACGTAGCCAACGAGATGTAAGCATAATTTTCTATACTTAATCAAGTATACAAATTATTAACGAAGAGTTTCGTAGCAGATAGACGTCAGTTTCGATGTCCAAAGGCACCAGAAAAGTATTTTCCTTTTTCTTTAATATGCCTTCAAGGGAGGTTATGGCTAATAATTAGCGGTTAGAAAAAGAAAATTGTTTAAATTCTAAATAAGTCATTTTGCGTCAAATCGATCAAAAAATCATCTCTACATTAGGTGGAATCTGCAATTGTGATTCCATCACAAGGTTAAATCTTAATACTTCCATCACTACCCAAAATCAATGAATCCGAACCACGATTGATTGATTGTATTTCAAATAAAGAAAGACGAAAAGGAGAAAATGAGGGGACCAAGGAGAAGGAAAAGAAGAAGAAAAACTAGTAATATAAAAATAAATATTAACAAAATATTTGAATATAGTTAAGAACTCATGGCAATCGATTCGGTTTCACATTATTCCTGCTCCTAGAAAAGGGTAACAAAACTGAAAAAGTGACGGGGGATTTGTGTCGAGAAAAATAACATGTTTCATTGCTGCGACATAATCATAATTTAGTTAGGAAATGAAAGCTGAAAATAGGTAACACGTTAGAAGCGATAAATATTACTTTAAAAAAATACCTTCGACATTAGTACGCGAAGCTGCTCTGTTCGCACAATAATAAGGGCCGCACGCACAAGCATGTACGCGCCAAAAGCGTTCGTTCTTATTTCAAATATAATGCGATGAATAGAAAAACGATAGGAGGAAGTAAATTAGTGCCTCACACAGTTCCTGATCGGTCATGGTTGCTTCCCGAAGTATCTGCAAGGATTCAGGCACGACAACTCGCCTCACTGTCCGATATTCGTGAACACAGAAGAAGACGCGCAGCATATGGAGTCCCACAGCAGCGGGTTCGAGGACGGTCAAAGTCAAATGCCATCAAGTGAGATACTGCACCATTTGACTGGCAGTATATTGGGTTGGAGAGCGTTCATAAGCTGGGTTCTACAGGAATTACTACGGCTGGAGAGGCAAGTGGAGACAAGAGATAGTGGAAAACAACAAAGGAGTCAACTCATTAGTTGCACAAGAAGAGCGATAACTGCAACCAGCTTCCTTAAACTAATACTTGACGGTTGTCCTGCCGAGGAGGTAGAGGAAATGTATGTGGAAAGTAGGTTTAATACGTAGACACCGAGCATGACAAATCGTGGCTGTGGAAGATTTCTACCTCCATCTCTAATAGCAAAACAACAAAAAATATTATATGCGTAATATACTAAATTGAACGATGTGTAGTATGTAAAAGAAAACAAATTCGGGAAGCTAATATTTTGATAAGTGTACGAGAATTTGTTAGAGGATTTACAGGTTGTTCTAATACAAACTGATCAACATAAGAATTATTAGTTTAAGCGAAGACTTGATCAACTTTTGGTGTCTGACCATAATGTCAACGGATACCTGGCAAGAAGATGGGGTTAATTTAGCCGCTTGCGCATTTCATATTGATTAAGAATATATATTTCAATCCACTCCAAACATTTGACGGACTTAATATATTCCCTCTGATGTATCTAAAATGTCCAACAAGCTCTAACATATCCGTAGATAGACAAATGAGTTTGTGTGGTATTCATTAAAACATATGTTGCATATGCGTGTAAGCGCTCAAGTGAACTATATGCGGTTGCACTATTATATCTACAAATCCAAACACTGTGAAAACCTTACTCATTTAGTGTCGTACGTATAACTTAGTGTTTTTATTACAAAGGGTATTAAATGGATATGTGTATTGAACAAATGTGCAAATGTTTATGTATCACACAAACTCTGCGAACATTCTAGAGATATGTTGGTTGCAAAACATTAAGTACGTTTGTTTACCACACAAGTACCAGATTAATCATCTGGCTTAAGCATACGTACACATATCGATAAGTTACAGTACCGCCCATAATTGAAGTTAACGCATTTGTCTATTCGACTGCAATGACGTACATCGGACGGCAATAGTTCGCGATTATTATATGACACTAAACACAATAAAGAGAATGATTTGGAAGAACACAAGAAATGGTAAAATAACGAAAGATCATTTTCCACACACCTTTAAATAATCTATAATAAAATAACACACAACTTAAGAAAAGCTTAGCAGTTAATATCAAAAGATCATCAGTTCATGGTGACTTTTTAACAAATCGTTTAAAGGTCAAACTCATTTTAACATTAAAAATTCCCAACAACTTTTATCCTTCAATATTGCTGTTCTGAATCCATTATCTACCTTTTATCTACTATCATCAGAAAATATGTCATATTTAGCATGTAGACTATTACAGAGTAGTAGTAATCAGGAGTCAAAAAATTCATGCGGATAATGTTATAAAAACTGAATAAGCATATACGATGAATCAGTCTGAAATATGAAAGAGTCTAGCATTCTAAAGTGAGTTAAAATTCCAGTAATGATTAACAATAAAGAAAATTCAATCGGTGTCAATTTACCATCGATTACCATCGACTTGCAAATACTAAAGTATTTTCAAAGACAATTCGAAAAATGTTGATCGCCAACAACAAGTGCGTGCAATTATATACTCCACTGTATGTTTTCTTTTATACATGCATATTTATATACATATGAATATACACGCAGCCGAAAAATTTCAAATTACACTTTATATGAATGCGAGCCGGTGTAAGCCTTGCATATATCGTATGATTATATAATTGAAAAGCAATGTAATCATTAAAGACAGTAATTCAATGTGCCCACTTGGTCATGGTATGCAAAAATTTTGGTTTGGCATAGCTTAACTGTGGAGTGTTTGTCATAAAAACAATACCAACAAAGGCAAGGGTGAAATGAAGGATAACAAAGAACTGTGACCACTGCAAGGAAAATAGTCATAGTTTTCGTTAATAGATAGCATACCTGGGACTATGTAGAGAAACTAAAGTAAGGAAATTTTATGGTTGTTTAGTGTTTATACAACAAGTCATTAAGTTCATTAGGTTGATTCCTACAAGTACAACTTTGAAATTTGCTTTAACGAATACAGAATACGATTAAAGAGAGATTACTTTAAGTTATAGGAAATGTTTTTGATATGTGAAGTCGATCAAAACTTTTAAACTAATTATCATAAAATAAGTGTCAAGCATCATTATTATTATTCTGAACGTTCTTATAAGGTTTACTAACACAAATTTTATATTTTACACCATTCCGTCGGAACGAAATTCTGATAATGTTATGCAAAATATATATAAACTGGGTTAATATGTGCGATCATTCATAATTAAACCCGATGTTGATAATGTTAGCAGCAACTCGTTTAAATTATCATGAACAACAGCTGTACACGTAGAACTCAAATGAGAAACTGAATAAATAAGAAAACTTTCGAATGACGTTAAGGGAAGAAGTGAAAGAAAAACGAATTTTGGATACTCCTCGCAAATAGATTCAAGTAAGTAATACTATGAATAATTAGTATTCGCTTAAGTAATACTATGTATAAATAACCTGAGCTAAGATTTTTCCATCTGGAACAGATTAACTACAAATCAACTTTTTAAAATTACTTTTCTATGAGCTGATCATCAGTAAAACGTAGACTGTGTGTGGCTGGATTCATAAATAAATATAAATGTATGCGTACAAACGAAATGCCAAAAAGATGATATGAATGATGATATGCGTTTAAAAAGAGGGAGTGATAGCTTCATCATCATTTCTGGCACGTAACTCATTTTGATGTTTGTCCACGATGTTGTAAATGTTTTCAAAATTCCATTTTACTGTTTTTTTTTCATTTCCTTTTTTGTGTTGTTTTCTTTTACTTCTATATATGACGCCTTCTTATCACGTTTGTCGAAAAATAAAGTTATTTTATTGTGATTTACATTTAATATGATTTAAAAGTTAAATCAAAAAAAAAAAAAAAAAAAAATAGAAGATGAAACACGTGAGAAAGCTATACGTCAGCTCGCGGTGAAGCTGACATATCTCTATTAGGGAATTTTAATACTGACTCCTGGTATGCAACACTAAAGAGTTGAAGAGAAAAAAACGAGTTCTTTTAAACATTAAGTATTCTTTTAAGTGAGCCACCACACCCGCTTCTGAGGTAATGAAATTATAGCTAATCGTTCTCTGTATTTTAGTACATTTTGGGGTTAAACACGGAATGAACGGGTAACGGGCATGAATTTTATATATTCTTTATACCTTCTTCATACACCTTGACATACCCAACGATATTCTAAATTAGAAAGCCATCAATTCCCTCACGTCTTTCCTCAGGTACTCACCATCACACCTTCTGAAATTAATGTGCAAAATCCAAAACATCCATATATTTATTAAGAAACATTAAAATTTTTGTCAGAATATTTTTATTGGATTTACATCTAAGTTCCGATCATATGGAAGCGGTATAATTATTTAAGGGTTCGTTCGGGATTAATAACACATCCAAACAAATCATGCTTCATTAATTATTTCTCGTTGAATTTTTACGAACAACAATAATATGTTCTGCAATAGAGGAAGCAAAGAAATATGAAGAAGAAGAAACAAGGCAAGTGAGAACATTGCATTCGGCCCTAGTCGACTCTTTTATATCCAATAACATTTATCTTTAAAAAAAAGCAGAAAAAAAAGAAGGGAATTGGAAAAATTTAACATAATCTGGGCATTCTGTCTGTGCAAGCACTGTAGGATTAACGTAATGCACGTAGCAATTTTTGTTAAATGTACCCGGTGTAGTGAATGAGTAATGAGCAAAAAACCCAGCAAGCAAAAGAATTATGAATTTATGGTGTATTGTTAGCGCGTCCTGTGGTCGAATTGGTCCACTTTCAACATCAACCTGCATGCAAGCAGTTCCAATTTTCATACCAAATTTGAAGCTGATAGTATTTTTATCACAGACGTTGCGCAGACGAGCACATGAGCAGATGGACAGACGATCGTTATTAAATCGATTCAGAATTTAATACTCGTCAGTAATATATTTACGTGTTCTCTGAAGCTTCCTTGCAAACGTTGCAAGTAAATGTCAAAATAAATGAGTACACCCTTAGACCGATTTGGCTCATTTTCAATGTTAACCTACTAGCAAGAGACTTAGAAATCTGAACCCGATATCTTCATTTCAGAGTTTGAAGTCGATAAAAAATATATATACTTTCTAAGATCTCTACGTTTCTTCCTCGATGTTGCAATCGTTCCGACAAAGCGAATATTCCCCGTCTTTCGGTGATGGATATGAAAACAATAAATCTAAATCATAATAAAAAAAAAATCTTAATTTTTGCAGAAAAACACGTATGTACCTTTATGAAGGTTTTGTTTATTGTTATTTTTTGTTTTTGTTTTTCTTTTTTTATTATTATTTTGTTTTCTATGACTTCACAAGTCAAACTGTGAATGAGTACATGTTTGTATTACAAAGCCAGAGAAGCTATTGACACTGTGGAAATAGAGGTCGACATAAGGTAAATATTGCCCTTGTCTGATGCTCTTCTCTCTTTGATCACTATACGTAAAATAACCTGAAATAACAAAAAATAACAACAACAAAAAGGTATAATTGGATTGAATTTTGCTTAAAATAAATTTTTAACATTTTATTGTACGGTTTAAAATTTATGTGACATTTCCTTGAACGGAAATTACTGCACCAGGCAAATTAGTGAAATTCTTGAGTGAGTAAATTTAGATTTGTTGTACATTTATATTTAGCTGTTTAAAAGTCAATAAATAAGAAGAGCAACATATCATTCGTAAGTTGAGTTCTCAACAACACAAAAATATTACGAAAACTCTGCATATTTTGCACAGACAATATTGTAATTAAAAAACTGATAGTCTCAGCTGCTAGTGTTTAATACTTTTTTTGTTTTGCTTCTTCAGTGCAAGAAAGGATTTTTCTTTTGTCTAAATAAGTTACAATAATATTAATAATAATAATAATAATAATAATAATCATCAAGCATCTTCAATAAATGAGTTATAATAAGCACCTTGAGGTTGGATGATACATTGTAGACATTTGACAATATTTCTCCAAAAATTCCATAATGATGGTTTCAAATCGGTTCAATGATCATCAAAATTTTTTTCTGCAATAATCGTATGATCCTATTGTTGTAGCAACTGCAACTCCTTCACAATCCGTAGTAATCCATTCCATTACCAGAGATCATAATAAATTCATTGATCCAAGCCTCTTCGATTTGGCGAAGATGAAGCAAAAGCTTAACGCCTTGGAATTAGCAATTTACGTAAATTATTTAATGCGATTATTTAATACAAAACTTAAGCTAGCCATGAGCAAATAAAAAAGCAAACAACATCAAGAGAACTCAGAAGGGGTGCTCAAGAATTTTCAGAATAATATTAAGTACAAAAGGAAAAGGAATTGAATAGATTTTAAACTTGAAATTACACCTGCGAAGTTCACGGACTTGAATTCTTTTAGTTTCAACTTCAACTTCAACTTCAAGTTCACTAAACTGAAGTTCGGCAATGGATTACTAGACAGTATGTCAATAGTTGCAAATTGTGCAGTGAACATTCCTTTGAGTATCGCTTCACCTTAATTCCTAATATTATAGGGCCATCAAAGGCAAACGAAGCTGTTAGTGTTTTTTCTTACGATTCCCACCAGAATTGACATTTCATGACATCCATCCTATAGCTGCACAGCGTATAGAAATTCTTAAGACTTATCATATTAAACAAAAAAAACTACCCGGGTCACATTTCGCACTCTGGAGTATAGCACTTGTGGCTTGGAGTACAGTAAGCATTTCCGAATCTCTGTAATAACTAGAAGGATTTAACCATCAATTCAACTTGTCTGTATGTTTGCCTATATGCGTGGTAATCTAATTCCATCTACAATTTTTGCAATATTTTGAGATATTTTGATGAAATATGATAGACTGATCTGTTTTGGCACAAAGACAAGCGATATCGAAAATGTATTCGATCGTGACATCTTTACAACTCCATGTATTCCCTCCGTATAGATGTCTATCCAATAGCTGACTGTATAAAATGCTATAGTATACAGTAAAGGTGAAAAGACATTGGAAGAAATACAACAATTTCTCAATGTATTGGCCATCAATTCGTCACAAGATTTCAAGACAAGTCCGATAACAATGAACAACTAAGTTTTATTGGGCTATATCTAGTTGAAGATCACTATAAGGTTTTGGTTGAATAGCACTTAGTGCATAGCGACATTTTAACTTATGTAAACTATCCAGAAGTACTACTTACATAATACCCAGACGAAATTGAACATCTCTTAATTATCGGTAAAGAAAACTCCTTAAATCACAAGTAGACACATTGAAGATAATATCATTTAACAAAGCATGTGAATCAACCCATTTATCAACTTAACTGCATAGAAAATATTTGGGATATACTTACGCTTCTCAAGTGAGGTTTTTATTACCATTTAATTAATCCTTTAAAATGTTAAGCCTTAGTAATAACAAATTCAATGTGAAAGTTTGAGATCTAAGTATGGAAAACTTAAACACGTCTTTTCACTTCATCGAAGAATATTGCACTATTCACAGATCTAACAACCCTTGCATGAAGATAGCTAAGGTAATTCCAAAGTAAAATTTGGCTAATCTAATCAAACAGAAGAATAGGAACTAAAAAGCATTCTTAACGATCTATATATTATGGATGTAGGGGCTTTACACTTTCGTGAAGTATGATGAAAAACCGAAGAATTGAAATTTGAAAGCCTGGCGCTGTATTGACATTACTGTATAACACATTCTGCTCTTGGGAGCCACTAGAAAAACTCTATAGAAATAAATAATTAATAAAGATTAATTGTGCTTTGTAGAAAGGTATGCTGAAACGGATAAACGATTTGATAGCGAAAGATACATTGCGACCAGTAATAGGTTCGAACCATTGCAGTTATACACTCAATTTAGCAATATCTTTGTCAACAAAATACGTTTCCCACTTTATACAGCGGAATAAGAAAGATTACGTTAAATGATTGAAGAGTTAAATTTCATATTCTGGAAGTTGTTTGAAGTCATTTTTCCCACGGCGCACAAGAGTTACGAAGGCGAAGTTGTCTAATCAAATCGGATGCGGAAAAACCAGACTTAATATTTTACAAAAGAGACTGCAGTAGGATATCGTAGAAAAAATCCAACCTAATATTCCATAATCAATGTTTTAAAATAACGCTAAATGAATATGAACGGAATTTAACGTGATGATGAAATTCTATCTAAGACGTTACTGTATTGGTGGTTGGAATCCTTGAGTAAAACGAAGTACAGATATTTTCGACATGTTTGGGACAATGAAATCCAGCAAGCTATTGCTAAGACAGGGATCTATATATATTGAACACGATGAAAAGAAAGGCTGACCTCCATTAAACGATGAAATAACGGAAATCATTGAGATCCCAATAAATATTCAGTAAATTGTACCAATTTACCAAATAAAATGACATAAAATACGTAGGTTTAAAGGCACTAACAACGTCACGAATATGAGTATCAAGTTTTTGTAGCAGTCAATATTCAAGTTAGAAGAAACGTAAGAACAAGTTGAGAGCATATAAAGAAAATAGACGCACGCGCATAGAGGAGATATAGATTGAAATAAATGGGCCGACAAGTCTCATGCCCAGTGGGAATTGAGACATCATGTTCCGTTAACCTGTTACTTCTAAACACGTTAAGAAGAACATATTAAGAAGAAGTTTAGCAGGATAAAAAATGCGCACATATGCTCGCTTAAACCAGGTTACAATAAATGCTAAAAGAAGGGCATTAATGCTTATAGAATTTAAGTCCAGTAACTACTGGTGTTGATAACTAATATTAAGAGAGCCTAACGGTCGAGTTAGTTTTGTGAAGATGTGGCGGATGATTATTAAAATATGTTCAGCGTTAGGTTTGATGAGAAAAAGATTCCGAATATAGAATAACAATATTACTCACTTCCCCTTGCGGAGTTATCAATTGTTTGAGTTCATTTAAAGAAATTGCGAAAAAAATGAATTAAAATATCATGTCCGTAAATATTGTTCGGCCGGTTGACTGCTCGTTAATATGATTTAAATGTAAAAACCTGAACGAATATTTCATTCAAATATTTACTGTTAACGTTGATAAAAGCACAAAAAATTTTTTAAATCGAAATTTTTATCATTTTGTTCGCTGTACACTGTAGTTAGTCATCATTATTATAATAGCCATCACAGAAATTCGTTCACACGCATATAAGAGCAGACCGGCAGGCAATTTAATAACACATTATTGTACATAAAATGTAGAGGCTTTTTTTTGCAAATATTATCCAAAATATGGAAAGAAACCTTACAGGAGACTGTAACAGAACATGCGATTGTCTCTATGTGTGTATGAGTAAGCATTTATTTAAACTCTGGTTGGAAGCAGAAGCTTTAATTTTCAGCCAGATGTTGATACCATTAATGTTTCATCTTGACGTTTTTTTGCTCATATATGTATGTATAATTTTGCACGAACACACGCAGACACTAAGGCACACGAATTTATACTTTGCCGTTGCTGCCGTAATGTCTGTCTATATATGCTTTGCCAAAAACTGACATAAGATTTTAAAAATCGTTGAATGCTTGGTATATTATTTTTTATATAAACTATAAAAGACGCACAATGATCACAACTGAAATTAATCAGTTGCGTAAAGATCAGCCAAACACACACAGGTCCTCTCTATACTCCGCAAGTGCCGATTAGTTGGCTGAGGTAAACAGATGTGCATTGAAAATTGCTTAATTGTGATTTTGGTTATAGTTATGAGGCTGTGGGTATGAAAGACGTCTGTGAAAACAATTTTCATTTCAATATCAAACGTTATGAATCAGTGATTTTCTGTTTCAAAGGTTAACTAACCGAATAAACCACAAACAAAGTAAACCACTATTAAATCATGTTGAAAACGATAAATATTTTCCCTATAATAGCTTGTTGCATGCTGGTAAATATTTACTTTACCAGTGTAGGCAATGCTTCGTTGAGTAAAACCCACCACCAATTACAGTATTATAAAATTTATAACAAGCTTAGTGCTTTAAATCTTACGATTAATCAGCCACAAGGCTTAGTGAAACGTCAGCGTCAACAAGAAGAATTTAAACACGATCGCGTTGACGATTTGTATAACCGTGAAATAAAAGATCAATTCGATTATCGTTATCCAGATGGCAGTTACGAATACCGCTACGAGTTGTTTAACGGTTCAGCGCGTTACGAACGTGGATATTTTTTACAAATAGATGAACGCAAAATTTTAGTCGTTGTTGGTTACTATTCATATCGTATGCCGAATGGCCAATACGTGACCGTATTCTATAACGCTGATCAAAATGGTTATCGACAAACTCAGAGTAAGCACAATTGAATCAAAATTCGACTTTAATCCAAACTATAATTTAATTGTTCACATTTTTCCAGCTATTACTCGTGAAGCTTATCCAAACTTGCCGCGTACCTTAAGCGTACCAGAATTTAGAGCGGATATAAACGTAGAAAAGTTGTAAGAAAGCGAAACCATTGTAAATGTGATGTGACATCATGACATACTATTCGGAATGGATTAAAATCGTAAATAAGAATAAAATAAAGTCGTTTTTTTAGCGTATATTGGAAAACAAATTTTTTCAAATTTTTTTTTTAAGTATTTTTTAAGATTCTCGCTTTTACTTTGCTTGCGATATGCGGTTTAATTATTTCTGGAAACAGAGAGGGAGAGGAAGAGGGATATAGATAGAGGGAAGGAAGGACAGACATTCAGAGAGAAGGAAGGCCAGACAATCGGAAAGAGAGACATAGAGAGAGCGATACATAGAGGGAGTAGGAGAAAGAGAGAGAGAGCGACAAATATAGAAAGTGAGAGAAAGAGAAAGAGAAAAAGAGAGAGAAAGGGACCGAGTGAAACAAAGAAAGGCAGGTTGTTTAGTGATTCATCTATAGCTAAGTGGAATGGCGATGCTTTACGGTACGATGGAGATTCACGCTATTTGAAGAAAAATCTGTAGTCACTGCACCATTATTGAATCTGTTATCTTTTCTTCTTTTTTTACTTTTTAGTGCATTAGCCCAATAAACCAATTTTAGCTCTTGTGTTTAACTTTTATATACACTTCTGCATAGTGAAGATATACTATATTTACCTTATCGTTCGGAGCATCTAAAAATAAACGTAAGTTATATAAACTCTACGAAAGTTCTTGTGTCTGTTCACGTGTTCCCGGATGTTCTTCAATAAATTCTTCTTCTTCTTAAAGTATTCAGCAAATAACAACAGATAATTTGCTGTGTCGCCGTAAAAAAAGAAAAAGCTCAGTGCGAACACGAAGTGCTTTGTCTGGGCCTTAGTAAAGTCAGCGATTAGCTTAAGTTGAGTGTTATTTCTCCTTCTTCTTTGAACTGAATTTTATTGAATCGTTAAATTATTGTATTGTAGTTTTTTTTATAACGGTGTTTTTTTTTTATATTTCAATAAGTTGAGAATTATAATGTAATGACGATACTGTAGTAATTATGATGACTGATGTGGTTTGTGTATTATAAATAACGGTTTACATTTCCATCGCGTATGGTTTTTTATGGTGTTATGAAGTAGATTCGAAGTTTGACTATAAAATCTTTTTTTTTTCTTTTAATTTTAAAATTATATATCTAAATTGCAGGTCTTGAAAAAAGAAAACATAGCTGTATAAGTTTCGAAGTCTCGAGGTCAAAGTACGTTAATACCTTGATGATTGTGTAAGCCATACCTGGACAGTTTGCGAATCATGGGCTGCCGGTAGGATGTGTTAAGATTCGGACAAGCAATGAGTAAAACGATCACAGAGGAATGTTTAGTACCGCATGTGCAGAGAGGGGCCAGAGACTAAAGACGACGACCATAGATCGAGGTATTCCATCGCTGCTGTAAAATGTTTGTGATTGGATACCCCAAGGAAGTGAAAAGTAAAAGAATTAAGTTTGACGTTAAAAAGCAAAGATCTGATCTCCATTACGTACGCTTCCAAACAACGACTGCAAAGTTAGTAATATAGATTTACTATCTCAGACTATGAGGAACTTTTTGTTTGTTTGTGTGGATGTTAGTTGAATCGCTTCCAGAATAACTAGACATTCAGCTGTGAAAGCGGAGCTGTTTGCGTGATTGAAAAAATATGCCTCGATATTAATAACTGGGAATCGAATTCCACTGTCTGCAATGTCAGAGTTTCATCCAACGGTGAAGATGTGAGGGAAGTGTTCAGTTTTAAATATTGATGCTGTACCATAGCGGGAGTGGTTGTGGATTTTTCCGCAGGAAGGAATTTTTTTGTTGGTTGGAGCAAGTGTGAATCAAACGGAATTTTGAATAACAAATGTTTATCAAATTTTAAAAAGATTATGTTGTTAAGTTTTGGAAAAAGATGTTTAAAAAAGCAGTTGATTGGATAATATGATGCGAGACAATTAATAAAGGGAATTACCGGATGGATCAAAGAAGATAATATTTTGTTAATAACAACTTTGGCATTTAGAAGAAATCTTTCAGGTATAGGCATGATATTTGCCAACTGTTCCAAGCCAAGTGTATAGGTAGAAGTCATAGCACCAAGAGCTAGGGGGAGACATTTCCACTGAATCCTACATAGTCTTAAGAGATTACTTTGTGATGCATCTAAAAAGAGTGAGCATGCGTATTCTAATTTGGGTCTTACTGTGTATAATTTCATTATCCGTAGAGAGTCAGAACTGCAAGAAATGGCGCATAAGGATCTTAATACATTCGTCAATTGAAAGCATTGCTTGACGACCATATTATTTATTAAAAAATTACATGCTTCTTCTTCGTCTAGTATATTAGAGTTGTTTATAAGAAGTGGTGCAATGTTTGGGAATTTGCGTTTTCTAGAGTGTTTTTCGTGTTTTGGATAGGAAGTGACAGATGAATTGAATTGAAGTTAGTAGAAATTATATCTAGGGTGGTTTGCATTGCCTGCCCAGCTCTATCCTAGTTAGAATGTGAGCTGAAGATAACAAGGGCTTCTGCATATCCTAAAATCGAAAAGTCCATAGGTAAAGAGTTAAAAACGTTGTTGATGCATACGTTAAGGCATATCGGACCTAATACAGAGCCGTGAGGAATTCCTGTGAAGGATCTTCTACTAACGGTGATTCCATTCCATTCCATTGCTGCGAATTATAATGTTTTTATATTGAAGAACACCGTGCGAGAGTAGAGTGAACTTTAGAATATCGATATTTACCGAATCACAAGCTGAAAAAATATCAAGGAAACAAGGAATGCAAGCTTGCCTTTTGGTAAAGCCAAGGTTAATGGCGGACCATAGCGTGATGATGTTGTCTTGAGCAGACTTAGAACTTCTGAAGCCGAATTAGTAATCGCTGAGAATGTTTCGAGATTTTAGAAACCATTCTAAGTAAAAGCAAAGAATACTTTTGAATAATTTCAGGAGAGTAGAAACTAGCGCAGTACTTCTGTAAGAGTTGACATTTAATGAGTGACAGTTCTTTTCTTTTAGCGTAATAACTTGAAAGTTGCACCAGTTTGAAGGTATGCGACATGTATTCATGATGTTGTGGTATTCATTAAGAAGAACAAGGTCTGAAGGGGACATTTCGCTGTTAATGCTATTGTAGAAGTTTTTCCACCCCTTCCGTTTCTCTCGTCTAAGTGTCAATTTGTATACTTTTTTTTATATCAGCTGATGTTTTGAAATTTTCTTCCTTTTAAAAAGATTGACAATTCATTAATCTTCAATCTTCTTAGAGCTTGAGGACAACACTGGAGAATATTTTCAAAATTCTCCTTTCCTCGATAAATTGTTGAAAGATTAAAATTTCAGATAGAAAGCCAGAAGAAGTCAGAAGTCAGAAGTTTACGGTTGTATTTTCAGTTATTGTCCAACTAAATCTGATGTAATCCACCTACACCCTTTAAAATGATAGAATGACTCAAAATAAGTTCATAGCTTATCACAATTATTTACTCAAAATTTGGTTTTAATATTTCTTGTATTCAGTCACAAACAGTAGAGTGAAAATGATAGAATCATTAGGTTGTTGAGGATTAATGAAATTAACTTTATATTGTGAGTTTATCTTAAGCTTGAATGGAAGTTTGTTTTCGGCAAAGAATTACGGAAACCAGTACAAGAGAGAGAGCGAGAGGGAGATAAATTTAATTTACTAAGAAAATATTTCGATAGAAAGTCACAATAGAAAGTCATTTGCTGAATTTAATTTTCCTTGTTTTACTTAGAAAATCAGAATTTAATTAAAGTCACTTTTACTTTTATTGTTGATTTGAAATTACAGAAATCATGCATTTTCCAAAGGTGAAGCGAAGTTTGAAATCTTAATTTTGTAATAATTCTATCGTCTTTATCCAATTCTTTATTTTTGAATTCTGTATAGAGTGACACAAAAACACCGCCACTAAGGTAGTGGTTGCTCCACTCTGTAATACTACCAAGAGTGTTGTGCAAAGTTCTTCTTATTCACAAAAAATGTCATGCATTTGACAGGCGTTGAAGCCTGTTGGGCAGATAAATATTTTTTTATTTGTTTTGATTTCAAATTTGCCGAAAAAAAAACATTTTTCTTAAAAGTGTTACTACCATCAAGTTGTTCACAGTCGATGTTTACTGAAACATCTCTCTTCATCTCTTTCGGCTCTGACGAACTTAGATTAGCAACGGGTAATAAATTTTGTAATTCTTGCGTATGTTTTGTCATTATTTTGATGCTTTGTTATGTTTTAAAAAAATTTTTTTCTCTTTGAAGAATCTTCGAATCGTTTAAGAAAGTTACTTACTTCTTCTTTTGAAAATTAAAAGATTTGACTCGAAGAATCTATCAAAAGAACAAAAGCGACATAAAATCGCTTTAATATTGCATTGAAAAATGTATTCTTTAAGAAGGATAACGAATCTTATATCCATATAGAAATAAGAAATGA
Organism: Glossina brevipalpis; assembly: GCA_000671755.1. Taxonomy (NCBI): domain Eukaryota; kingdom Metazoa; phylum Arthropoda; class Insecta; order Diptera; family Glossinidae; genus Glossina; species Glossina brevipalpis. The sequence goes on along the minus strand of KK351257.1, from coordinate 124,600 downwards.
TAAAGAGATGGCCCCCTTGCAAAAAATTTATAATATGTCATATGCTTAGTAAGTTTTAAAAGTTTGAAACATTACCAGAGATACGATTGGATGGAGGTGAAGAGTTGTAATTAATACAAAATTTACTATGAGCAATTATGTCGCCTCCCAAATTATAAGGCAACAAAATCACAAAATTTTTATTGAATAGAAAGAAAATCATAAAAAAACACATCTAACCATAGAAACATTTATGCTTGTTTTCTGATATAAAAATGGATTTATCATCAATTAATTTCGAATTTAAAACGGTATCGAATAAATCAAAAACCGCAAACTGCCAATGTCAGCCACATTATGGTATATTGATTGTTACTTATGTATATGCGTGAATTATCCAACGCGTTACAATGCGTTACATATACATATACACGATATATATATATATATATATATGTGTGTGTATGTATATGTATACATATATATATATATTGTGCATGAATCTTCAGTAGCCTTACATTACACTACTATTGCATGCAATGTAAGCACACACAATTTTTTCTATCGAGATAACCCCATTGCAGAACATTACGAGTATACTCATGCATGTAAACGCGTATACACGCATATAAACAGTCTGAAGCATGGGTTATATAATGGATTTAAATGTGGCTGACTGGGTGGGCGCGCCATGTTCGAGTTGTGTCAGTTAAACCATAAAAAGGTTTGCCAATTTGAATGATAGCTTCTAAATGAAGATTTATTTCTACATGCTTCTCTACATACACACAAACACGCACGCTACTTTTTTTTTACTTAAATATGTTTATGCTTTAAAGGCAAAAATGTTAGCACAGTTTAGCTCTCCCTTCCGCCATAAGCGTGCATACAATTCACAAACGAGTTGTTAACTGATTTTTTATTTACGATATGTGTGCATGAATAGTGTGAATTTGTTATAAAACACAAGTGTATATATGTATATATATATGTGTATATATATGTGTGTGTGTGTGTTGCAGTTTACACTTGCACTTGAGCAAAGTAGTTAAGTACACGATGATGCCAGCAAGAAACATTATAATGTTATCCAGTTCGCGTAAAATTATTAGCATCCGTCCAAATATACATACGGGCAAACATACATGCAAGCATGCATACATAGAGGCATACATTAATCCAAACATACAATTATATAACGTACAATACATATTCTCCATTAAATGTATATTTTATTTGAGATGGAGCAAAATTTTTCTTTTATTGTATATTTGTTCACATACTCCATGAATATTCCTCATAAGCCGACCAAAAAGACATGCGAGCATTAGGTTTTATACAATATGGCTGAGTTGGCTGCGTATTTACTTAGAAATCATAGGTTCCTTATTATTCTTATATAAGATTTACACTTTATTGGTTTATAACTTGTAAGCAAGTGCTTCTATTCAATGCTGTTACTATGCTATATATGTATATATATATAGATGTTTGAATGTTTGACTACATATTTTGTATATATTTTATGTATGTATATGTGTGTATATCACATATATATATGGTTTCGTTGGTAAAGCACAATTGATTTCTAAGCAGTATTCCGCAGTATAAGTTTTTATACTCGGCGCAATTATTTATATTCACCTCAGTAAATTCTTTCCAGGCAAAGCACCACAAAGTAATCATAGCAATTGTATTATTATTATTATTATTATTATATTTTCTAGTCCAATGAAATTAATTCTTAGACTAGAGAAATTAATTGAGCACTAGCATCATAGCAAATGTAATACTTCTTGTTCAAACGCAATAAAACTACAAGCAATGTAAAGGTAATTACACCGGATATATATACGGTTGATTCTTATTTTAATGTGCACTGGAAACTTCATTTTTAAATATGCCAGATTTTAAAGTAATCTTCAGGAATATACAGAATCCGTTTACACGAATTTTTAGTCAGACTTTGTGCAACAAAAGCTCATACAAACAGTGTTTCTTTAAAGCAAATACAAGACTTCATGGAAAAGACAAATTGGCTGATATTGATAGCCACACATTGCATTAACACACTGATAGCAGTCCTTCCTGTTTCTTTTACTGGAACAATATTGGAAATTGGACTATTCGTTAAAATTCTATAATACTTAGGCGCTACGATTTGGAGGTTTTTTCTCACAATTCAGAACAATTTCAATCAAAATGTGAGTTTTCGTAAGAAGATCCAATTTTTTGTTTGTTTTGGTTTTCTTAGATGAACTGCTATTCGCCATTACTCTACAACGGTGAATACGGTGATGAGAGGAGGGAAACAGATGGTAGTATTGTGCACCGTCGTCTTGAAAGATAGGAACATAAGAAATGATAGCCAAGAGGTAGGTTGGGTGATCCAAACGCATGTGGCGCGGTTAGAAAACGATCAGTCGTGTGTGTAGAGAATCGAGTCATTAAAACCGCGTATGATTCGGTATTATGGTAACGGAAGATGACGACTCTACTTTTTGATCTGCTTCAATTTCGCGCTTTACTCGCATTAATTGTTACAAGCAGAGACTATACTCAATCGTTTGGCCAGATTGGAAGAGCTCATGATGCAAAATCCTCTTCCAACCTCACCAACCTCAAAGCATTAACTTACGTGACTTCAATTCGGGCTTTGCCAACGTTTATGCAACTTCCCATCTTATCATACATTACTGTCGTATTGGATTCACTCTTTATCTCCTGTTATCAATCTCTTAAAAATAGTTTAATCACATTTCGTTTCATCAACGTTTCGTAGGTAGTAATCCGATCAATTAAATGTTCGCTGCTAATTTATGTGATATCTAAATATCGAGCTGCAAAATTGTTATATCCTACCCCACCTACGCTGCAGGGTATTATATGCTTGTGAGGAATGAATGTAAAACCCAGAAGGACTGAACACAAGCCTACCTTTTGTTATACCGGCCGATTCACAATCATTTTAGGCCTGTCTTCCCGTCTAATGTTTGTCCTTCTGCCCGTTTGATGGCCGTCTTCCATCTATCTATGTATATTTGTGGTCAATCTACAGGTCGGAATTTTGTAATAATATTTGGTATATTGGCGTCTTTTGACCAAATGACGAAGCCTATTGAAGACGGATTTGATCGAACTATTTTTACGATCAATCCTCATATAACGTGCCATGTAAAAAGAGTCTTAATGTATCAAAAATATTCAATTGCCAATATTTGTCCGCAAAAATCGTTAAAAAAAGCTAATGAGTTTTTCTCAATTTTTTGACGGAATTGATCGATTTTATCAACGAATCGAAATGTCCAATACAGAAATGAGATGCGACCATTTGCTAATTTGGAGAAAGCATCTTCACCATTAATACCAAGAATAACGAGATGAGGTAATAAGAAATAATGCATTTTCCTTACATTTTTTTGTTGATTTTCAAAGGCCAATTACTTTGGACTAAATTGACAAATTTAACAACGGGATTTTCTTTTTTTAATAATTTTATGAATTATGACCTTTTATACGCACTATAGCGCGTAGTGAGGCGACTGTACTTTTGGAAAAAGATACTAATTCAAGATTTGCTTGGTTGCAGTAGGGTGTGACTATAATGTGTTCACTAGTGATACTTACTTTTTCACTTTTTAATTTTATTGCTTCATTGAATATAAGCAAAATATACTTAATTACAATTTGATTAAAATTTCTTGCAATAAATTTTTATAGTCTTCATCCTTGTCTTGGCATTACTATGTTAGAAAACTCCACCAGGCATGTTATCGTAAGTTTAACGTCATCTCCTCTAAGACTAGAAAAGTTATTTAGCTTCGTTAGTTAAGTCAAAACATTTAAGAAATTACTTCCGCCACTTGACTTGTTTGTATTGCCAGCAGCAACATCAAACTTTATTTATGTTTGTCTATACGTGTAAGTACCGATTGAATGCAACATGTTATTGAAGTAAATTTATTTACACGCACTTACAAATGCACATACATTTATATTCTGTCTGCCAATCACATATGTAACGTTAAAAGTTACCCCTAACTTTGCAAAATGGTAAGCAAAACAAACTAATGTCAACAGGAGACCAATAGTTACCATGTTGGTATGTCAGATATTGTCAGAACAATCATTACTGTGTACGCCACAACAATTTGTCGAATAATAGTTATGATGTGTGTATGTATGTATCTGAATTCTAGTTAATAGTTGTATTAAAACTTTTGTTGTGAAAATATATCTACGAGTTTATTATTGTTTTAATTATTGAAGTTTGTCTAAGGAGAGAACTTTTAAGTGCAATACCGACTATGGACGCCATACACATCGTTGCTTATATAAAACTTGAAAATTCATCAAAGAAGTTTGAAACAAAAAACCAAATTTGCGTAAATTTTTCAAGAAAATAACAAAACCACTACTGTTGCAAAAGCAAAACCTATGTTTGGTAGATTTGAATGAAACCTTTGGTTTTCTCGTTTAGCAAACAAAGCGCGGACAGTCATCTATCATTGATCTAACATTACGGTTATTCCACGTAAGCGAAAAAACATAGCAAAGAGCTTAAGCTTTTGCGATCGGATGCTGTGTTAATTCAACCTTCAACACAACAACGGCATGGGACTATATATAAATTTTTTTTAAATATTTCAAGAGAATGCAATCGCGAAACAGACTGTTGTCTTGGTTTGTTTTAAGACCTTATCTCACATTCGCAGACTTTTGAATATTCATCACAATTCGAAAACTTGTCCCTGAATTCAACAAGAGCTCTCACTATTGTTATAGAACTGAAAAGGAGCACAAACACATAAAATTAATTAATTTTCTTTTTCGTCTCTAAAACGACCCACAAGCCCTTTTTTGGTTAATTAACAAAATGATTGCAAGCACAGCACGTACACAGTATTTATTTACTCTTTACCACAGCTTTAATATTATTGTAACACTAACCACTGTGATGACAATCCATACTGATGTGGAATTTTTATTACCGTTATGTCGGCAAGTCGGTAATTTTTTCTTCTTAAAAAGTTACTCAAATCCAAATCTATATAAAAATAGCCAAACTTAACTTTACTGTGTGTGTGTGTGTACGTGTCAAAGTCGTAATGAATCGTAATAAAGTATCGACAAATAAACTAAATAGAATCGTAGCAGTCGTTAAAATGTTATGAGTTAATATACAAGTTGATTGTGCTTGAGAATATTATCTCAATAAGAACACGACTACATTATCTCATAAAGTTCAACATCAAGCGCACTATTTTTTTTTCAATTTTTCACCACTTATTTGTCACTATGAACGACGCAACAAAGAAAATAATTCGACCCTTGCTAACGTGCAGAGAGTTTTAATTCATTCCTTATGAATTTTTTGCCCTTGAGCCACAAAACTTAATACTCATGACGACTACGGCCGTAGAAAAAAAAAAAAACATAAACCCACCATTTAATGACTGTGGACTTCATGTTGTTCTTTCTCCTTTTTTTTTTTTGCAATATAATTACGTACAGCTGATAAGCTCAATAAACATTTTTCTATTGCCTTCAATTCTCAAGTCAATGTTTATTATTCACAGCGATGTTATCAGTTGGCGAATAGATTGCGAAATAAAAGTTACAGACGGTTTAGAGTAAATCTTTTGACACCTATCAGTTACTTACTTCGTCTTTTTTTTTACACCGCAATGATGCTAGTCCCGAATTATGTAGGTACGCTACATTCACCTATTAGTATTAGTAGTATTACTATACGTATGAAACATAAACAACAAACATAACATAATATAACGTATCGAGATATCGGTATACGTAATACGTAAGGCAAGATGACCGTAGTGAGACATGGCCCATAGCGAAGGTATTTGCCAGAGATTAGAACCGAAGAACAATAAGGAAATGTCAGAAACATTCAAACAATCCAATGCATCGGTTTTTGCAGACTACGCAGGAATCGAAGGATCAACTCAGGTGATTTGCAAAACATATGCTGACAGAAAAAGAGTGCAAATGAAAAGAGAATTTAAAATCAAGTCTAAATAAAACTTAACTTAACTTAAAACTTAAGACTTTGACAGACACCCTAGTCAAGTATACATCCTATGTACAATATGAAGGGTAAGTGGTATACGTTACTGGCCGCTACAAACGTTGTTGTCAATTCAGTACGCCTCAGTGTTGTGTATAATAAGCTTTACATTATTTGCATAAAATAAAAAAAAAGAACAAAAAAATTGTTAAAGATTGCAACAAAGGAACAAAACGGACAGTGACTAGAATGTAATGGTGGCGCAACACGCTGCGTGATGACCTAACAGATTATTACACACTAAAAAACAGAAATAGTTGGTGAACAATAATTAACATTTCAGTATCAGGTGGGATGCAACGAAAAAGTCATTTGACCAAGAAATCGTGAAATCATGAAAATATATGAACAACAAATTCAGAAAAAGGAAGAAAAATAAGTTTACATATCAGACTAACTGTGAAAACTACTAAGCGAACAATTTCAAGTTGGTATAATGAACAGTAGCCCAACGTTAGCATGTCATGTCCGTCTCAGGTGACCGTCAGTGATTGTCTTCTGTGCTATAATAATAGTAGCAAGAGTAGATCTATTTATCCTTCACTATCTCTCTCTCATTTCGGTACTAAGTGACATCATGACTGAAAATGAGCAGCAAGCAAACAAACACCACATGTTCCCTAAAGAGAAAGCACATTTTATTTTGCAAATGAGAAGAAAAAAAATTGACACATATTAGTTGATAAGAGCGTTACAGTTCAAGAAAATTCATGAATTATGTTGAGGATAATAAACCTTAAGATTACTGTACCAATGTAAAGTCGTTACAAACGCGTATTGCAAATAAGAGCGAGTTAAATAAGCTTACTATACATACTAGTACCTTTAAAGTTTTCGCCTAATATGCACAGATCAGTAAATATGTTTAGTTGCTTCTTTTTCCTACAAATAGAAGGGCCAACAACAATAACAACGATAAGAAGCCCTTTGCCTCCCTCAACGCCAATAAAAAAAAAAAAAAAAGAAAGAAAATCCTGTAAACTGAAAATACACGAATTTACAAAACCTCTAAACGTGAAGTTTTATATCGTTCTTAAAAGAAACATAAGATTAGTTGTCAGCAACGGATGAACGCAGAGCCAATACTCCTATAAGCCTGCAATGTTTAACGGAAATTTAAAATTTAATTTCTTCTTGTTGTCGCTCTAATTTAAGTTGTTGGTTAATATGCTCTGAAAAAATATTCTTGTTTGGACGTATGTTCGTTACTCTCCCCATTAAAAGTATAACTAAGCTACAGGAAAGCGTGACCAATGAATAGAAAGAAATGTGCGGCATGTATTAGTCTCGCTCTTCTACTCTATGCGATTTACCGACAATATTTCCGATTATAACATATACATAACGGATGGTATTAATGAATTTTTTAATCCGTGTAAATTGTTATGTCATCTATGTAATGTTAGTTATGAATATCGAGAAGGCTACGTACAAATTCTCTTTCTCGTGGCGAACATAATCTGTGTGTACTTTGTTAGACAAAATGCAGTAAATACGAATTGAGGTTTGAAAGATCTTAAGTACGTATTAAAATTTGAAGGCGTTTTTTAATTGATTAATACTCTTTCTTTTTTCTTTTTGTCTTTTTCTTTGTTCACTTTATTGTAGCAGTGTTCTTATTTCAGAAATTTTCTAAGCCCAAATCTCAGAATTAACCGAGTAAAATAAAGTGGAAAAATAGATGCTTCACAGTTATGTCAAGAAAGAGAAGATACCTTCAACTAAATTAGTAAGAAAGTGTATTGTGGACTTTTCAAATTATATCAAGTCTTTGGATGATTTTGTATCAATTCAATGTTCCTTACACACTGAGGATAATAATATTTAAAGATTTTCATCTAAATTCTCAATTCAATTCAATTGTTGCGGATGACATGAACCTTGCAAGAGGAAAACGTATATAGTGCAACATATTCAATATATCTTGTGAACTTTTGTAGTGAACATGAAAACAAGTTATTAAGATGTTATATAATCTTACAAATGGATGGAAAGAGTGTAAACAGATCAAAGTTTTTGAACATAAAACTATGTTTTTAAATTCACTTCACTTTACTTTGCTCTTCACTTTACTTAATTTTTTGTAAAGTGTTTTGAGTCATGCAACACACGCAATTCGTATATGTAGCTCGTGCGTCCATACAACCTCTTACACATTTAATAACTAAGTGATCAAGGTCACATCTTTTGATTGTTCATTTTCTTTTACATCAATCATCAAGGATACGGGTGTCATTTCGTATGCCTTAGGTTATCTACATATACTTTGGCACGATTTATAATAAGTTTTCTTTCTGTATATGTATATACATACATATACATTTATATAAATATATATGTTCAATCTAAATAAGACGAAGAGGTTTTTTACAATTTTTTTTTATATTTCCTTTCTCCGAGGGCCTTACTTTTTTTCATTTATCTCGTTTTGCTTTTTAACTTATTCTCTCATCAAATTTTTTTTCTTCGTGTTCAACAACGTTTACTTAGACGGAAATTAGTTTGTGACCTTTGGGGATGTACAGGAAATGATGCGATGACTTGTTAAATTTTTTTTCATATTTTTATTAAAGAATAAAACCAAAAAAAGCAACAAAGAAATTTTATTCGGCTTTGACCGAAATTTTTGAGACCCGCCAACACTTCCTACTGAATCACCAAAATTTTGCAATAACAAAGTTAGCTCATATTATACATCACAGCTTATTTAATCATTTATGGGTAGGTGACTATGTATATATGATATTTGAAATTAAAATTTTTGTAAAAATGTTACAATTTGTCACAGATATTTGCACAAACTGAGAAAAAAACAACTTTATGTCGATTCGATTGATTCTTCACTTAAATCCGCTTTCAATCAAATTTTAAAATCGTAAAATTATAATAGCTTTCAAGAGCGAATGCAAATTACCACCAACTCTGACTTCTATATCTCAAAGTACTGTATCCATTCTTTAAAACAAAATGTAGATGATCGCGTGGAAATATACACAAAATAGTTTCTTGAGTTTTGAACTCACATCGACTTATGGATGAGATAAGGCTATTTGAAGGAAAGGAGGCCACCTTTCCTGCTTAGCTCTAAGAAAAGCGTACTTGAATTCTAACGATGCACGTCAACAACACCGACGACAAACCCGAATAAACTTGTCGCTAAGCTTGTGCTCTTTCTTCTGTGCATTTAGATGAATATACCTACGCCCAGCTAATGAAATCATCACTTAGGAACTTTCTTAAAGACGTCTGGTATAATTAATCCTATCAATGAAGATAGAAACCACCACAATAAGCCGACACACATAATAACTAACGCATAACAACCTTTAGGGAACAAATTCCTTTTTTCTTAATTAGATTTTGAGGTCACTCTTGTAATTTCAACAGGGTAGCAAGCAAGAAGACAGACATTCAAACATGGTTACTATCATTCCGCTACTCATATTGATATAGAATCAATTCATTTTTTTTTATAGGAGACGATCCGTGAGACTTATTGCTATAGCTTAAAAACTTCTGACGAACTTAATATGCTTTCTCTGGTAAATATTAGTTTGGGGAAAAAGAAATCCATTATTTTTTCGGTAGATGGCTACACTGGTAGATTTCTCGTAAAGTATCGATCAA
>KK351257.1:57130-114290 GCA_000671755.1 Glossina brevipalpis | reverse complement strand
TTGATCGATACTTTACGAGAAATCTACCAGTGTAGCCATCTACCGAAAAAATAATGGATTTCTTTTTCCCTAACCTAATATAAAGATACCATCAAGAAAAAAAAAAGAAAAATATAAACACATGCAAAGTACTAAAAATGGCTGAACAACACTTGTACATGGTGAAGCGAATTGTGTTACATATATTGACACTACAATGCTTAGCTAATGAAAGGCAAAAAACAGAGCGAAGCGACTGTGCAGCACAACGACAAATTGCGCACGTTTGTACTGACGAAGCGTTTAATTTGACAGGTATTTCAAGGTCAGTCAAGCTAGAAAACGGCAGGTCAGTTACAATTAATGTTTGGTAAAAGTTTTCATTTATGTAATTTATGAGCACAACGGTTGCACTCTGACTAAAATTAAGGTAAACATGATGAGCTTTTAGCAACTTTCTATTGTTTACTTTGCATGGTTTTGTAACCGTTTTGGCATACATATATCTATATCTACATAACTATACATGTGTATGTGCGCGTGTAGAAGTGAAGTGATTTGCGGTGTTTACTTAGAAACGGGTGCGCGCTTGTCTATTGTAAACTTGCTATGAACAAGTAGTTTATAATGATGATATACTTGCAAACCAGATCATGTAACGATGTTGGCACAATCTCGTCAACAGTATTTATACGACTTGAAGTACCAACAACGAAATCAGAAACATAAATGAGCAGACGAACGTAAACGACAGGGCTGGTCATATCACTTTAATTAACCTTTTCTGCTTTTATTCTTCACTTACTCTGTTATTATGTTTGTACGAACTGTCCTAATTTCGACAAAAGAAGTCAAACACCAAGCAACGCAATGAATAAGACGAACACATATATAAAATAAGAAAGTGATGCAGAATATGGTGTAGCTTGCACTCACAAACATTGCGAAAGAAATATGGAATTATGCCTCGCATCTTGATGATTTTTTTGGATGATAGATTACAGCATATATCTTGGGCATATTTGCTATAAAAGTTCTAGAACGAGTCCGCTATAAACTTTGCTTATCTTCATGCTAATGTCAAGATGCCGCAATCATCACGCCAAACTCAACACTTTTTAGGTACAAACTCAAACTAGCTCCTTATACGTGTAGTATGGATTTAAAAATTCAATCCTTTCTCTTGCTTTCCTTTTCTTTTCCTTTCCTTTTTTTGGATGAAAATGATGGAAAATACACAAGGGAAATAAATTTAAACTAAACAACGGTTTTCCCGAGCAACCGTTGCCTCATCTTGTGTAAAATAAAAGGTTTACCGAGTGAGCGGCCAACTGTTTGTCTGATGAGCCAGGAAACACAAAAGACCTAGTGATGCTCAATCAATTTGACAAGTAGAGCATCGAAGGGTACGATTTATTATACGCCCTGTCAACTCAAAATAAGACCCCGGGTATTACGAACCCCCAAAAAACCGAAATGTAGCCACTTAGTGACGACTTTTTGTTTAGCTGCTAACAGTTAAACTAAAAGGTTCGCAGACTGACACATAGATGGTGCTACTAGTATTAAATCCATATGCTTTTTAGTTATCCCTAACCTTTCAAAGACAGGTGGATAAGTTTGACAGCTGATGCATTATTGCTAAGTGAGTTATAGTATTTTTAGTATTCTCAGACTTCAAGAGGATGCTCGTTGGACAGAAATTTCGAGCCAAAAATGTTGCTTCATATGAATTTGACACTAGCAGCGCCATCTATGTATCAGCCTACGAACTTTTTATCCCACCTGTTATTCTCGAATAAAGTTAAAATCGTACTTTTATTAATTTAAAAAAAAAAATTCCGTTTGAATCCTACATCCTACTATAACCTGGTCCTTAGTAGAAACTTGAAAGTGTTAGAAATGAAATTAAAAATCAGTATTCGATGATGAAAAAACAAATGGATTAGTGCAGAAGTAATGCAGCATGCTGTTGGTGAAGTCAAGTCGGATAGTAAAAGCAGTAAACCAAAAATTTCAAGAAAGAAAACCTGTTTTCAAACCCGTCATTGGCGTTTATGCACATTTAGAATTTGAATTATGAAATAGTTGCTAATATCTAGTAAATGACATTTAATAGAAAAAATTTTAATTCAATAACAAGTACGCGGTGAAAGGTAATGGTAGGGAGAAAAGGAAGTTACCAGCTCAATATGCCTGCACACGTATAATAACTTTTTAACTCTTAACAATAAGCTTTTGCGATAAAAATGTTTTAGTGAAAACAAAAAAAATATCATTCACTAAAACGATTCAAAAAAAAAAAAATTGAATTTCTATGAATAACTAATCATGATGCGCCTAAAAAAACAAGTTGCTATTATTTTTGTTGTTGTCAGGTGTTTATAAGCAAATCTATCTTTTCACACTTTACGTAACTAACCCTACGACATGCAATAGTGAAACAATAAATAATTATTGAGGAAATACGAAATTTCTCTTTTGAAACTCCCAGTTTTGGGAGCTCAAAGTATTTCCGTTTTATATATAAAATATTCACATTTGTAGTAGGTGAGACTAAGGTATTTTTCCAGTTTTACTCTAGTTATTAGAAGAATAAGCATAAAACAGATCATCTGTTCAGACTTTCCAAGAAATGCCTATAAAAATTATGAAGATCAGGAAATTCAATTTAGACTGAATATAAAAATTGTCTTTCTCATATATAAAAATCAACCGAACTGGGCCTTATGGTAATTCTTTGACTACGATGAGGTAAAGCAAACGTGTAACAAACTGAAAAAATTTCCGATTATCTTTCAAGTCGTCGACGGTCTAAAGGGGACAAATTTTACACTAAGCAAGACTTAAAAACTCTTTGCAATAGGATTTCTAAGAGCTCTTAAGTGATAACTCAAAACCGTAGGCTAATTGAAAGTATGAAGACTTTGTGAAACTTTTGATGGCTTTTCTGAAAGAGTCACAAACGAAATATAAAACTATTACATCATGTGTCCAATGTAACGAGCACAAAAAACTTAAAATAAATTTTCTCAAATCTGGCAAGATAATACTTGAGGCAAGTACAAGTTATCTAGCAAATGCTTTTTCCTAACAGAACTTAACTTAAGGGTTATGTTAAAAGTTAAAGAGAGAGAAGTAACCAAAATGATTTTTAGAAAAGAACTTTTTATACTTTAATTCGTATAAATTTTATTGAATATAAAAAATAAAATAAGCTTTAAATTAAAAACCCCAATATTTTTGTGGGTATCGGTAGCACAAAAAAAACTTTATTTATATTATAATTAGTTATCGCGTTACTTTCCCGATAATTTACTCTTAACGATGTTTTGAAAATTTCTCGGCTTTGCACCAATACGTACGTAATGTTATGAATGAGTTTCAGTGCAAGCAACCAATTAAAAAAGAAAAAAACAAAAGTTCTTTTGTCAAAAATGGCACTTTTCCAAAACAAACACAAAAGAAATAAAAAATAGCACAGAGAGAAAGGAAACAAATATACAAGGATGGCCAAAAACATGACAAAAATTCATGATGTACAACCACTGCAACATACAAACGACAGCTACCGTACTGCCCATTTTTTCGAACCAAGTGCCAAGTACACACATACGCACACACACACATAGCAATGGAAAGCATACATTTCGATTCAGGACTTTTTATTAAAAACAAAAAAAATATTAAACACAGTGTGTGCAAATTTTCGATAAAGTCTTGCATACTCTGCGCCTGTGGAAGATGTAAGTGAAAAAATATGGAAGATTTAGAAAATGTTTTTGCATCCTTTTAAAACGCCAATGACAGACAACTGGTCCGCAGAAAGAGTTCAAAGAAAGAGTTTACTTTTTCTTTGTCATTAAATTCATTCGAAGAGATAAAAATTCGAAATCGGTCAGTGAAGGGCTTTTAAATATGAAATATACGTAAAATATGTGTTGGACGAATCGGTTAAAAATTAGTTAATCAAAGAAAACATTATGATTTGTACAGTACTAACAATTCGCTGCTATCTAATTAAATAAAAAGCATTCTGTTCGAAGAAAAAGTGCAAGTTCGAGATATATTTTAAAAATATGCCGACTATTAGTTTAAGCAGAATTTTTGTAATTTCTATGTAGACATTTGAATTCGTTAAGAATTGCTTATTAAGGATATTGTTTTCTCATCTCGTACACTTGCTTAGTTACAGTTATATAAACGTGCACTTTAAATATATTTTACGGTCCATACAGAGGGTAAATATGTGCAACGAATCAAAGTATACATCACTGATCCTTTAAAATACATCTATACATTAACTACATGTACATGTAGATATACATATTAAAACACATGTACATCAACATACAAATACTCAAACACACACGCATGTCCATATACATACGCATATGCTTATATATGTATTTATAGTACAATATGAAACTTCCAAGAGGAGCAAAATTGGATTACGCTGACGACGTCGCCCTGATAGCAATAGGAATCTTTTAAAACGATAGGCTAAGTAGGATCTCAGTATAAATTATTACATCAAATCTTAATTGGGTCCAGATATTGAGATCAGAACATTTAAATTTAACTTTTCGTACAATCGCACCTAATTGTCATTTAAGTTTGTTATGACAGGGAAGTTGTACAATGCTGGTTCTAATTTCTAGCCTCCTTTGTACATACTGTCTTACCAGAAGACAGATACACCCTCGGTAGACGCATTGATGAAGATTCCTGGTAAAGATTCAACTTACACACGAAGATTGTATTTTCAATTGAGTTTCAAGCACATCCATTTCGAGAAACTAAATAATTTCTTATTCATGGAATATCCACGGGTTCTTCAATCTAAATTGTGTTCACCAAATTTTCGCCATTGATTTTGATAAAATGAATGATTTACATAAGGGCCCATATCGAGGTAATGGGAAAGCGGTTCCAAAATGGTTTTACTTCAATATTATACCATTAGTTGATAATGCGATGCCGCTACGTCCATTAAAAATATATATTTGTATATATATATATATATATATGTATATAATATAAAATATTCCAATTCATAACATAAATGTATAAGTTAAGCTTTGTTATGAATTGGAAAATAATTTATTTTTCATATAAGTTCTACTTTTCTAGCTGTTCTAACTGTTCCCTGCGTGAATTTGTGTGGCAGATTTGATATAAAGTTACTAAGCTTATACTATAAATATCCTGTATCGATTAAAAGTCTAATGTTTCTCTTCTAGCAGAGAGTTTCCGTAAAAAGTTAACATATTCATTATGCTCTACAGTTTCATCTTCGATATCTTGTGACTCAGTCTCGGCCCTACCATAATATTGATTTTTTTTCAGGATATTCTCGTGCAGATTTTCCTTGAGAAATGTTATTAATTCTTTGAATTTTTGGATCAGTACTTCTATTGGATGTTGCCTGTCTCTTCAATTGTTGTTTCTGAGATCAATTCTTATTTGCATTATTAAGTAAATTGTTTAAAATAGGAAAATGATGGATCCACGCCCATAAATTCGATTTCATTAGGAGTATTATTTTGTATGTTGGGTTGTTCTAATTGTTTTGCATAATAAGAGTTTTTGTGTTGATAGTGCCTTTGGGTACTACATTTATCAGACAGATGTAAATGATTTGTTTTAATTAGTTGTTTTTTCTTATTATGGTATGATATGATGATATGACATTAACAAGTAGTGTTACTTAAATTGAAACACATGGAAATGAGATGAAGCTAAACTTGTGATTATAACGGTAACCCTTCCCTTCGATATGCCTCCGTAGACGTCTTGGAGAGGCGTAGACAACAGTAAGTTTTGAGAGCCATGTAAACAACATGTGCATCCATCGTGGACCGATCCTTCCCTAAAAAAAATGAAACACCATTAAAATGTCTGTTGTGCCATTACGCATCTGTTCAACATTAAATTTCATACAATACTTATAAATGAATTGATATCAAATTTATCTTTAGTGAATCCCTAGATCTAAACAAACTAATCCACAATTTTACAAATATCAAAAATAAATATAAACGTACATACAACATATATTGAGTGGTTATTCTCAAATTTATTTCTTCGGATAATCAAATCGCCTTCTGTAGATTTGAAATACTCACATATAAGACGCTTGCTTTCATATTTAAGTTACAATTAAGTGCTTGCTATAGTTAAGGAAAAATGCTTTTAAAAACATATGAAACATTTAATATTTATGTGAAATTTTAAATGACTCAATGATAAACATATAAAGTAACTTGCGTCTAAGCAAAGCTTTAAGAGTCGTAACGAGCGCAATCAGTAACGCATGCACGTATCCACGAATTACCCCCTATCGTCATATTAATATTTATTATTAGAACAAAACGACACTTCATAATCAAAAGCTTAATTTATTAACTTAAATTGTTATTTTTTTTTTTGGGGTTTTAGAAGGCATCTGCTTAATGAAAATTAAAGAACTAAAATTTGAAAAACTTGTATGTTATAAGCAACTTATGTTTTCATTATAATCTCTGTGACGTTTACTTAACTGAAGCAAAGTTTCAATATAGAGTTTAGAAAAAAACACGCCTATAAACTAAATGAAATGATTTTTGGTTAATAAAAACATTTTCTTATTTTTAGCCATTTTTTCTTTAAAAAAAAATACGAAGATAGCACATATATTAGTTACAGCAGGAAAGCAATCTAATGCAGAAATTCAATAACTGAATTAGCTTTTTAACAAAATTTTATATTTTTGTTAAAACAAGACATGTATGTGTGTTGCTGAGATATTCTTGTGCTTCAATATCAGGCAAGACAAGGCAGATTTCGTCATTAAAGTCGACTTAAATTAAAACATTTTCTAGTTTTTATTTTTTTTTTTAAGTTAAAGTTATGTATGTAAAAACGAAAGTCATAAATTGCAAAACAAACGTCTGCACAAAGAGTGATTTCCATATGAAAAATCGACAATTGATAATGGCAAGCAAATAACAGCATGGCTACAATTTTTTTTTTGTTCCGTAGATATTATTAAACATATTCATAAATATTATCTACAAATTAAAATAAATAGCAATGAATGTATGAACAAAAATATAATCAAAAGTAGTCATTCTATAACCGGCTCATATGATAAATTAATTTATTTAATTATCTCAAAAGTCATCGGTATGAATAAAACGCAAGAGAGATTGAATACATTCGGTTTGAAACGAATCAATATGTCGGGAAAAATTATAAAATATTTTAAATTAAACAAAAATAATAGCAATAATAATAATTAATTATTTTGCTAACATTATTATTTTCTTTTTTTTTTCGTTTCATGTAACGTTCCTTTCATTGTTAATTTTAACTTCGGGAGCAGGAATTAATTATGTGGAAATAAGATTTAAATGATCAAAGCTGATAATTTCTTTATCCTTATTGAAACGTGATTCTTCATTGGTTCAAATGGCTTATAAAAATTGTGCGAATCATGTCCTTAGACCTATTTAATCGTCGAAACGAACTCGTGTTGATCACGTCGATCACTTTATTCCCTCTTTCCTTTTTTGTGCTTTTTCTGTCAAATTATCGCGATTGTGTAACTTTTGATCTTAGCTTGGCCCCGTAATCACCTTAGAATCCCTTATAACACACACGTATTCGGAAGAAACACACGATCATTCAGGCTTTTTTTTATATTTAAACATTTTACACATCTCACTGGTTTGTTGGCTTTTTGTTACGCAAAATGTGTTTTATGGTTGCGTGCGTAATTGTTGTGTGTGTGCAGGGGTTTTCTGTTGATAACTCTGGCGAATTGCTTCACTCAAAAATCAAAAATTCATACTTATAATACTATCTATCTATCGCGTATTGGATATCGTTTATAATATATTTTAGATAATATGCTTATAAAATTTCTTAGCATTTCAGTTGTTATCAGAAAATATAAATTTTTGTTAATAATTGGGAGCAAATTCTTAGCTCAATTTGATGAATTAGACCTTACTTAGAAGATATTTTGTTCCTAATCGGGGGTTTAATGTCGATAGGTAATCAGACAGCGTCGTCTAAGTAGATTCTGCCATTCGCGCTAATGTGCGTGCCTTATTAAGCCATGAACACAATTTCTTTGTGTTAAAGATTTTTAATCCATACAATCTAATATTCTTCATATCAAATCGGATGTACTAGAGTAGATAAAAATTTTACATAAAAATGCCCACAACTGGATATTAAGCACGTTTGTAAATAATAAGAGATGAAGTAAACAATTAAATTTTACCGCAAGGTTTTTTGCTTGGTAGCATTACGCGTCTTTCGATGGTGTTCAATAGATTATTCCCAGGTAATATCCGCTGTATTGAACCGACTATTGCAATTATTAAATATCTAGACATAAATAATTCTTATATAAAAACTCAATACAGTCGGGCAGATGCTCAACATACATCATAAAAAAATGCATCGATATTTATTTCATAAAAAGTCAAAAACAGTTCTGAATATTTATATATATATATGTATGAGTATGTTTGCATGTTATTATGCATTAAGCAAAAATTAATGCCTTAATATAGTGTTCATAAGTATATGCAAGCAAGCGGGATTGTTTATAAATAAGTATGAAGAAGAAGTTATTTTAGATTGAGTTGTTTGAAAAATTATTTCGACTCAACCTCAAATTTTCATATCGACTTGAGTTAAGTTTTGACTCCATCCTGGGAAAATAATTACATTCACATTGCAGCAATATTGCAAAATCACATTTCAACAGTTTTGTTAGCCGCAGATTTTCTCCCCTCAACCGATTAGAACGTGAAATTCTCGTTTAGGGGGTTTAACCTGTAAGCATTAATTTCATATCGGTATTGCTGTGCTGAAGAAATTAATCGATCGAAACATTTACAACAACCCAATGTGCTTTTTAAATGTAATTATTTTATGATTGGAATGAAAGAGATGTCAGCCTCCTCAACACATACATCCAACAAAACATCCACACAGCATTAAATAAATAATTTTCCATGTTTTTTAATTTTAATATTAAAAAATAATATTCATATCCAACCATAGCGTACAATTCTATAATTGTTTTCTGATGAAATTTTTTTGCCTTAAACACATGTACATATTATGCATAATTTGAAACAGACAACAGACAACGCTATATAACACAATGGTCCACTTGAAAATAAAAGACTTGACACAAAATGTCAACAAGCAGTAACTATGGCTATAAATAGCTATGGATTTAAAACAGAAACAATAAAAAGCAGAAAAAATAAATCTACTCTTGTGTGTATACGGTTAAAATCTTAATTAACTTGCCGACTATATAAGAATACTTCCCTCAATTGCTTCTAATTGTTCCTACTCGACTGTTTTCTTTTTTTTCATTTTTGCATTAATTTTAGGAACTATTCACTGTTCCGTTTTTGATACGAGGGTTGCTCAACACATAAAATATTCAAACATTTTCATCAATGATCAACCAACTTCTATAGCATCGTTCCCAAAATGGATCAAGTAGATTCGAAGGCCCTTGAAGTTTTCTTTTTTCATACAATAAAGGAAATATATACAATTAAATTAAAGCTTAGGAAAGTCAGAGAGCTAGAGATGTACATCGAAGTCTAGAGAATGACGTACGTATGGGATAGAATAATTAGAGTTGACTTTTGGCAAAAAAGAAAAACAAGAAATCATTTGCTTCGAAGTGATTTCAACCCGAATCCTCTTGGTTGAATTTTTCTCATAATTGAGATCTACAGTCTACTATTCATTCGTCGAATTCATACGCGTAAAATCCAAACTCATTATATGAGAAAGATTTCTCAACTTATTATCGTTATTTAATGACACAATCTGATCGACAACGAAGGCCGTAAACGTAGTCATTTTGTCATTTTGTTTGTAATGCCCAAACGAAAGCTATGTAGACCACACAAAATATATACATTCTTGATCAGCATAAAATTTATAATCAATTTAAGAATGTCCATCTGCCCGTCAAAATTAGTTCCACAACGATTTTATAAGGTCAAATGTGCAGGTATTTACCAACTTTTTGAGGAACAACTTTAGTTTATAAAGAACGTGCTTTTAGAGAATCGAAATTTCCAGAATGGAAAAGTGCAAGATCATCTTCACCCTAAACATCATTTGTATTTTCAGAAGTTTTTTTTGTGATATTATGATGCATAGAACATCTTTTCAGAATTCTGACTCATGTCAATATGTCATAAATTAGCAAATGTTTCTTTTCTTCAATGAATTATCAGCATTTGGTTGCGGCTTCTTAGCATTAATGGCATACCTTAAAACCGTATATATCGAAGAAAGTAATGAAGTTATAGCTTGACCTAATATAAAGGAATAAAAATCATTTTTGAATTTGACCAGTTTGGAGAAATAATTTACCGAAAGTGATTGAAAATTTTATTTTCCGTATTTTTTTAGTAATGTAAGCTTCACATATATTAAAACAAGTAAAACTATTGTAGTCAGGCGAGACCGACGATTAGATACCCTACAGCACTTTGCTTAATACTTTATTTTTAATTTATTTTTGTGATAAAATACTAAAAATTATACCTTATTTTCATGCAAAAGTACGTCATTCATAGAAGCCCGTAGAGAGGTATCCCGGCCTAAATTGTAAACTGA
The DNA here is from genome assembly GCA_000671755.1 of Glossina brevipalpis. Classification (NCBI taxonomy): domain Eukaryota; kingdom Metazoa; phylum Arthropoda; class Insecta; order Diptera; family Glossinidae; genus Glossina; species Glossina brevipalpis. The sequence continues at coordinate 103,655 of KK351257.1, read as the reverse complement.
CGTGTAACGAATTTTAGCAAATTTAATTTTTCTGTGAAAGATCTCGTTATTATTCGAATATTTCTGTCATAAAGTACCAGAAATAAAATTTCCTTGTCTACAAAAGTCTTATATTTCATGAGAGTCCCTTATCTGATGGGATCCAAAAACTAAAACTACGTGATTTTGGTTCAGTTAATTTTAATGATAAATTACTATTAGAGTTTGATTTGCGCCATAAAATAATAAAAGTTAAACCTTTTTGCTTTATAAAGGCTTATTTTTTGTAGGAGTGGGACGTGCTTCGAAAAACGGTCTCATTCAATTCCAGTTTTCTATATTTATTTTATATTCTAAAAAATTACCGATTTTTGTTGAGAATTATCAGAAAGTACAATTACGAATGAAGTGCGGTATGGGAAGAAGCCCTTAACGTAATTCTCTTTATTTCAAACGCTCAACCATATCAAAAATATATTCAAAAATTATAGAACTTTGACTTGACTAATTGGGAACATTCTTTTATTGTTTTCGTAGTATTTAAAGCTTAGATAAGAAAAGTAAGAAACTTTTAATTGTTTTATCGAATAAATAATTCCAAAATGATCTCATGCTATTCTCCAAATATCTTCAACAATCCTGCTCTTCTATTAGTCAGAATACGTGTATAAACATGGTAACGGTTAGAACGACGTTGAAAGAGAGGGATAAGGTTCAGCCTCAAGTTGAGAGGTGTAGTGTGAACCATCAATGCTATGCCTTTAGCGAGCGAGTATTCATTATATTTGGGGCCACAGGATAATCATGATTACAATATGATCTATCGTAAGAACAATTAAACCCGGATACGAGGGCTTAAAAGCCGCGTCCGTTCCTTACTAGACTAAGCGGATGACGCAAAAGAGAAAAAAAAAACGTTACATTTCAAAAAGTGATATTTTAAAGCTTTTTGATTTTGATTGCTAAAAGAAGAGCAAAATAATTTATTTGATTTGAGTTGATCTCTGTTAGATTTCCAACATGAACCATCATTTTCCGGCATTTTCGTTAATCAGTTGGACTTATTAAATTTTATCGCCCGAGTTTACGAAATAAGCACTTGTAGTAATAGAAATACTTTAAAAAATATAAAATGAAATAAACTTTTCCAATTAACTTTTTAGATGAATTTGACAGTGAAGGACTAAAACTGAAATGATAAATAACTTCTTTATATTTTAATAATAAAAAAAAAATTTATAACGATGCTGTTATCTCATAAATTTTAAACAATTAACAGCAGAGGAAAAAATAAGAAAATGTTTCAAATCAAGAATAAAAAAACACCAGCAGGAAATAGAATTACAATAGAATTTCAACTCCGTCACTTCTATCTCAATATAATTACACCTAATAAGGACCATATTGCGCACGTGTGAATATTTAAATAATATATTAACGTACGTACGCGTCTATGATAATTTTTGTAAAATTTCCATTTACAAAAGTCTTCTTTATCCAAACTATCATTTTCGTATTCAAAAAAAAAAATAAATAGAATTAATTTTCACAGATATGTACATAAATTCATTCACGCATTCATTTGTTTGAGTTAAATATTCGGAATTTTTCCAAAATTGTTTTATTATTATATTTCACACTTTCATCTAAAAACATGACAATGAAATTTCCTTAATTTATGTATAAACTTCTATTGTTTACATTTGTGAGCGTATGTAGAAATGTGATGCATATTCATATGATTTAGGTTTACCATTGTGTTTGCTCCATTTAAAAGAAAAACTAACTGTCAGTTGTTTGAATATGCCAACTATGTATATTTTTGGCCTTCATACTCTTACTCGAGAAATACCAAATACCATGCTGAGAAACGAAAAGAACAAAAATATGATTGCGTAAAGATACTGAATAGCAATGGACATAAATCCATAGATTGAAGTGCATCATTTGGTTCAAAATTTTAGTGTGAATCAATACATCCTCGATGATTCAAATCTATCATATAGTATTTTTAAAGAAGTTGGATTAATTTAGATTATTTATGCAAAATATACTAAACATCCGTTTACGTTTCCGTGTTTATTACATCAGTACTAAATTCAACTATACTGGTAATTATTTTGAAGTTGTCAGTAAACTGTTAGGGCAATTTCTCTACTCATCACGGAAGAAATACAACAATTGTGAAATTTCACTAACAGATAATATCAATCGGTCATCATAATCTTTGCGCATGATACGTTTTCGTTCGTAATCAAAGTAAATTAGTCATTAGCACGTCGAGTCTGGTCTTACGTACTTCGTCAAACTTTCACCATTCACATTCAAGTTCACCAATAATCAACAAATACCTTCAATTTGAGGTTGCATTTTGATCGTGTAACAAGTTTGTTATAGATCAAAATTTCTTTACTGTATTTCCTTTAAAGTGTTCATATGGACGTCTTTGTGGATCATAATCTGCTTACGAAACGTATATACTACAGAATTAGTATTTTTGCAATTAGTATTTACCATTTTAGCATACCCATCTGTTATTCAGCGATGCATATTATAAAATGGCGAATATTACACTAAATACATAATGCCCTGCATTATACTTCTGTTTTATATATGTTACTGAAAGAATATTTCTAAATCCAGACCACGGAATGGATAACCTTTCATAAGATAAATCACATACACATATGATCTCTATCGCATAAAAATATACGTGTCTAAAGCAAATTGCCACAATGTAATTTCTTAGCCTTTTGTGTGTGTGTGTGTGTGTGTGCGTGCGTGTAGCAAACTTCAATGACAAGCCACATATCTTCACTAAGAGATCTCTATATTGCAAACAATGATAATCTGCAGTATGATATAATTTCAAATAACCTGACAATGCAATCACTTTAGAGAAATTCTATAATTTAATTATTAATTATGAACAAAGAAATATAGGCAATTAATCCGATAAAAAAAAAAAAATTATATATAATCCATTATAAATAATCCACAACAATTCACCACTAGAAGATCTCCAAATTTAAGTAATAATAATACTGCGTTAGACTATATCGTGGCAAATAACCCGCCAATTCAAAATCAGAAATTTTGGAATAATCTATCATAACTTATATTCAAAACTAATATCAAATGTAGATCTAATAAGATGATATTTGGATATGGCAAGCTATCGAAACGGTATTCATGGGAACCTACCTCATTTAAGAAATGCTATCAATAGTTTGAAGCTTAGCAAGCAGAACTGACAAGTTCGCTGCCAAAATCATTTACGTACACTTCCACCATTTCATCCTCAATCGAGACGGATTACACACCGTGCATGTAATACTTTTGCTAGCCAAAAAGATAGAAAATAATGAAAGTGACGATATTTCCACATTGAAACAAGGTTTATATAAGGATAAGCATTTATTTTTATTACTGTCTGTTTACTCTTTTCAAAATATATGCATTCAACTCTAACTGTGTCTTGTCTTGTTCTTCAGCATCACATACACATGTATGTATAATGAACTTGTAATAAAAATATTCTGAAGAGCCAACTGCACATGTTGTTTGCTACCATCATTTTTAAATGAAAAATGCTTGTAGTTTTTTCATTTCTCATCTTCGAAATATTTCTCCTGTGAAAAGATTTTGATACAAAACAAAATCAATTTTTCGATCCCGAACATCATCGGTTTAATAATAACTTTTCGTAAATCCGTGGCCTTTCAAGCTGTCGGTGTATCTTATAATCTCATCAATCTTATTTTCCTTTTTTTGTAATGCATATAGGTAACGCCTTAGAGCATATTATAAAACAAACAAAAATTTTCAGACCACTTTTCGTTGTGTAGAGGCGGTTTTTTGCGATGACGACGAAGTTTTTTAGACTTCACTTCGTTTCTTCTTGGTAACTCGCTTTACGGAGATTCTTTCAATTTTAATTTCGTTTTTTTTATCGTCTTATTTTTATTCTCTCGAGATGATGTCGGTGATGACGCTTACACTACTCGCACGAAATTATACATTCATATACATTTGTACATATGCATATATATTTATATTATTCCGGTTATTGTATCTTTGTTCTCATCGCCTTTGGAAAGAATTTCAATATAAAATTTTTAAAGTATAAAGTCTTTACAAAAAAAAATTATAATTTATTACTGCAAGCCCAGAGAGAATGTTATTAAAGTATAAAACTTCTTGTCATTGTTGTTGTTGGGGTTTTCTCTTTCAAGCTGTGCTTTTAACTCGAATCCCTAACCAAACAAAGAAAATTATTCAGATGTAATTTTATAAGTAATAAAAACAAAATCATAAAAATCATGTAATAAGCGATGGACGGATGGACGGATGGACCGATGGACGGATGGAGAGACAACCTACCAGCTATTGCGACAAAACAAGTTGTATTTTAGCTGTTACAAATTTGTGAATATTTTTGTCTGCTGTCAATCATGATTCAGGATGCGATTATAAAATCAGAACTAATAAAAATCTTAAGCCGAGGAAATGTGAAAGCAATCATGTAAAAACTGCTTTCAAATTGCTCTTGTTTTTGGTCTTACGATATAAATATGGAGATATGAACAGAAATAAGATACAGTGTGCAAATATTGTTGAAAAAGTCAACATGAATTATTTAATTACTACAACATTCTTTTTGACTTCCTCTCTACTGTGTGTTAACGTTATGGCTGATGACGTTACTCAAACACCCTCCACAGAAAGATTAAATAGAGGGTTCTCCTATAATTCGCCAATAATTAAGGATAATTATCCAAAACCTCCTGTAAAACCGCTGCCTTTACCGGTACCACAAGTTACAACAGGAGTATCACCAGGCGTTCCAGTAGTTGGAGCTTTCTTCGGTAAAAATTCCGCAAGAGGATCAAAAGTTAAAAGATTTCTAATCTCTTTACTTTAAAATCATCAGTACCCTTAAATACCTTTGGGAACAATCTATCAGGATATAATTATGGTAATTATGGTGGTTCAGGTGGTTCAGGTGGTTTCTGGTCAGGCTTACAAAATCACCAACCATTGCAACAATGCCCTTTGGGTCAATTCTATCGCTGTCGCTGCGAGAACATTCTACCAAGGCAAATAGATTCTTTGGAAATTCTTCAACAAAGCATTCAATTCAACCACAAAAACGAGGAGATACTTAAGTATATATTTTGAAAATGATTAAAATTCCATAATATTCTAAATTAAATGTCAGCCAATGTAAGGTTAAACGAAAAATATTTGTCCATCCGTTTGTAATGAACTTCAGAAACTCCGGGTTCTTTGTCAGCTTAATATTCTAAAACCGATGTGTCTGTCCGACCATCCGTCCAAATGTACACATCATGCCTATTATTTGTTCTGTTGTAGCTCTAAAAATTTAAATGGAAATACGAAACTTGACCGTATGACGGCTTCGTGGCTGCAAGTTGTGTTTAATAATATATAATTTAATAATAATTTTGCTCATCGATCGAGTTCGAAACGACCCACAAACACATGTACAATAATTGTAATCGATAAGGTCTACTGATTTACTTACTGATTTCAATACTAATAAAACGACTTCATATATTTGACGGAAGCGGTGCCTAGTGGCATCCAAATTTCGATCCAAACTGCGATTACAAACTTCACCCATGTCTCATATATATATTCTTTTAAATTGATTAGCGCCGAGTTAAGCAATGGTTTAATTATACATCAAAAAACTTCATGGAAAAAATTACCCAACAATCAAGAATTTCAAATGGTGCAAGGCTATTATGTTTTGAAAGTTAAAGAGCAACGTTATCTTGTCATTTACTTTGATGTAAATGAAAAGGATTACAGTGTCCAAGGTTCGTAAATCAAATTATAATTAAACATCAGAAATGAGTTATTACGCCATAATTATGAAAAACTTTTTCCTTTAGCCGACGTTAAAACGCAACCCCCTCCAACTAATTTTTAACATTGGAAAGAAGATCTAGATAGCAGGAATATTGAGCTTTTAAGAAGTTCGCAACCACGGACATAACCATCTTCGATGAAAGTTCAAGCTTCGTGCTATTCTTCTTAGATGCTTGCCCGCTTCGCTTGTTTAAGTGAAACGAGTTTGATATTACAATTATTGTTTATTGGCGAGTAAATAAACTGAAATCCTTACCAATACACATATAATTGAATACATTGAAACGTTTAATCTAATGCGCTCAAGCATGACAGATTTTGTAAAATTTCCCATTATTGGTTTTTTCAATTCTTTTACAAAACCCCTTTTGCTAACTTCCCTCCTTTTTAAGCCTTCCTTACCAGTCGAAATCTCCATTCCGCGCCTTTCCTACATTTAAGTGTCCATAAGCGAATAAATTTTCTGTATAAATATATATTAAATATATGTTTGTTTGTATTTATATGCGAATTGCGTACATTGTGGTTGTATATGCTGCTTGGTTATTGTTACAACCGAATGAAAACTGTAAATAAAGTTGCTGCTGCACAAAAACTTTGGACAAATAATTTTGAAGCAATGGCACATCCGTATGCGTATTCAAAATTCAAAATGGTTCAGCTGAGTGTTACCCTCGAATATATCCAGAATCTTTGTTAGCAGAATGTCGCCGTAAACTTTATGCCGCGTTTTCCGCCCATAGAGATAGTAAACAAAAACAGAAAACAACAAAGAAAATTATAAAGTTTTAGAGCTCATGTTGTTAACTTTGCTTTAATACATTCTTTACATAAACACGCACAAACAACTTGCGGATGAGCGTGACTTGTGTTTCATATTTTTCATATTCGCAATCGTCATTACAACTACTCAACCCCTCCCTATCTATCCGTTTCACTAGAGTTCAATGCTTTAAACCTCTGCTTTCTGCATATCGGCACCAGAAGAATTCGCCGCGCATAACATAACTGCGAATTTGATACGTTGATAAATAATTCCCGGCAGTCACGAAAAATCTATACTATTTTTAGATAGAGCCAACTCTCAAATGATGCTATGCCTGGCATTACTTCGTAAATTACAGTGACTTTAGTGACATTACTTTTGTTGTTTTCAGACCAATGGAAAATTCCAAATTTCGTGTATAAAGGAAACATTGCATTTTGAAGGGGGAAAATACCGTTCAAAGTCAGCATTAGTTGAAAAAATGTTATGGCAAGTGTTTGTCTTGCGTAACATTACTAGGTAGATCGATTCGATTTTAATTGATGTCGTACAGACTTGGACGGTGCTGAACTAGTGCAAAACATCAAACAAATTCTGAAATTAATTATGCATTGCAGTCTTATTGATATTAAAACAGATTCTATTCGCAACTTTGCATGAAAACTTCGGCACGAGAAAACTGCACCTATCCCCTATGTTACTGATTCAGAGCGACGTTAGAAGTTGCTTAAACGAAAAAAATGGATTTCTTCATACCGTATATGATAATGAACAAAACATTATATTCCTGAAGCGAATCGACAGTCCGCTAAGTGGAAAGAAACACGTGAAAGAAATGCAAAGTAACCGAGAAAAAAAGAACTGTTGGCTAGCAAGATTATGACCTCTATATTTTGGGATAGGCATGGTGTTCTATTCACCGAATACCTTGAAAAAGAAAGAACAGCGTAAAGCGTATATTATATAGTACTTTTCACACGCGCGATTGACACCACAAGTCGACAATTGCAATGTATACTTCCTTGAACCATATCCACCGCATTTTCCGGCACCCAGCGTCTATCACATATTCGTACATATTAAGAGTAAAATTCAGAGAAATCGATTTTGATAAATTGTTCTACAACAAAGACATCGTTACGTTTCTTGGTCCCGTGAATTATTGATCATTGTAATATTTTGCTTTATTCATCTTACTATGTGAAATGATGATGCAAATCAGACCACGGATTCTCAGCTGAGAACTTGTGTGAGTTGTGTTTTAAAAAAAGTCACATCCAATACTTTAATCATAATAAATACTTAAACGTAATATATATATATATATATATATATATATATTTATTTATTTACTTATTTATATCTATTGACATTATCACCTTTCATTTAATATTTCATACATACAATATTTACATTATACGATTTTACAAGAAAAGAAACACTTGGAGACAAAAAAAATATCGATATCTACAATTAACTTATTTAAAAAAAAAGTATAGCAAAGACTTTAAGAAAGAGAAGAGCAAAAAAGAATGGAATGGAAAGGGAAAGGGAAAAGGAAGATGCATCCAACCAAGCTGCTTATTTTCTTATAAAATCACATCGTGATCTTCAATGTCGACATCTTTAAGTAAAACATACGTCAGCATAAGTCTTGGCTACGTCCGTCGTACACTGAATTTTCATGATATTATCTGTATGGTTCTATATGAACTATAGGTAGTATTTTTAGTAATAGCGTAATTTTATTAGAAAATTATTTTTTTACGCTTAATTTGAATTTTCTAGGCGTGGCTGCATTTCGAAGTTTTATCATGCATTCCTAGAATATGTTTTTTAAAGGACAACTTTTTATTTAGATGAAATGACATCATTATCGATATGAACATGAAATGTAAAGTCTTGAGCCGTTAGTAGCATTGAACGTATTCTTTTGAATGATGATTGCTTTTGCTTGTCGTATTTACCGTTTCTTAAAATATTTTTGAGGGAATTTTATTGCTTTTCTTATGTAATTATCTGTGTAAGAAGCACCAACAACAAGGTTAATTGGTTTTTTAACATCAAGTATAAATATAGAAAATCATAAGAGCGAAAATTAGGCTGAGGTACAGGGGTGGGCTATTTCTAGAAAACTAGATTTTGAAATCCAGCTGCTGTTATCTAGGATCATAATAAATTACCTGAACAGAAAGTAACTTTTTTGATAATTCCATATCGTAAACCGGCGAGCATTACATAAACATATAATGCCCTGGATGGCAGCTCTGTTCTACACATATTTCTGAAACACGAAATGGATGACTCTATATATAACATACATATATATAAAGATATATATAGAAACACGATTGAAAATCGAAAATGCCGTAATTAGTTTTAAAGTCGCTGCAAGAAATCGGTTTTCGTTTATGTAAGTTTGAATTCAATTTAAGTGCAGTTTTGTAAGCAAATAAACAGCTAAAAGCTCTTAAAGCTAATCAATGAAATATTAAAACTTCGCGCTTACAAAAGCATCTTGCATATAATAGTTCATTCAAGTGATTAGCAAACAATATGCGAAATAAGTGTGTCCGCTTTTGTGTACATTATAAACTGCCAGCTTTTTTGGACAACATTCATTAAATTAAAATTTGACATATTGTTAGACAAGCAAACTAGACATGTAAAATAAACATTGAAACGAATTGAATGCTAATGTGGTTAGCCATTATACGTCACCGATGTTTCATTAAAAATGTTTAATAAAACCTGGACGACTGTATGTGGAGTAGTCATTCAGTAACACCATCATTTAAGAAGGTTTCAATTATCGAACGAAGAAAAGTTTAAAGAAAACAGAAGTATGAGTAAGCGTATGTAAGCATGAAAAAGAATTCAACGTTAATAGTAATCATTATCTGGTCATTGACTGTTAGATGAATCGATTTGATATGAATGACTGCTAATGAATGTATCACCTCTGCAAAAACGTATATATGTGTACACGAACCAAGAGCACATGGCACAATTGTTATGTTTACATTACTCATATATTTACGTGAGCGGGGCGGAGTATGCATTTAATTATTCTGTCTCGACATTAGTGTGTCTATATGTATTTATTGTTAGTCAAATTGAAACACAATAGAAATTCCTGCAAATCAAAGGAAGAATAGGAAACAAAAAATGAAAACATAAGCAAATACTGTAGAAAAATATTTAGTTTCATCATTTTAATAATCATTCATAAACACAACATTCAAAAGTATTTACAAAAGATTCATAAATATATAGCCTAAATAAATATACGAAATAAAAAAAAATATTCAACGACATCACTTATTCACTGGTGTGAAGTTAGCCCACATAAATTTTTTGCGTTTGTGTCTTTGCTAAAAATGACTTTGCTAAGTTAATTGATAATAAAGCGGCATAGAAAAATATACAAAATACTTATGAAAACTAAACAAAAATAGAAAATATAAACATAAATGAAAAACAAAATCATGCCTTATGCTATAAAAAATATAAAAAATAATTATTTAACAATATTTATCATGCACAGTGCGCTTGTAGTTTGACAAAAATTACAATGTACAAACCTCATTATAAAAAATTTTTAAGAAATAATACACCTCCAGTTTTTTGATATATCTTAAAGGCTTCGAAAAGCTATCAGAAAAACCTAACTTCATGATCCAAAGTAGGGGACATCATAGTGAAAAGTGTCAATATACACCATTTCCTATATGCTTATGTGTTCAGTTGAAATGTTAAAGCCTCCTAAGTAAGCAGCGCTTTTTCTTTTATTACTAAACAACGATATGACGTAATGTAGTGATGAGTTCAAAAGATTATGGAATTCTTAACACATGGACTTCATATTTCATCAAAAACTTCTGTGACGGATAAAAAAAGAATGCGGTGGGTAACGGTGGACAATGCTTCAAATAAAATGTATTTTATACAATTTTTGGTTTTTCTTCTTTGTTGACAATCAATACTGCAAGACCTTTTGAAATGTAATTGCAGACGCATTAGAAGATGATATTTATTAAGAAAAAAAATAGATGATAGTAATTGATATGCCAATCGAAGACATCTTATCAATCATTGGCGGATTTGCAAGTACTTACATTGTTACAAGTATTTACATGGTTGCAAGTACTTACATGGTTGCAAGTTCTTACATCGATGCAAGTACTTACATCGATGCAAGTACTTACATCGTTGCAAGTACTTACTTCATGGTTGCAAGTACTTACATCGATGCAAGTTATCTTAGCAAAGACACGCAGCTAGCCCACATTTTAGCAAAGACATAAATGTGGGCCAGAGTAATGTGGGCTAACTTCACACCAGTACTTATTCTACATACGCGTGTTGTGTAACTCTCTTTCTTTCTTCTCTCTCTTATTTTCTTCCCGTCTATGTCTCTTTCCGTCTGCTTAATTTAGTCAAAAGCCTTTATTTACCAGCAGCACCAGCCAGCCATTGAACATAATAACATACTTAACTCTACGTATGCACATAGACCCTCATGTCGTATGCATGTGTGAACAGAGTGAATAAACAGAACAATTGTTGTGTATTACGCCCACAATTGAAGCATAAACCACATGTAAACACGACAACGATCTTTCTATAGTAGACTTTTCGAAATTGTGTATTTTTTATACGTTATTAACTACCACTACTACAACGTGTTCTACTCAGCTCTTCTTTGATTCAACCATTTAACCATGAATATATATATATATGTATGTATATATGTATGTATATGAATATATATATATAGGGATATGTATAAGAATACGTGCACATAAAATCCCTCACATATATTTAATGTTAATTCTTATATGCATTTTGATGCCCTGCGTTTCCTGCCGGTTAATGGCATATAATCAAGTTGTTAAGCTGTAGTTTGCCGAACGATAAAAATGATAGAAAAATCTTTAGATTGACTATATTTTACGTTATATAAAAAGATTATCATTAATTTAAAATAGCCGGTCTACATGTTTTAATTATTATTGATTTTCTCGGATCGCTTAAGTAGTAGTTGATGTAAGAAAATAACGCATTAACCGAAATGATAAAAGTTAAGAAAGAAAAGTATTCACCAACTTTTGTAAGAGCGATGTTAACTTAATTACAAATGAATTGAGACATTATCATATATTGAATATACAGCTGTGTAAGAGGAAGAGGCTATAAAGTAAATATTGATCAAATATTTCGAAATTCTTTGAAGCCTTAGTATACACGAAAAGAAAATTAGTGAACTGGAAAAGTTATTGTCATCCAGTTTGTCATGAAGTTAGGTTTTTCTGATAGTTTTTAAAACCCTTTAATATATATCAAAAAACTGGAGAGTACTTATTTCTTAAAAATTTTTGATATCGTGGTTTGCACATTGTAATTTTTGTCCAACTACAAGCGCACTGTGCATGATGAATATTGTTAAATAATTATTTTTTATAGCACAAGGCATGATTTTATTTTTCATTTATGTTTATATTTTCTATTTTTGTTTAGTTTTCGTAAGTATTTTGTTTATTTTTCTATGCCGCTTTATTATCAATTATCTTAGCAAAGTCATTTTTAGCAAAGACACAAACGTACAAAATTTTTGGGGGCTAACTTCACACCAGTGAAATTCTTGCATTTACTTAATACATAAAATATCAGCATTAATTCTCTTTTTTTCAAACAGATAAATTGATTTGAAAAAATGTTGTAAAATTATGTAAATAATGTTTTCTTTAATTATGATCATATATAAGACATGTTTTAATTGGCTGAACCGATAGATAAACAATATTCGGTTCATCCTCTTATATAACAAGATAAAGATAACTAGAAGAAGCCAATATCAAATTTCTTATATCATTAAATTCTCCTTATTTTAATAACACAGGATTTTACAATACATAGATATAAGCAGATATTATTTGTAAATATTTCCATGAATGTTGTGTAATTTTTTGTTGCTTTCAAAGTAACACGAAACTAACAATTTAATGCCCTTGGACACGAACATATGGATAATACTTTAGCAATATTATTAAAAGGAAGGACATGCGTAACGTATGTATATATGTGTATAGATTTTGATATTCTTTACAGCGTAATGCTTAGAAAAATGTTTTGCATATCTTGTAACACGGATCGAAACTTAAAATTTATATTTAACTCAGTTATGCGGATAACTGCAAGCATACAGACGACGTACAGACATGACATCCGTATATGCAGCATACATACATATAAGCAGGTGTATGCATATACATAATATATATATATATGTTTATGTATATGTCTATATATTATATAACACATTAATCCATGTTCACATACATATTTGTGATGTATTTCCTCCCATAGGAATATAGAATACACTACATGCTTTACGTATCGGTTTTCTAATGCATGGGTGGGCTTGTGCGTACAGTTAAATTTTTAGAGCAGAACATTTTGTTCTGCTGCTGTTCATTCCATGCGTTTTTCTTTTCTTTTTTCTTACATACATATGCAAACAAAAATGTGCATGCCTGCATTTCTGAAAAATAGTAAATATTATATGCACGCACATTGTGTTAGAAGAGCAGGCACGCATCCAAACATAACATAAACGTATGTCTGCCAGTGACAGAGAAAGAAGAATAAATGAAACTTTGCACAAAAAAATTATAGGGAAAGAATTCGAAATAAAACCAAAATGTAAGATTTTATCATCTCCAGAGGAATCTACCAAATATAATGCGCTTTCAAGTGAACTTCTATACAGACAAACCGAAAGTTGCTTCTCTTGAGTAAGTAATTAAATTATCAACACCAAATTTTCGCAGATAGAGATCGTCATTAGCATGAATACATCAAGTAAGAGGCTTTCAAAAAAATAAACACTAAACAAGTTTTATACGTTAACGACAGTGTATCCATTTCATAGTAAAATATATCAAGTGCAGCAGCACTCATTCCAACGAAATAGTTATGTTGCATATATATAAGATGAATATATAAAAGGAATACTCTAATACTCCCACCATCTTTCGAATAAATCAATTTAATGTAATTGAAAAATTTCAAATTCAAGAAGCTCTACTCAATATTCAAATAAAAATTTGCATTAGAAATTTAAGAACACCACTTTATTCCAAATAAAATTATTTAAATTAAAAGAAGAAGAAGAAGAAGAAGAAAATCGATAAGACACGACCATAGGATACTATTTATTAATTGAAAATTCTTAAATCACTTAGCAACTAATACGTTTTTATATCAAATTTTATAAATCGTTTTAAAATTGGGAACCGATACTAAATTATAGCGATTTACTTCACTAGTAAAACTATCTGAAAATCAAATTTTCATGGATAACATTCAGAAGTAAACACTATTACAAAATTGCCCTTTTTACGTTTTCCTTCAAATGAAGTCCGCATCGTTAGATCGTGAATAGAGTAGATTTTATTTATAGTAAAGAAAATGTAAGCGAGCGATTATCTGCATCCAACCCGACAGTCAAACCGCGTTTAAAGGCTTTGAAAGAGAACACAACAACATATAAGCTCGTGTTGTAGTGCCTTCAAATCCTGAATGAATTGGACACACGCAACAAGTTACATTTGATATGGATACGCGGACATTCGAGTGTTGCAGGTAACGAAAGGGCTGATATCGCAATGAGCTCAGAAAAAATCAGCTAACCACTGGAAGCATTGTGCAGGGCAGCGGCAAACAAAAAAAATTATTGAATCTCCTGGCATAGCGTACTAACTACTTTAACTACATAGGAGCAACCTGTGACCGGTTACCGGCTTCTATGCGGCTCAAAACTCCCCCAGATATCACCTGAAAAACATAGGTATACTAGATATCGATTCTTGTCGATTCTGTAAAAGGGCAGTCGAAACATCCAGTCACATTCTCTGTGAATGTGAGGCAAGCACAGTATGATGCTCCGAACCTAGGAAGATGACAGGAGTTATTGAAATCCTAAAGCTAAAGTGCCAGAGGCAGGGGCGAATACAATAGACTTTTTAGGTCGCATTACGGATTGCCTGCATGAATAATGATAATACTACGTTAATCTCTTGACCTGATAGATTTCCGGGGAATTCTTCTCAATCTTTGCGTCCATCGCTAGCTGCTAATGCGCCTTTTTCATATTCATGGCAAGTGAAGCACAAGAAGGAATTTTCTGTCTCATATGATTTTCTTATCAATATTATCAGGTATTAAAGCCTGTTTTAAGTAAATATTTTGGGAAACTTTGAACCAGCTTGCTTTACCGTTTAAACGAAAGGAGTGACGCAAACTTTATATAGGGCGCTCTTGTTGAGACACCCCTTATAAACTTCTGAATCTGTAAGTTGCATAAAGGAAAGAGAAAAGAAAGAGAATTAAAGTTTTAAAGTTATTTTCTACGAAATTCTCACTAAAATTTGTAAGAATATAACAAAAACTTTCTTATATTTCTGTTAACAAGTTGTTGTTATTGACATTCGTACGAAGTTATGACGGAGTTGATTAATATTCCTTTAAACATTCAACAACAATATGGATTTGTTTTCTGTCACATTACTGGACACGTATATTATTAATTTATCTCAGAGAATGGCTTAATTTAAACTATCGTTTCAACTTATTACTCACTTCCTGCAACGTGCTTAGCTTGTACATGTTGTTGTTTTAAGATTATGAATTTGTGTTCTAGCCTTTTTGATTCTTCTCTCTTTGCAATAGGAATTTCTGTTAAATAAAAAACTATCACCACCGATGTCTATTGTGATTTGCCCTTCCGTTTGTAGCATCTAAAGGTACACAATATAGAGACTTCAAAAAGTATATATATTCTGGCCAGTATAAGATAGTCAGGCAACTTAACCATGTCTCTCTATCTGTCTGTTGCGTTGTCTATCCCAAGAATTGTGATAAAAAGCTGGGACTTGGTCTGTGTAGTCAGAGATTATATTGGAAGATAAAGATCATTCATGTCGTATAAGCAATGAATAGGAGCCATGCATAAATAGATATTAAGTTGAAAGATAATACATACTACTTAGAAAGATCATTTAAATCTGCAGTGAAAATGGCGAGAACTTAGTGGGTTCTCTCATTGGACTCCATTGCCTCTTCTCTCTGACCGCTGTGGCTCTATTAGCCGCAGCTCTTTTCGCGAACACATTCAGTCTATTTCACGCGTCAGAGTTTTCCGTGATCTCCCTGCTTGTCTCATGAGTTCTCCATCTAGGCCTACCAAATGACTCGAACCTGGGACAGCGAAACTTTATGTGATCGGCGTCCTCCTCGGTGTACACACAGCTTGGGCAATTAGGCGAGCTGTCGTGGCCGAGTCTATATAATTAGCTTCGAAAATAGCCGTGACTGGTGAGAAACTGCCTTAGGTTGAAACTTATCTCGCCGTGCCGCCTTTCCACCCATGATGATACGTTAGGGAGGAGCACGAAAGTCCATCTTCCTTTTGTTCCGCCCTCCCAGTGCGCTTGCTACCTGATCATAGAGACCAAGCGCTCCTTCTTTTTAAGGGCGTTCCCCTGTGGCAGGCCTGACTGTCCCCTGTCGTGGATATGTCGCATCTCGTCTGCCAAGATGTCAATCGGCCTGCTAAAACCAGCGCTGCCTCCTCCGAGGTGGTTCGGAAGCCGCTAATTTGCCTCAGGGCACTGAGGCGACAAACCGCGGCTATCTTCCTGTAGTTGACCTTGACCAAAGGGGCATCGATCCACACTGGGCTAGCGTAAAGCAAGATCGATATAACCACCGTGGATAGAACTTTCCTTGCTGCTGCACTGAGTCCTCTGGCGTTTGGCTTCTTTCTTGCCAGTATCGCTTGGATCCTGGCTGCTTTGTCAGCTGCGTACTGCATATGCCTTGTGAATCTTAGCCAGTTGTCGATTATCATTCCTAAATATTTCAGCGCGAGCGATGATTCTATGTCGTGGCAGCCGACTCTCATGCGCATCTTTTCGACCTTCTTTCGGCTGCTTATTAACACGGCTTCTGTTTTGTGTCCTACCAAACTTAGCCCCACCGTGTAAAGCCAATCTTTCGCTCGGGCTACTACAACATGTGCCAACGCTTCTATCTGTTCGGCGTGTTTGGCTACTATGACGACGGCAATGTCATTGGCAAATCCTACGATTGTAGTATCGCTTGGTGTAGGCAACATGAGCACATTATTATACATGATGCTCCAGAGCAGGGGGCCAAGAAACAACCCCTGCGACACACCAGCTTTTACGTCTCGGAACTCTGTACTGCTTTCGCTATCGTACATGAGTCTACGGTTGACGAAATAATTCGAAATCAGGTTCACCAAGTAAGCTAGGGCCTCCATCCTGATAAGAGTCCTCCTGATACATTCCCACTCCGCCGTGTTAAACGCGTTTTTGACGTCAAGTATCACTACTGCGCAATATTTTTTTGTGCCTCTCTGCCAGCGTTGTCCCTCTATAGCATTTGCCGCAAGATTGACCACTCTTTTGATCGCGTTTATCGTGGACCGCGACTTTCGGAAACCGTACTGGTGTTCTGAGACGGCGCCGTTATCCTCAGCAACCGTTAGGAGACGGTTGTATACGATCCACTCCAGTATCTTGCCGATGGACTCCATCAGGCAGATTGGTCGGTGGCAGGACGGTTCGTCCGGCGGCTTTCTTCCTTTGGAGATAAGAACCAGCCTCTGGAGGTTCCATCTGCTGGGAAATACGTTTTCGTCCAGGCATTTCTGAAATAGCATAGTGAAGGCATCCGGTCTCTCGTGGATTGCCGCTTTTAATGCCCTATTGGGGATGTACGTGTTTATGTATGTATGCATGCGTTTGGATATGTATGCACACGGTGGCGTGGTGATTATGGCAGCCATAAAGTTTTACCTACAATAATGGTAATGTGTGGATACGCATAAATGGTAGCGAACTTGAACACGCAATATGTACACAATGCGATCTGATTGACTTTAGCACTGAACACTGAAAACTTTCTGCCTCTTCTTATGCTAAAGTAGAAAGAAAGCATGTGCATTTCTGTTTTTCATTCCGTTTATCGTCATTATTGAATAGCAGTAAAGAATGAGAAAAGATGGCGCGCATATTAAACGAAAGCAACCCATGCAGCCGACTGACTGAATGTGTTCATACCACAGATGATAACACACCACAGAGGTCAGGATACGGGTTGGCCGTGTGATTTACTTGGTTTTTGTATGCAAAAAATAGTGATTTAATAGCAACCAAATAGCAAAATTTCTACCACATAGGACGGAGAATTTTATTTTTTCCTTCGAAAAACATGATGAATCGTTTTTGTCTTCAAAGTACGATTAAATATATTTATTTCAAAAGTTTTTTTTTTCTTTTACAGACTGAAAGGAAGCATACTCGTATTTGAGAAAGCGGATGAAAAAAGCAGAGCGTTTCACGACGATATAAGTTTGTTGCTATGTGTTTTTATACAAGTCGGTAACGTATGGAATTCTTGCAAGAAATTAAAATTGTGAATATATTGAAAATTTTTAATTGCTTTTCACAATCATTAACGGGCAGTATACTAAATTTATTGCATCACATGCAAACTTATGAACGGTTTAGAGATTCGACAAAATTTATAAATCTTTGTAATGAGTACGGAAGATTCAATCAATTTTACCCTATTCCGCTCGCCAGTTAAGCCAACTGACTATATATCACATTCGTAAGCAAGTATACTTAATCCAGAAGTAAATTTAATATTTAATTACTTTTAGTGATTTTAGAAAACAAATAATATCGACTAGATGATAAGCTTTTGAAAAATGGAGGACTATTTGCCAGATTTTTAAATACACTTTTGCTTGAGTCATTATTAAGAATATAAAACCATACATTTATTACATAAGGTAGAGATTAAAATGGATCTAAATAGTCTTGCAACCCACATAAATGAAATTTTTTGTACAGGAGAGTTTTTCCGATTCACTACAAACGCTATTACTTTATTACATTCAAAATTAAGGGAATGAGAGATAGACTCGAATAACTTTTTGTTTTTTCTGGAGAATCTGAGTAAGTAGTGATGAAAAATTTAAATTCAGTACAAAAAATTTTCTTTTTGTGAAAGCAATTATGTAATAAGTAAAAACCCATTAGCTCAGCTTTTATGTGAAATGATGAAAAACATTTAAAAAAAAATTTTGAAATATTTTTATTTAAAACTAAAAGCTTTACATGATCATAACTAATCCTATCTCATTCGGATGCAACTCGCACATAGGATGATAGATAAACGTTTTATTATTATTATTATTATTATTATTATTTTTTCAAAGAAACAGAAACGTAGTATTCCCTTAAGTGTGAAATGGAAATACCTATCACTTAGATCCTGTATATATATAAAAAAAGGTGCGATTTGCAAACTGCATCTTTAAGATTCCACAAATGGTTATTATATACTAACTTAAAATTTTCCGCCTGGGTTTTTTGCCTTATGACATTTCAGCAATAGACCAAGAAACAAACGGTTTGATATTAAAGGAACTCTCGATGATCATAAAAGCTTTACAAGATCGCTTATTTTTCTTAATGGAGAACGAAGAAGTAGTGTATTTCATCTTTCAGCCACCAAACGTGAGATGAAAAAATATTATATGGATGTTTCGAATCATTAATACCCACTATCTGCATCCTAAAAAAAAACTACTTTTTAAGAGACGAACGCGGCAGATTTTCCAGCTTATTTTATACCATAAGCGTGGCCTGTGGCCGATTTGGTCCATTTTCAATAGCAATATATTTGAAGTTTCAATCTGTTTGCCAAATTTTATCCAAATACCTTAATTTATACGATCGGGAAAATGGTTACCGCAGACATTGCGCAGACAGGCAGACGAACGGACGAACCCGCTTAGGTGGATTTCGAATTGGATACTGGTCGAAAACATACATAGCTTATGTGGTTTCTGAAGCGTCTTTTTTAATGTTACAAATGGTTTCATAAAAATATTATATTGTATATCGAATAAGCATTGTCGATACTTTCGAATTTTATGCCTCTAGTATCAGAGAATAGCTAGTACGATAAATATGGACATTTTTATAAATCTGTGCTATGGTTTATGAGTAATAAGCAAAAAACCCAATTTTTCCTTTTTCTTAAAAGCCGAGGTATTCTCTGTTTACGTTGCCCTTTGGGTATGTCTTTTGAACGATTTCGCCCATTTTGAACACCAAACTGCATACAAAAACTTCTAACTTTGCCAAATTTGAAGACGATATTTTCTTTTATGCGACCACGGAGAGTGTTTATCATAGACTTTACACAGACGGACACAGGGACAGAAATACGGACAAGTGGTCGGCGAGACACGAGGGTGAATGGACACACGGACAACGAGACAGGCGCACAGATAGATGGCCAGACATACAGGCAGACAGGCGGACGAGCGGACAGAGAGACCGACAAGTGGATAAACAGACAGATGCACATACTTAAATCGATTCTAAATTTGATGTTGTGATCAAGAATATATGTATTTTATGAAGTCTCTGAAGCTCCCTTATGGGTGTTGCAACGAAAATGACAAAATCAATATATCCTCATCCTGCGATGGCGGGTACGAAAATCGACGATAACTTGATTTTAACTAAGAGGTTAAGAAGATAGAATAGTAAGTATTTTACTTAAGATTTATGTGCTGCTTCATATTATGTAGTAACTTTGAGATGACTATTTACATTAAGCGGAAATTTTCCATTTGTATCACATGATTAGTCAAACGCCCATTCGCTACAGTTTATTAAATTCCTTAAAATTTATAAGAATTTATAAAGAAATGCTTACCAAAAAAAAATTTTGTTAGTTCATAAATTATATTAAAATAGTACATTTTTCTATTACATATTTTCGTGACGTTATTCTCTTTGTTTTATTTGGGTAAAAAAATTTAAGAAATACATAAAAATTTATTCCGAAATAGTTGCCTTCCTTTAAAAAAAAAAAAAATAAGAAAATAAAAAGGAAAAAAAAACTAAATAACACCTTTTGCTTGACTGTTTCCACACCGGTAGTCTGTATGAATGTAGAAAATCTCTTCCTGTAAATTAAGAACCAAAGAAACATTGCAAATAACCAGATTGCTGCTGCGGCTGCTGCTATTGCTGCTATTACCGCTGCTGCGGTTGATGCCATTATTCAAGTGCATTATGCAAATTGATGTTACAAAACACATGTACAATTGCCTGCCTCATCGTGATGCCCCTGACATTATTTGTTCTCTTGTTCGTATGTAAGCACAAATTCCTCTGTCAATCTCTTGCGTTCTGTTTACATTGTCAATGTGTGCTTGTGTTTAAGGCTAATATTGTCACACATACGAATTCAAAACAAAATCATGAGAAGCATCCATTTACAAAGCAAGTAACATCTATGGAGTATTTTTGTTTAACAATTTACGGCCTTCGTAGGATGTTGATAATGAAATGGTAGCGTTTGTCAAGTCTCACTACATTCGATGCAAGTATGCATTATTTGATTTGTAACATTTAAAACTGCCACACAGAGTACAAATATTTTCTAAATAAGCTAAAAATATTCAATCAGTTTTCATAAGGTGTACTCGCCTATCTTAGCTCACCTGTTGATATGTTTAGGGACCTGGAAAACTAACAGGCGCTATATGAGATGTTTCTTTGTGTTTGCCATTCCCTTCATTTGCAATCACATGAAGCTATGTTAGTTATATTTCAATGTCAATACAAATATCATTTGTATGCTGATCGCGTGGAAAGGTAATCACGTGATTTACATGAAAATATAGATATATATATATATATATATATATATATATATATAGTATATTTACGTGTGGACATGCTTTTGTTTCATACGTTACGGGAAAGCATAATTCTGCACATGGATATCAAAATATTTAAACGTTTCCTAAAACAATCCTGCAAATACCAATGTCGCCCAGGCATGCTTATAAAAGTGCACGCCCGTGGTCGATTAAATAAAGTTTGTGGTTGCCTACCCTTGATCCAAAAGTAAGTGGCACCGATACGTAACGCTATTCAGAGGCACTAAAGCAATTGGAGGTTAAATACCATTGTGTGCAATAAGTTTAAAAAAAAAGAATTTTTGTATGAATAAATTCTCTGTAAACTATGACGAAAAGCGTGTTCACAATGTCACACAAATCATGTGAGTACACACACAAGCGGCAAACGATATATAAAAAAATTTGTACAATAAATATTATTGAAGGCGCGCAGACTAACTTAAACAGATTTAAAATTGTTTGCCAACATGTATGAGCATGTATGCTTGTGTGTATGGCTTTGTATGCGTTTAAAGCTTTTGTCACTTGTGTGTGTGTGTGTGTGTGTGTGTGTGTGTGCATGTGTGTGCGTCTCTGAATGAAATATATTTAGACAGGGAATTTTTCATGCTTTAGCTTGGCAAAGCTTAGAGATAATGGGATAGACAAAATCTCAAAATCAATTTGAGCAAATCTAATATATATTTAATTTAATCCTTTAAAATATATCTGAAACACATACTTTTGTGAAAACAACCATTACAAGCAAAAATGTAGTGTGAGTAAAATATAAAGTATTTACAATAGAAGAAGTTTCATTAAACAAAATTCAATCTTTTGTTTTAGTTCATCAAGCTTTGTAAACTTACTACAAGAAGTAACGCTAACGTAAATTTAAAAAAAAGAATTTTGTTTTTGAAAATATTTGAAAAAAACAATTCTAGAATATGTGATCAGAAATTCATGTGTAATTTCGCCATTTTCTCAAGCTATTAATTTCTAACTTCTGTAATAACTTGAGAAATATCTTTAGAAAATATTTTTGTTGACTTAAAGGCGTTTCCTCTCATATAAACACTTCGACCATTACCTCAAATGCTGCCTATGCCAAATGAATTTGTGTTGGACAGTTATAGTTAATGCGTTATCTGTTGATTTCTAACTCTTCTCTAATACCTTAAGAAATATCTAACTAATTTAGTGTAATTTCGTTGTACGATAACAGTTAAGGAAATATGTGTTTAACAGCGATTTGAAAATTTTCAATGCTACCAAGAAAATAAATATTTGGGGTTAAGTTTTTCCTGCTAACTATGAATTCGGTTATTGAATGATATATTTTCAAGTTTCTTCTTCTGTGCCAACTTGTAAAACATCTGATTTTGTCTTTAACAAATGCAAACAAAGTGACACTTTCAAGCAAAAAGTCCTGGTCCTGATCTTACAGGTTAATACAAAAAAAAAAAAAAGAACAATAGAAAATTTATTGTAGTAAAAAAATAGTCTGTAACATAATATATATCAACGCGATTTTTCAAAGCGGCCCAAAAGAGAACTCTTCGAATTTTGATTCTTTTCTTTCGAAGAGATCTTCAATATAATATTCTCTAGAGAAGTACGCATAGGATTTTCGAAAAGGAAATTTTAATATTTTTTATAAACAAAAAATTCGTTTTTTCTGCTCGAAAATTGAAAATTTTCACTCAAATGCTCGCCAATAATACAGAAGTCAATATTAGTAAAACTTTCTAGATACTTCTATAACTAGTGCTATGTAATTTAAATGATTTTTATACCCAGCGCAGAAGGTGAGAGATATATTCATTTTGTCATTTTGTTTGTAATGCCCAGAAGGGAATTTCGGAGACCTCACAAAGTATATGTATTATTGATCAGCATTAACTTTATTATCGACTTAAGCATGTCCGTCTGTCCTCCTGTCCAACTGTGTATATTCTGTGGTACACATTCTTTTGGCCGCAAAAATAAAGATATGGGCTACAAAATTGGGAGAACCATTAGAATTTCTCTCACATACGTTACTATTGAAGATGGACCAAATCGATCGCAGGCCTATATAAAATAAGCTACAGTATCAAATAAGCCCGAAAACACGCCTGTTTTCTGGATGTTTCGCTCAATACTTATTAAAAAATTCCACAGAATTACATAAAAATGGGAAAAATCTGATACGCCCACTCATTAAAATTTGTTTTTTTTTTTCTAGGACAAAGATGGTAGGTATAAAAGATTCGTTACTTGTTTGTCTTTAAGGCAGCAAGTGCTTCACTTTAACGTTTCTTTGCTTGCGTATAGACGAGTCCTTTATAGGAAAGAAAGAGGTATAAATATAATTATGAACCAAAATATGTCAATCAAACCTTAACAAAAATGGAAACGTATGAACCTTAAATGCTTCTAAACCAAGCAATAATGTGTCATAAAAAAACGAAAGATAAAATGTAATTTTCGAAATTCGAATTTCATTAAAATCTCAATTTTATACGCAGATTTTTGATTATTTACAGCAGTAAACAAGCAAATGTTCGAAAACACTGAAAACAAGTTCATCTTCACTGTAAGCGTTCTACTAGTTGAAGGTGCCCACCTATAGTTGAGTTAACTATTTGAGCCGCTGTGTTTTTAACTTGAGCTTAACTTAGCCTTTTGCATTCACATTTGTTTTCATAAAACTCTTAGCTACCTTCTGATCGATTTTATTTCTAAATCTGTCTATGATAGGATTATTTCAACATATCGCCTCTTTCAGGCATATTGTTGCTTTCCATAGGTACTCATTACTTCTATACTGATGTTGATAGATTCTTCATAAGTCTTTTAGAAATCCCTTTGTCTGTTCACTAAAAATGTTTATGGCTTTTAAAAATCAAGCTTCCTAAATAAGGTCGTCAAAGTTGCTGCCTAAAAACAGTTTTAAATTCGGATAGTAATAGAAGAGGTAGGAGAGAGAGACGGAGCGGTAGTGATAGGGAGGGAAAGCGAAAGAGAGACAAAGAGAGGGAGCGTGTAAGAGAGGGCACGTAAGGAACATGGTGACCCTTATAATTTACGGTGTGTGACCATTACAGCGTATTGTGCAATGACTAGAACGAAGGTTGCAAAGAAATGTACCAAATGCAAAATTTTTTTAAACCTTTTGCCTATTGGTGGTTATATTGAGATTTTTTTGTTTCTAGTCCATTGTGCATTGTACGTACAAAAGATTGTTAGTTATTAAGCATAAACATCGTTTTTTGATTGTAAGAATAATTAGCTTTTGTTCGTTCGACAGAACATTTTCAAGTATGCTGTTAAGTAGACTTTGGCACACAGAACATTAATTATAATTAGTCGGATTGCTTTTGTAGACAATGAACGAACACGTTAAGGCGAAGTTAGTTGATAAGTGCCCTAGATCGCATTTGACAAATATAATTAGCATTGTATGTACAATAAATATTTGTGTGCCCAGATTGTTGACATCGATGGCATTGAAGTGTGTTCTCAATTTTACCATCATTCATGTTTTTGTAATTGAATTTATTAACAGTCACAATAATTAGAAATTAATTTAATTAATTCCAAAGTCTCCTCTTGCTGTTTGTGCATTAGTAGGTTTTGAGTGAGTAAAAACTGTACCTATGCAGTTATATCATAATTATTAAAAACTCACTATTTTTATATAACTTCGGGGATAATAACAATTAATAATATGTTAATATTAATTAGTTAATATTTTCAATTTGATTACACTAAAGACCAATTCTTGATTATCTAACAAATCATTTGTTGCTATACTGTCCTCAAAAAGTTCATTAATTGTCTTATTTCACTTATAACTTACGCAAATAGTCTTCGACGTTTTCATTTTCAGCTTTTTTCTCCTGTACGATTATTTTAATTGATTCGTATGTCTATTTCCTTTTAATGTTGTTTTCTCTTCTTATACCCCACACGATTTGTTGTAGAGGATATTTTAAGTTTTCTGTGTAAGCACATATAGACAGATCCAGTCTTTTATTATATCGATCAATTTCGAATAATTTTTTTAACAATTTTCTGAATCAAGACAAGTTTGTCTACATGTCTGCATGATGTCGATCTAACATATGTATGTTTGTGATCTACCTACAAGTCCCTAACTGAAAGATATTTCTACTGAAACTTGGTATGCTGAAGTCATTTGGCCAAGAATGAAAACTATTGACAAAGGATTCCCATATAAAGTCCTGTTTGGAAAAGTCTTTAAAAATAGTTTCTTTTTCAATATTCCTTCGCAGAAATCTGTAGAAACTATTATATTGGCACATAAAATAAATTTTATGAAAACACTTTCTGCACCACCTCCTATAACAATTTGGCACTAAAATGAATAGTACCTAGTTTGGATTACGTAGGTCAATTTTTTTTAATCCATCCTATATATATATATATATATATATATATATAAGGGTCCTCATAGAAAGTACAGGTCTATATGACAATAAGGCCTACATTTTAATATCTCATGCTAAAAATTATCCATAATAGAATTTGACATAAAAATTAACTGTTTCAAGTTTGGATCAAGTAGGTCTATTGTTTGAATTCCACCCGATATAAGGATTACCTTAAAAAAGAAAGTCTTTCACAGAAATAGTTGAAGAATAATAAGATCTTTGAGAGAATGATTAAATTTGTTAAATTTACACCAAAGTCAGGCATGATTTTTGTTTTGATATTCTATCATCAAAATAAGTGTAGACTTGTATTAAGTAAACTCGACTTTGCGCGGCTATAATGTTCTTACTTGAACATTTAGACACTTTAAGGAATATTTAAGCCAGAAAACAAACGTGAGAAAACGTCACAAGTTTATATTATTCGTTAATTGCATAAATATCGATATGAAAAACTTATAGAACAAATACACACTGCCTTAGCAAACTCACAACAACAAAATGTACATTAACTGCTGACATTGCACTTCAACTGATGTCAAGAACGTATAGGGTGATACGATGCACCAATACAACATAAATTAGTGACAAAATTCGTCCCTTAGATTCAGATTTTAAATTGTCTTTAAGCAAAACCAAAAAACGATATTAATTAAAGACGTTTTGTAATGCAAAAGCCAAAATAATCAGGACTGCATCAAATGAAATCAATATGTGCTGCTTGTAATACGTTATATATTAAATTGCAATTAAATTTATGGAAATTTTGATAAATTTACTTGTACGTATAACGGTAGAAGATATCAAGAATGCTAACCATCATATTCAAGCATTAATTATGAATTATAATTAATAACAAATAAGAAAGTTGTATGCGACTTGCATCAAACTTTTGACGCCTTTCGTCCCTGTCAATGTAAGGTATTTCATGGAAACCGACGGAAGCTATTTACGCTCTTACGTGTATCCATTTTCAGATCACAAATTATTATGAATGAAAATATATTAATAATTTCAGATCAGTTTCGAGACTTCTCCAAGTTTCTATATTTTGGACAGCTTTATTATATTAAATGATCTATAGAATCGAACGGAGGAATTTTAATTTTCTATTGCAATATTTCCAAATGAGAGGATTTCAAGCGTTGGTCAGACAAACACCTTTGAGTATATAGAGTCAGACATTCTCGCCGATCAGGCATACATATCTTGCACAGGACCCCTTAGTGTATATTTTTGCAAGTTGCGGGCACAATCACAAAACTAGTATATCCTTGTACTCCGGCAATGCAAGTAAAACTTATTAGCTGAGCTATTACAACACATATAAATCTCATAAAATATGTATATAAAAAATACACATCCGTTTCCTTCACCTACTGCTATATTATCTCCATCATTATGTGGTCTCTTAAATGGTTTTTTTACACGCACCACCGAAGGCGAGAAGTATATTCATTTTGTCATCTTGTTTGTAATTCCCGGGAGGAAATTTTTGAGACCCCACAAAGTGTTGTTGATCAGCATCAAATTTAAAATCGATTTAATGCAAAGTCTGTGGTAAACATTCTCCTGGCTGCGAAAATTAAAAAAGCACCTGCAAATTTGGCAGAAACATTAGAAGTTCTTGCATGAAGGTTCATATTGAAAATGGCCTAAATCGGTCAAGACCACGCTTGTAGTATAAGATAAGCGTCTTACATTGTTAGAATTCTAACGACGTATGTAAAATTTAGATGATAGTTGGCCGCTATGCCTGCAATTAAGTTTCAAACATCTAGTTCGCAAAGTAAAAGTTTAATTTGCCCAAAAAGTGACCTAGCACTGCTTAAAATTATTGAAATAAATTTAAAAAAGGCGTTGAAAATATCTTAAAGTCATTAATAATCAACTAGATATAGCAAATATCGAACTGGTATATAACTCAGATGTTTACTAAAGCCATTTGAAAATGTAAGCAAGGAGTGATCAATATCGGGCAGATATCTGACACATCCAATATAAGGATATATATATATACTTACAATGTTAAGAATCCAATATTCGTTTAAAGGTGAATAAAATGTTCTGATTTGTTTTAATTGTTTGAAATATTTGTTGGTGTGTTATACTTCTGGTACATACGCACGTAGAGATAAACAATATCAAACATGAACATATTGTGCAAATTAATAGGGGATATGTTTCCGGTTCCGTTTTGGTTTCATTTTTTTCCTATTTTTTTCTTTACAATGGTTTCAATTTCAAACTTTATACGTTCGTTTTTATGTTATTTCGCTGTTCTATAATATTTCTAACTGACTGCGTTCTGATGGAAAGCGTGAATAAAATAAATTAAGAGTAGAATATACGGAAAATGTAATGTGACATAGAAAGTAGGCGATAAGAATAGTTATACACTTTAATTAAAACTCCTTACAACTCCGTTGGACACCAAAGGAAAAAAGTCCTTGCTTCTGTACCATAAAATCTTCCTCTATGCGGTAAAGTTTTATAAATTAAGTTCCCTCTGAAAATATGACAACGTTTAAGGGAATCAATTTGAAGTTGAATTGTGTTCTCAAGAATTCCAAAGGCGAGAAGAAAATTTTCATGTGTTTTCTAATAAACTTAAGAAAGAAGAAAAAATCGGAAAATAAATGAACTAAATCGCTTTACATAAAAGATTTACAATTTATAAGCACACATATGACGACAGCGTACGATAAAAACTCAAATTATATTTAAGATAAAATCACAAACTTAACAGTTGCAAGGATCGCTGTGGTATAGTGGAACAGAAAAAACCCAATTACTGGCGACTTGTTAAACAGCTGTAGAACTATTTCCGCTTTTCGATGCCTTTCTCTTCTTATTTCGTTTAGAATTAAATTTCCTGCAGTCTGGTTGCTGTTGCAAATGTTTGTTGTTGTTGCTACCCTTTTCATATAGAAAATATATTTCAATTCATACGTATTTTACTTGTTTATATAACTTTACTTATAGCTTTATTAATTTATTTAATATATAAACTAATGGCACAAGTACATCAATACATTGGTTTGTATAGTAGACACATACTTTGAAAAATCATGTAAAGAGACTTCGTATCAAATAAAGTGTAATCCACTGAATGATTAACTGAGACTATCCTGCACAAGAAGGACATTTACTGAATTGATTATATTCTTATCAATGATTACTCTACTTAGGTTAATTGTGAAAAAATGTCTACCAAATATTTGCTACGACAAAAATGGAAAAGACCATCAACGCTCACAAAGTCTGAAGCTCGCGGATAGAGGTTGCTTGATTTTTGCCCCGCCCTAGCTTAGCTGACATTACTAATTAAATTAACAGAAAAAAAAGAAAAATAAATCAAGTTTTTCAAGCGTCCTTACTCGTTATCCATTTGCTAGTCGTCTTATGTAATATATCTGATGATCACATTCGTTCGACTCGTTTCTTACGCGCCCATTTGTTTGTCAAGCTATAACTAGTATTTCCTAATAGACCGCCATCGAACATTTTGCCCTCTTCGTAAGGCTCACATAGCTTATGTTTGTTTTGTTTCTTTAATAGTTTATAAATGTGAACCACTCACCTTCGGATTAGCTATAGATGCAGAGACCAATTCATGATTGATAAGCTCAGTTAGTCCATGGAAAGCCACTTAACACCATTTTCTTTTAAATCATTATCATTTTGGTTCTCACTGTTTACTTTATTTTTCATTGCATTCTTTTGCGTTTCTGTTTTGTGAGCATAAGCAAGGAACACTACATTACCGGTTAACCGCTGTACGAAGCTAATCACAAAACAACTGTTTGCGTATTTGGTTTATCGGTCATTGCTTTTTGATGTTTTGAAATTGTGCAATGGCATTAGAAAATACACAAAAATTCGGACAAATTCTAGCTACATTCACGCTAAAAACCTTAACAAAAATTAAGTACACAAAGAAATTTATACGTTATAAACGAATCATGTGTAAATAGGATTTAAGGTAAACAAAGTAAATCAGAAAATCCATGAGATGTAGGTACTAAAATATATAAACATAGAAGAAAAATATGTTTTCAAATTTTTTATTTGGTAGAATACATAAAAGTCAAGAACTATTGAATTTTTCGTGGAAGTCAGGTTGTGATATTCGGGATTCCCCATCCAAATCTACACAGAAAATATATGTACAGAATGCAGAGCACGGGCACATCTAGATCACCTACAAATTTGGAACAACTACCATGAACGATACTCAGACTAATGCTCTCTATAGAAACGGGTACCGTTTTTTAGTTACGTTTCTAGAATCAGGATCGAAAAGGATAGTCGAAAAGGTGCAGATTATTTAGACATTTATTTATTTTCTTATATGTGACAGATACAATAAAATAACGTTCGAATTGAGTGGACTCTTAAAAATAATCTTATGCTAAACGTTATTACTTAGTTTCCTTAAACTGTAAAAAAATAGAGAAAAAGAATAAAAATCAAGTGTAAGTAAACAAGAAAAAGTAAGCATGTTCAGCATCTAGCGCAGAGACACACTTGCAGCCAATACAGATCCAAGCCAGAAGTAAACACCTAGATCATCACAAACACGTAAAAGCCGGGAAGCTGGCAATACGATGGTAAGGAACATACTTTGTTTATTTTTGCGAACCATACAATGTAATCAAGACGTGTATGTTAAAGAGAGTTGATTTGATAGCACTTAAAAAGTCCGACACTGAGAATAAGTTATAAATGGTGTCTTAATAAGAGTGCGCTATCGCTTTGTTTTGCAAAACAAGATGAATTTTTGTATTTGGATTTTACGCTGACATATCGCCGGCAATTGGTTCTTTTGCTATATTCGATATTCAAATTTTTGTTGAAAAGATATCTGCTGACAATGGAGATATTTTTTGACATTCGATTCGTATTAAGTCTCTGTCGTATTAAGTTTAGGCAGACGTTTGTTTATAATTTTAAAACAAGACGAGAAAACCATAAATCTCGAGGAAGACTGCCATTTTATTATATGCATGATCTGTGTGGGGGTACTGTTCTCAATACCACATCGGAGAACTATTAAAACCCCGTCGTATTAGTTTTATAAATTAAAAATTTAATAATTGGCGTTAGATGTGTTGTAGGTAATTTAAATAGACTCGAACAACGTGACTTGGAATTCGAATTCTTTACATTATGCCCCATACTATTGCTTAACGCACCTACTACATGTGTTTTGTTTACTTTCAAAATGATTTTTTTTTATATTTTCCTTGTTTATTTACAGAAAAGTATTTTTTGTTTTTTGTTGTTTGCTTCTCTTTCAATTTTTTTCTTTTCGTTCTAGTCCTATATTATACTATTATTTAATTGTGTAGACGCTATTGAGCAGTAAGGCATCCTAGTTATCCTTTCATATTTTACAATTTTGTTAATATACTAAACTATTGTTTCAGAAGAATACACTTTTAGATTACAAATAAACCGTAAACAAACATACAAAACAAACATTTATTTTTGTTTTTCCTTTTCAGTTTTTCTTTTCTAAAGTAAACTTATGTATGTTATTTAATTATATACATTCTGTTCGGGTATAATAAAACCTTCTAGTCACGGATCATATTTTACAATTGTCTAGTATAGTAAGATGCTTTTTTTCATACTACTAACGAAGGTGAGTTGAAAACACGTCTGTTCATTGGCTTTTTTGCTCAATGCTCATAGAATGCAAAATGAAAATTTCCACAGTATTTCATAGAAATGATCTTCCACACCCACCTATTAAAATTTCGTTTCTCATCTTTCTTTAAGGTAATGATGATGGGTATAAAAGATTCGGCAAATCCGAATATAATCTTCTGATTTGTTTTTTGTTTTTGTAAAAATGCAATTAAACAAATACTACTGGTACTACATATACTACTATATAAATATATATATATAGCATATATTATACATATATATATATATATATATATACATATATATGTATGTATGTATGTATATGTATATATATATATATATATATATATATATGCGTATACGTACGTGTGTATGCACATCTATTTATTATCTACTAAATATATATAAATGCGTATATGTATATACTATATATTATCCGATTGGACGTCAAATTAAAAATGGAAATTGAGTATGAGAGAAAACTAAGCATTACTTTATTACACCGTATAATATAATAATTTAGCCGATTAACCGTTTCAAATAGACCCGTGGGTTGCGCCATAAACATATACAGCCAATACAAAACTTAGTGCGATCAGAAACGTTGGAAGTTCACAAAATCAGTACGCGTATATATGAAAGAGACGCAAACGTATTCGCCCGATCCGAGAAAGTATTGAAAAGTTTCATGGACGCCGATTGGATATCAAGCTTAAACAGACGGTAAAAAATTCTACACAGTGTGTGCAGTCAAATACACAAAGTAACAATTACCTGAAAGTCTAAAAAGCAAAAATTGACAACAATATCAAACAATTTATTTATCTATTTATTTATTTATTTATTTAAGATTATTTGCTACAGTTAAAAACTTAATGCATAATATATACGAATGAAAAAAGAAAAACTTAAGCACTAACTTCTTAATAAACTTAGTAATAGTATAATATAGCAGAACAAGTAAAAATCCAGAAATGCTGAAGCGAATGTAAATAAATTACTTTCTAAAATTATAAGCTTGCCCGAAGGACAGTCTTCTTTTTACTATCTATCGAATCAAACCCCGGATCGATCAAATGAGCATAATTATTAAACATCTTACAAAGTACCCGAGAAGGGTTGTGAAGTTGATAATTAGCACGGCACAGAGGTAAGGAACGTTAAATGAGATTCCTTGAAGCAGGAAAGGCGCGGAAATATACCCTTTAAGCAGTTTTAATATAAACACTACCACTAACATTTCATGTCTTCTTTCGAGTGTGGGGAGATCAATAAGCTGAAGCCTGTTAACGTAGGGAGGTTGAGGGATCCAACCCAACCCCCGAAGCGCAAAGAGTAAGAAGTTTCTTTGTACCGATTCAATTTGATCGATATGCATCATATAGCTAGGTGACCAAACCACCGAAGTATATTCAAGAATTCGTTTAACAAGGGCCGTATATAATCTTTTGGTGATATAAGAGTTTTCTGTTTCAGCTCTTATTTTATCAGCGTCGCATTTGACCCTACGCTATGGGTTAATGCCTACTGCAGCAATCACACAGCAAACTAGGGAGGGAGAGCGTGTGGACCAAAACGAGGGTGCGACTTTGGTTCTTACGCTACTTGTGTCCATCTTTGATCAATATAATCATTGTTTCCCTACTTTATTATTAGCTAACACAAAGAGAGGAAGTATGCATAAAATACTCTTGTGACTTAAAAACAAAAAATACCCAAATATAAAATATATTGTTATTGTGTTCGTAACAATATTATTTCATAAACAAAGAAGTTTTAAATACAAAATCTACGCTTTTCGCGATCTAACGATACGGACTCTGTCTAAAGGAAAAATACAAATGGCAGTTTTGTAACAATTGGTGTCAGAAGTGAGATCGCGAAAAGCAGATGGTTATAGAAAGATGGTTATATTAGAGGATCTCAAAACGGATCAGGTCAAACAAGAATTGGGAAAAAGGAACCTCCGCACAGCTGGTAGTAAAACTAAACTAAAATAACGACTGGGAGAACAGCTGGAAAAAGATTGAGAGGACCTATCCATATTTGAATTCCAATATAACGTCGATGGAAAGGGACAAAGCGACAATTTGCTAGGAACAGAAAATACTACCACGGAAGAGAAACGTGGCGAAGAAAAGGGTAAACCAGATGCAAATATTGCACTTTTTGCTATGATGCAGCAATTAATGCAAATGTTTGGTGAACAAAACAGAAGATGTGATGAACAAAAACAAGAGAAAGGGAAAAAAACAAGAAACTATGGCAACATTTGATGAACGAAAATAAGAAATATTGTCAAAATTAGATGAAAAGGTGCCAATATTCAATAAAGATGATCAAATACTGGCAACAAAATTAGATAAACGTAGTCAAAAAAACATTCGCAAGCAACATATAATGGAGGTACCTTCACAACTTGAGGCAAATGATGAAGCTCCTGCAACGAGGATGGATGCTGCAGTAAGAGAATTCGTAAGAGATAAACTGACGCAAATGGATACCAAGGCAAATGTGCTAGAGGAAGGAATCAAAACAGCAAGAGAGGAAGACTCAGGAAAGGAAAGTTCTGCAACAAGAGCACGTTGGGCTCAGCGGCAAAATCTCATTACCGAAGATGGATATCTGCGGCGCATATGGTATGGAGACAAGGGTTCAAGCATCACAAAGTTGAGGGCGGTACCACAAGCCAAGGCAGAATATCGAAGAGCAGCAAATGCGGAGCACTTTGGCGTTACAAAAATTGTTAGAAAGACCAGACAGAGGTTCTACAGGATAAAATGTCGGAAAACAATAGCAGCACGGATGCGTAGCTTTGGGAACTGTGGTAAATCGAAAGGCATGAGAAACAATTCGAGGAAGCACAAAGCACTGAAGGGATTTACAAGGAGAAGTCAGATCACCAGTGGCAAGCTAAAGGTCATTAAAGGTGCAAGAGCGAACTTGAGAGGTTTTATTGAGGGAGATCCAGTACAGCTGCATAAGCCATCGTGTAGTAAAGGGTTACCGCCAAATCGTCAGTGCAGCTGGAAAGGGCCATATAAAGTCATCATGAAGGTAGGTGACACAATCTACAGTAATCAGAAAATATGCAATAGGCGGAGCAGCTGGTTATCCCGGCGCAATTATATTAATCCCATTCTTGTCAGATTTTGCGGGAATTCTTTGTCAATCTTTGCTTTCATTGACAGCTATAAATGTGCTTTTTTATAACCGGGACAGATATCACATTAAAACGAATTTCCTCTTTCATGGATTTTATCAAATTTGTTGCAGTTGTATTTTACCAGTTTGTGATTTTCGTAACAATATATTATTGTTTCTCCATAATACCATCTCTTTTCTCCCAGTGTATTCCAGTCACAATTCTTCTGATGTAGTTAATTCTCTTCATAACTTATCAGAAACCTTATAGTATAATTGCCATCTTCTTTAACTTTCATGCCTATGCATGTAAGTCAGTTATTGTGGAGAACCTAACCAAGTGCCAAATATAGGCCTAGATGAAGTAATGAAGTACCTTAACTGCCTGGCATGATGGCATTGGTTCAAACCTAAAAGTAAACAAATGCAAATACCACAGAAACCACAATTACTTTTTGACATTAATTAAAGGGAAAGAAATCCTTTTGGAAAGGTGTGTGTGTTGTTATTCTATTTTACTCTCTTTCTTAAATACTTGCTTTTAGAATTAAATTTAGTTCACTTTTATATCAATATAGACAATTTATCGATTCTGTTAAAAATCAATTAATTGAAAAAATAAATTTTGCCAGTTTACATAAATACCAAGAAATTTATGGTTTAAAATAAATTTGAATTTAAACTTTAAGCGAATGAAGAACATTTTTTGTCTTAACGAAACAAAGTATCCAGACTGGCCATCGTTCGATCCTCTTCAAGAAATTTCGTAAATAGCGAAATTAATAATAGATCTTTAAAGTATTTACGGAACATTGTGTAGACAATTCCTTTATGTGTTTGCGTGTTAGTTTTACAACTACGGAAACTTTTGTATGCTACGAACTAAAAAGGCTCCTATAGAGAAGGGAAATAACCAAAGAAATAAAAGTTTTATACATGTGTGCGTTTGTGCGATGAGTGGAAAAAAAATTCATTCAATATTTAAAAGTTAAAGACTATAAAATTTGAGAAATAAATTTGTTTGCCTTGACAAAATAAGAATATAAAATTAGAAGAAGCTTGAAAACTGATAACGAGAAAACAGAATTATAAGCTTTACACACTTTTAAATGCATGGAAAAATAAATGAAGAAATAAATGTTAATGACTTTTTCTACGATTCCGCATTGCACAGAAAAATAAATAATTTGAAACTTCATAGTCAGGCAAAGCCAGGCCGGCGTAACCTATTTCGTCAACTCAATGACCAGAACGGTAATTATATTTTAATAACGATTACAGCGCGGTGGCAACTATAGTGAATACTCGTACAGTAAATGCGTAACGCATACCGATTGGTCATAAATATCCCAAATATCGGCTACACCCTATACCACTCGTCCTGTCTTTCCTTTCTTCCTGACCATAATCGTATTTACATTGGTATAGGGAATATCTCCGGACTGACCAGTCATTTAAAAAACAAATAGAAAAATATAAAGACTTGCTTTTAATTAGAGTCCTTTAATGGAAGGAGTCCGAAAACTAAATCGAAGCGATTCAAATTTGATACCATCAACTTCTGTGCCAAGTGATCATTTTTGATAAATCTTCATCATAAGATGCTAAAAATTATGGTTCGTTAACAACTAAAGCCTTACTATAGTCTACGCCACTTGTGCTATATTAAGTTTTTGCGAAGAAGAACTTAAATTTGATCCACCTTTTTTTTATTATACTATTTAATGAATATTATTCCAAGGGAACAACTCTATACAACATATATGCGCAAGATCAGTTTATAGATGCAACACGAAACGTAGAAAACCGTAATCTGAGTAAAGTAACACCAGCTAGCATCAGTCAGGTTCGAAGTTAAGCATATCTATAGCAGCCAAAAAAAGGTACGATCTAACATCCATATAATGAACAAGCTTGTGAATGGTATTTGTTTAGTGGCCACTTCTTTAATATGATTAATGTGTGTTCAGGCGCCATAAAACACGAAAAAACTTAAGAAAAGGAAGAAAAAAGAATACGAGAATTAAGAAATCCGCAATGTGTAAACTCATCAATTGCTAAATGCACAATGCTTTATTCTCTTAAACTTACTTCTTCAAAACTTCAAAACAGTAGATGAAAGCAAAAACGACATACATGTGCTGCCTTGTCTCTCTCTCTGTTTTTAATCGATACAACCAGAGAGGTACTAAGCTAAAGCTAACACAAAAATCAACAGGAAGCTCAGTCGAATTTCTCACGCATCAGAATTGTAAAAGCCTCAACCTTTTATGTGTAGTCATTGGAACTGATTTGAACAAAGTTTAGTTCTCTTCTTTTACTTCGCTTAAATAAAAACTTACAGAAAAAATTTTCATTTCTTTTTTTAAGTAGCATTAAAAAGTAATTAGGACTTGAAAAAGAAAACTTGTTCGTATTAAGGCGTAACACCACTCTAACAGATTGTTTTTGTGATGGAAGTAAAGGTTTTAGAACAATTATATTTGAGGATGTTATCAAAAATACATTGCGCTTTCAATAATCATGTTTCGAGAGAAGCGTTTTTCAAATTATGGAATAGGTTGCAAATATTTACTTTAATTACAAGAAATTTTCTAATTTTTTTTGAAAAATTTAAAATGGTTTTACCCCCGATAAATTTTTTGGTTTGGAAATAAATCCATATTTCGGTTTCTCTAATTAGGCAAAATTTCTTTTTTGTATTTAGTGCATGCTATGCATTAATTTGATGAGTTTGGAATTGACGCTTCGAAATGAATGCTTTATTAATTTAAAATGTTTTGAATAAAATCTAAACTCAAGTATTTTCCGCAAAATTTTGCGTAAAGGTGGATCGATTGCTTCTGAATGCCACCTGATTCTTTTGCTGCTCATCCGTTTTTTCTTTTTCTTTTATATAAGAGTGAGGTCTTCATTAACTGCCGCATTGATTATGATAAATTGTTGTCATTCATGGATACTTTCCGATTCCCTTTTTTTTAATAGAATTTTTAATTTTTTTCTGGTCGACAAACAAAAAAGAAGAAAGAAAGAAAAGAAAGAAAAGAATACTACATGCAAAAAGATATTTTTATTAAACAAGGAACGCTGGCATTCAGATGGGAAAAATCAAAATTGATACTATTGATACTTTAAGAAATATGTACACGCATATATGCAAGTTATTGAGTTTGTTCACCTAGACATTACTTCACTGCAGGCGCAGTTATATACATAAGTTTATGGAATTTCTATATTGATTTGGATGGGATTGACCGGAACTATTTTCACATATTTACGACACATAGTACGTGAAAAGATTTACTTGCTGAAATGTAATCGTACAATATTCTACTGCCTTAAGCGTGCGTACGCATTTACAGCGATTTACAGCTTTTAGTATTTGTCATCAGAATATCTATTAAAAAACATTTTTGAACATACGGTTCCAACAAAACCCTAGTTCGCGAAAAATGTAGAAGAGATTAGAAACAACATTTGAAGTAGTCTTCGTAGATGTATTTTATCAAATATTTTAGAAAATGTTATCAATAAACTAATTGGTCTGTATGAGTTTACGATATTTTTCGGTTTTTTTTCTGGTTTAGCCATCATAGTTATTTCTCAACATTTCCATTGAGTTCGAAAATAATTCAGCCTTAAGTTATTGTTCAAAATTAATGTTAAAAAGTTGAGAACGTTAGTTAGTGAAGATTTAATAAATATACCACTCTTTACTTTAAAAAAGAACTTCTTATAATCTTCAAAAATAAAAAAAAAATAATTAAGGGAGATATACAGAGGACTCTGATTGCGATCGACCCTGGTTATGAAATTAGGTTTCTCTGATAGTTTTTAAAGCTGTTTGCATAAGAATGTATTAGAAAACTAAACACAAATTTTTCTGGAAATTTTCTTACAACACGGTTTGCACATTATAATTTTTGTCCAACTACAAGTGCACTGTTCAATAAATTTTTGTTGCATTTTTTATAACTTAAGGCTGTTGAGACAATGAAGCGGCGCTTATGCTCCCATGCATAGACGAAAAAAGAAAACAAGCAAAATGCGCGGCTTCATCGTGTTCGTTTACATTGCCTTTCATATGTATCAATTTGTGGGAATATAAGCGCGGCTTCATTGTGTCCACAGACTGTTTTACAACCTAAAGCATGATTTGGTTTTTCGTTTGTTTTTTGTTTAGCTTTTGTAACCATATTGTTTATTATTTGATACCACTTTATTATCATTTATCTCAGCAAAGACACAAACCAACTGTGAAGTTAGCCCACCTTCTTAGCAAAGACAGAAATGTGGTCCATGAGCAGTTTACCAATTTCACACCAGTCCACCTTAAGATTTCCAGATTGTCCAGAACTACTGTGTCAAACCATTGCAAAATAAGAGATTTTATTATTTACGAACAATTTTGCAATATTATAAAAATCTTATATCTTATATTATGAAACACATTTGCGTAGAAGTCACGTTTACAACGCGCTCGTGTTGCTTCGTTGAGATATGTTTAGATTTGATAAGAAAGCTAAGCCGAATACAATTTTTTTAGAGATTTTTCTTTTCTTTTCTTTTTAATAATTTATTTATTTTTTAAGATCAGTTTCCCTTTTAGGAAAAAAATTATTTTATTGCAATTGTTTGCTACATTGTAAACTTAACGCATAACATAAAAAATCAAAAATGATTAAGCAATAAGTAGCACTTATAAAATATCCTCCTAATAACAAGACTAAATAAGCTTAATAAAGGATAAAATGTTAGCAAAAAAAGAAAATATAAAATCGAGAAAAAAAATAACTTATAATAGTTAGAAGTTTGCCCCTCTTTATAACACTTATAGAATCGAATGCCGTATTGATCAAGTCAACATTTTCATTATACATCTTACAGAGATCGCTAAATGGGTTGTGAAGCTGGTAATGGAAGTAGCAAAGGCGAGGAAATTAAACATTCAACCAATTTTGATGTAAACACTACACATAACATTCCACGTCTTTTTTCAGATGTGAGCGGTAACACAAGTTGATGATCCCAATCTAACCCCCGAACCGCAAAAAGTAAAAAAATTTCTTTGTACCGATTCAATTCAATTCAATATGGTTCCTATAACTAGGCGGCCAAACCACTGAGGCAAATGCTAGTCACAGATGAAGCAAGTAAATCTGAGCAAACACGAAGAATACAGGACAGAACTATTAACTTGCAGTTGCCCCTTCACTTATTGAGAGTAATTTCTATATCACACATTTTTCGAGGACGAAAATTCCCGTTTGGCTATAGGATAGCGGACATAATCGGTATCAGACCCACTGCGTTCAAATTTATTGTAAAGTCTACTTTTTTTATTATAGATCATAATGAAGTGTTCATTGAACAATATAGGCCACTTATATGGGTAGGTACTAGTTTTAATAGGAACCGGTAGGGCTATCGAAATTGGGGGAGAGGGAGACGGATTTGGGGATGATAGATCCACCAAATCAACGGAGGCCAAGGATGAGATTTCCGCAAAGGGAGATGTAAACGGTACAACGGGCGGGATCTTTATATGAACCAACAACGTAGGTAGCGGACCACCACAAGTCGTTTTTTTGTTTGTCTGTGGCCAGTCAAGACCCTTCAGGTAATCGCTTTCCTCGAAAAGCTTTCGATGTTTGACGAATTTCTGCATTAAGCAAGATAAGTCCCTTTCCTAGGATTTGACTAAACAAACGATAGAACTCAATATCATTAGTTCAGAAATCAGTACAGCCCCTTGGATGAGTCTATGACCGCATCAGGTATCCTAGCAATAAAACCAACACATTTCGGATGATCGAAACGCTCACATAGCCAGCGCTTTATGTATCGTTTCGACCTCGATCCAGATTTGACAATACAATTCGCATATAAGCAATCCATATTGTGACTGAGAGTAATAAAGCAGAGAAAATTTAATCACAATAGAAAAGAAAGAAGCTAATCCAAATAAGAACAATTAGTTAACTATTACGATAAATGTTATACATTGTGCTGCTTCTTTTACAGATAGTAATGTTATACCAGCGCCCGCGCCTATGCTACACTTAATTTGAATTTTTAACTTTATTAGAGCAGGGGTGAACGCCCCGGCTAAGTTATTTGTGATAAGCAAACATGCATACTTTCTTTTTACTATTTACTACTATATTCTTCCTTAAAGTTTTATAGCGTTTGCGAAGGAACACTTATATTTCTTTTTTAAATGAATTTATTTTTCATATACATAACTCATTTTTAATTAAATTAAATATTTATTTTAAATTATTGCTTTTATATGATGTTGAACAATAGTGACCATCGCACACATTTTGGGTTTACAGGGATATAATTAGACGAAAGATAAAGAAAAAATTTCAAGAGTATTCAATCAGCTAAAGACATATGCTAAAGTAAGCAAAGAATTTAAGACAAATATGCTAAAGTAAGTACAACAAATACAAATGCAAATGCACAAGCGGTAGATTCGTTTAAAAACTTCGCTAAATAGTTCACATTGTCGATTTGAAACTTAAAATCATTGAAAATGCTTGAAACTTGCAAATTAAAATTTTTCGAACTTTTCATATTGTCAACTTGTCAATGCCCGCATAGTAAGAAAAAAAAGATAAATAAATCAGGAATTGTATATAAGTAAGAGTAGCACAGCATATAGACCCGCAAATGCTGGAACTCCATAACAGTTATTATGTTCTAAGAAAACTAAATCTTTTCAATGCTTTTCGATAATAATTACGGATGTTGTGTATGCATATGGTGTCTGGTGCGTGTTAGAGGTTTTTAGAAGTTAACGTGTACGTAGTTAACAGCTAATAGCCGCTGAAACCCATATTTCTCTTTAACATTGTCTTGCTCTTTGTGCATCATATCCGCTTTCAGTATAATGGTTTCTTATTTGGTGCTTTTTTGTTAAGCATATAACGACAGATTTGTTTAAAAAAAAAAAATTAAAAAAGCAAAACATTTGTTTTTATTCATTTTTTTGTAAGAATCGGTTAGCATTTTCCTTGGGAAGTCATAGAGGACGAAAAAGAAAATGAAAATTTTCAGCCGGTTCTGATTAGCCGTTGAATCTATTAGAAAATAAACAAGCAAGAAAATTACATTCGGCCGTGCCGAATTTTTTATACCCACCACCGCTATCTTAAAAAAGGGGAAAAACTTAAGTTTAAAAGGTGGGCGTGGCAGATTTTTTCTGTTTTTATGGAATACTGTGGAACACAGCCAGCCATGGACTACCGTGAAAAGCGGTCAGAGCAACAGACAGAAAATAGACGTGCTTTTAGCCTATACGTAGACGTGGCCTGTAATCGATTTGGTCCATTTTCAATAACAACATATGTGAAAGAACTTCCAATGTTTCTGCCAAATTTGAAGCCGATATCTCCACTTTTCCAGATATGAGAATGTTCACCACAGATAAGCAGACAGACATATGGATAGACGGATACGTCTAGTTGAAATCCGAATTTCGTACTGATCAAGAACATACACATTTTATGTGGTTCCAGAGGCATGTTTCTTAATGTTACAAATATTTTCACAAAAAAATTAAATTTTAATACTCTATTAGATCTAGTGGGCTTGGTCAGTCCTTTCTATTTTCGCACAAAGACTACGGGATAGCTAGCGCATTCTTCGTGAAAATTTTTTATAATTTTTTTGCTATGGTTTACGTACTCGTATGAGCAAAAATCTAATTTTTTTTTGCTTCCAAAAGCAGAAGTATTCTCAGTTTACGTCGTACTGCGAGTGTGCCCTTTGACCGACTTGGACCATTTTCAATAGCAGCGTATGTGAAAGAACTTCCAATGTTACTACCAAATTTTAAACCGATATCTTCATTTTTGCGGCCGGGAGAATGTTTAACACAGACATTACACAGACAGGTAGATGGACATGCTTAGATCGATTCTAAATTTGATGCTGATCAATAATATAAATACTTTGGGGGGTCTCTCTCTCACCACCTTCGGTGGTGGGTATAAAAAGATTTTAAAAAAAAGAGATAAAACAAAAAATTAAAAGTGAAATAATTATTTTTGATATTAAATCAAATTTTTATAAAAACATCATTTTATTATTTATTCGTACCTCGAGTAACATTTACGTAATTTTTACTTTTGAAGCAAGAAGAGAAAATGAACAAGAGAGAAATGAAAAATCGTGACGTTTCGTTCTCGACCCGTTGTGCTGTGCGCATTCGCAACAGCTAAAAGAAATATGACCTAAAAATGCAAGGTCGAATGTGAAATATAAAATTCTATGAATTATTTGTTATATACTTAAAGATTTACTGGATTGAATTGAATCGTGCGAAGTTAGAAAATAATAAAAATATAATTTGAATCCTAGAGAAAAGCTCCTGCTGTTTCCGTATAAGACAAGAATCAGATTCCATAGCGAAAACGAAAGTCAAATTGCTGCCTTTGGTGAATTGGTTGACCTCACGTTTCGGTGATTGCCTAAAAGTTAATCTTCCAAGTAATATGGTTCGGTTAAATTTTAAATTTAAACAAAAAAATAACACAAGTTTTATTTTTTTCCTCTTACTAAAAATGTAATTATTATTTTTTTTCTTTTTTAAAAAATAATGTAACTTCTAATTTTTGTTTCTTTTATTAATATTACAATCTTAACTTTTTTTTAAAATAATATAAATTTTAATTTTTTTTTCGCTTAATAATATAATTAATTATAATTTCTTGACTAATGAAATTAATTCTTAGACTAGAGAAATTAATTGAGCACTATCATCATAGGCTATCGGCTCTTTTTTCAGAAACTTAGATTAAATACTAAGCTTACTAGTTTTAATAAAGTTAAATATTAAATTTATATTATGTTCGGCTGACTTCAGGATGTCCAAATGTGATTTTTTTAATAAGAGTAAGGTTTACGCAGTCGCAAAGAAGGTGTTTTACTGTAAGAACTTGACCACAACTGCAGATAGGGGCAGAAGATTTTTTAAGTACCCATTGGTGTATTCCAATGGTATGTCCAAGACGAATTCTAGCAAATGTTACACTCTTGACTTTGCCAATATTAGTTGGATATATTGGAGGAACAAAGTCCAGATTAACAGAAGAATAGTGCTGATGATAATATTGTTGATTAGCCTCCATGATTTTCTCTTTCACTTTTTTTCCAAAGTATCTTTGAAGGTCCAACTTTCCCGTGATGTCGTACACAATTAGAGGTGCAGAAGCAGCAGACTTCGCTGCTTTATCAGCTTGCTCATTTCCTGATAAATCGATATGACTAGGAACCCAAAGTATATTAATTTTACCTTCAGATGTTGCTATAGTATTTCTTAGTATGTTACTGGTGTTCCATTTAGAAATTTCCGTGTAATTTACAAGAAACCATGCATAAATCTGCAAGAGCTTTAGTTTTCAATAAGTTTTCAGTAGTCCGTGGATTCCCAGCGAGCACAAGTAAATTTCCATCTCGAAGAATTGAAATCGAGTCAAGGTTTTTTATTATGCAGTCTAGAGCTTTCTCAAAGCTGAACGAACTAAGTTCCGATAATTTTTTGTTAGGTCCGATAGAGGAGATAATGATGTATTTTTTATTAACTGAAATTTGGTCAATGGCCAACAGCACTGGAAAATCCGAACTTTGTATTTTTTTCTTTTCACCGTATCATGTTCCGCCAATAGGCGGAATCTATTTGGGTTATTATCTGGCCATAATGCAATTCATGGTACTCCTTTATGAAATGAGTTGGGAGACACTTTCACTTAAAAAAATTAGGAACTGCTGTTTTTTATTGTCAGTATTTGATGATTCTTTTTTTAATATCACAGCACTTTATTTTGATTCCACAACGTTTTTGTTGGTTAGTGGTGCCAACTTCACTAACGATTGATCACAGAGATAGGGCTCCTGATTAGCACAAAAGCAAATCAGGCAAAACAAACTTGATAGAAATTGTTTCACCATGAGAAGTTTTGCTCTTTAATCACAAATATACCCGGGATTAAATTTTTCAATGTTTATTTATTGAAAAAAGTTTTGCAAACAAGTAAAATTTAACTTTTATTAAATTTTATTTTTAATTTTTTCACAGGAGAAAAAGATAGAGCATCTTCCCTTAGGGTTGCCAGTCGACTCTGGACGCATTTCTTAGTGCCTCTTGTTATTTAA
Source organism: Glossina brevipalpis (assembly GCA_000671755.1). Taxonomy (NCBI): domain Eukaryota; kingdom Metazoa; phylum Arthropoda; class Insecta; order Diptera; family Glossinidae; genus Glossina; species Glossina brevipalpis. Next base: position 58,801 of record KK351257.1, on the reverse strand, counting down.
TTTTCTCTGAAACTTCTATCGCATACACTCAAGCATCCATACATGTCGTAACCATACTCGTTCATTTTTTGGCCCTCTTAGTCTCATACTTTTAGTTTGTTTATGTTGCTGCTTTGATTTCACGGGAGATTTTTGGAACAAAATGTTTAGTACAGGAATACACCGTCTTATTTATAGAGTTTTTGTGTATGTAGAGATCTTAGTTATTATCATTTACACTAGGTATTGCATACGGCGTCATCTACGTGTTGCGCGGAAAATGTCGTAAATTTCTTACTCAATGCATTCTTGGCAAGAAAAATAAAATATCAAAAATAATTGTCAAAATGAAACACCATAAAACATGACGCGTTTCTGACGGGAGAAATAAAATATCGAATAAAATTAGTAAAGAAAATAAAATATCAAATATTGAAATGAAATTGATATAACAGTTATTTAGTTTTATAAACAAAAAAAAAAACAAGGGATATTTCTCTAACGCGTAGCAATAATTTTTTATACTTAAACAAGTAACACTTATATATTTTTGTTTTGGTTTTTTGTCATTTTTTGTTTCTTTGAAATTTTCAAATCAATATAAAGTACATGCCATATAATAAAATAAGATCTTATTAAATATTATTTCTTTTCTTTTCCATCAGCACGCGTAATAATAGAATGAATTACTTTGTAATCGAATTGCTTTACAATTCTTTGGGTGCGCTATCTACTTTTCATTTTACGAATTAATTTGCTTCAAAGAACTGAATGCTTGGTGCTTTTAACAATAACCAAAAGCTCTATATATAATATAATACATAAGGACTTTTTACAACATCTCTGAATATACCGTTTCTATTGTAAGTTTAGTAAGAATATTTTACAAATATTTACCAATAAGTATATGAAGTTATTCTATTCAAGTGATTTATTTGAAGTGTAAAAAAAACAACCATGTTTTCTAACGTATTGACGTGTCTTTAATATGTGAATATTTGTGATTAATGTACGCATGAAAAATATACTAGGTAATGAAAACGGATTGTACGTGTGAGTACTATTATCACTTCGAAAAGCTTTTATGTTCTTCTCCGTTTGTACTTCAAGCATCACTTTCAAACTTCTTAATTCCGCGAATATTGCGCTTTTAGAAATGATAAATAAACAGAAATAAATTTGCATTGTAAACCTGGAACATGAGTTTCTATGCCCTTTACTCTTTGCTGTGATTTTATTGTCACCGGTAAGTATAATTTTTCAAATATATTATGGTTGTAGCATTAATGGAACAAGGATGCTCGGCTGTCGATAATCCCCACACGAAAATTTAACACACCTGAAATAACTGCTGCAAACAAACCTTTTGGTAAAGTTTTCTTGCAATTTCATCTTCCTTGTGGTTGCACTATAACGCATAGCGACCTTTACGTCTGAAGGGTGGCACTGACACTCAAATGGCATTATTAGATAGTTCCGTATCTTCGTCCAATTCGAACTGTCTACCAAACCCACCTATTAAAATTTTTTTAAAGTAACGGTGGTGGATATAATAGATGTATAAATGAATGTAATTTTCTTACTTAGTATTATTATTATTATTATTATTATTATTATTATCATTATTATCATTATTATTATTATTATTATTATTATCATTATTATCATTATTATTATTATTATTATTATCAT
>KK351257.1:27820-56369 GCA_000671755.1 Glossina brevipalpis | reverse complement strand
TATCATTATTATTATTATTATCATTATTATTATTATCATTATTATTATTATCATTATTTTTATTATTATTATTATTATTATTAAATGCAAATTATAAATTAGCTAAGATATATATGTATTAGCTTTTCTGATACTTTTTTACTTTTTTATGTTATTGAAGCTTCATCAATGATTTGCTCTATTAAATCGAGTTTTACAATTCAAGTCTAGCTTGGAGAGGCATTATCAAATGTTCGTTTAATATACTATTTTACTCTTACACATACGCACGTACGACCGTGCGTAGCTGTATATATTGAATGTGAATTTTATTACTTTATGTGAAAGTTTTACCCTTTTTACATAAGGCTGCTATATAAGAAGGTGGCTGTTAAACGCTCTCGATATATATCTAATAAATAATTGATCAAGAATCCAACTTTATCATTTCCTTCAACGTTTTCGCGAGAAACAAATGTATTCCTTTCCTAAAGTCAAGACAAAAATCACTTTACAAATAAAGCAAAATAGAGCACATCGTTTAGAGTTGCCAACCCGCTCAAATAACAAATGCCGGTTTTTGTCTCTTTATTACATATACTGAATAAAATATTTATATCCCTTAAAAAAAAAAAAGAACGTATACTAGTTGCGTTATTCAATTTGCAGCATATCGATGTACGTTTCAAAGAACCGTCTAACGACTTACATTGTGAGACAACGTAAGAACCTACAACAATTCGGTAACTTTATTACTTTACCATCCACCAATAAATGAACTGAAGCGTAATGAAAATAAATCTTTTTGCTGGCAATTTTTAATGTAAAAAAGAGCAGAAGGAGCTTAAATTTTAGAAACAGCTATGCTAATTATTCCGTTAAAAATAAAATGGACTCAGTTGTAAACAATGTGCGCTACTCTTGAACTTACGTTATGTCAATGAAAATCGTTTGAATATGTTTTGACGCTGGTTAAAAAAAAGTGAAACACATATCAAATATATATTTTAGACTAGTGTTTTCTTATTTCTTTATTTATTTTTAATGAATTTAGTGAAACTGGTAACGGTAAATATTGCGAGCACGCTGAAACACTTGTCGGCATAGCCAAACAATTTCAACCACCTGTAGAGAGTTATGCGACTGCGCATAGGCACAAACTTGTCCATGGCACACAAGTACGAGTGCACGAACACATGAACATATACGCTTTTAATAAAAGTAACTTATTATTTTGCGGCTGCCAGCTCCAAACTTGGTAACTGAAGAAATCAGTGCAACGGTGACTCTTGAACGATATTGTTGGTTTGGTTTACAGAAATCGGATAAAAAAGTCATCATAAAGTCAGTTGAAGCTGCGGTGCTTTTGTTTGCGATAAAGTATATATGTACATATTTATAAATATATATATATATAAATATATATATGTATATGTATATATATATATATATATAGATATGTTATATGAGTGCTTATAAAGTGGAAAGGAATTGTAATGTATGTAAACGACAAGCATGTTTCCATGCTAAGCGAAAATGAAAAAGTAAACAGCTATACGCCTTATAAGATGAAAAAGTGAAATACATAAAAGTATTTAACGAAAGTAATAACAGCAACTTTGCGGTTATTTGTACCGCATTATTTAGCTCGAGTAAGCTACTGCGCATGCGCGCCTAATTATGGCCAGTTTTCTATTTCATCTCTTGCAATTATTACGATATACTTGCTTTTAGGCACACACAAACATACACGCACTTATATATGCTTCTCTAAAGCAGAAGTGGTTTTAAATTCTTGTTTATACACACGTTGCACATACCAAGATGCAATTTTATATACACAAATGCTTTCTGTTTGCTTCTTAAACGATAAATAACGACATATAATTGTTTGAATTGCATAAATGCAATCTGAGATCATATTGTAAAATTTACTTTGATGAAGTGAACTAGTTTACTATGAAAACTAAATAATTGTAACACGAGTGCACTCAATTCTTGTTTCCTCTTATTTTAAACATTTTCAAATCATGTGTATAAAATGACCTTATCTAAGGTGAATACACTGATCGACTTTATTTATTTATTTATTCTTCTCATTCTTTTTTTCTCTACAAAAAGCTCTTATTATATAATTTGCAGAAAATAAGAAAACATTTCGTTCTATACATCTTTGTATAAATTTTCACTTCCCGGGACCTAAAATATAAAATATTTGATGGTGCTACACTGAGTTTATGAATAAAATGTGGTAACGGGTGTGTAACTGATGTGTTCGTGTTTTAGTTTTATACTACTTGAAGGCATACTAATCTCAACATATGATATTCATGCGACTGTTAAACTTAGAAAGAATTAAAGAAATTATTAACTGAAAGTCAAGTCAATATTTAACCTCTGGAGATCGGGACAAGCCCGTTAAAATAACCATGATAAAGCGAGAGCTAAGACTTTTCCTGACATGCTTGGCATCTTAAACGAACAGCTTAAGAATTCATTAATAATTACGGACGTTTCAGTTGCAATGAATCCTTAGAAGTCAGAAGAATCATATCCATTTGCATACCTTTAATGTAAACAAAAATATGTGCAACAGATCTTGGTTTTGTTTCTTGATTGGTCAAGCTTTGAAGGCTTTTCTGGATGTTACCATATGAATTGCAAAATTAAGATAATTCTGTCTTTTGATTGTTACGAGCGTAAAACTCATGTAATAAATTATCTTAGTTATGCAATACTGATCATAAGGCAAATGTATCTTTCGTTTCTTACTTTTTGGAGTACGAAAACAAAAACACAAAAACAAAAATAAGCAACGTTACTAGGTCGTATTTTAAAATCACGAATGGATTTGATGGCTTGTTGTTTTTCCATTCATTTTAAATTACATGTTGTATAGAGAAAACTGCAGGTATCAATATAATCCATTTAAAAAAGAATCGAATTTTTTATTGGAAATTATTTGGAATTAATTAAATTAATTTTAAACAAAGCTAGACTACAGACTAGAAAAAAGAAAACAGTGAACCTGAACGTAGCTCAGCTTGCCCAGTGATTGCAACTTTTGGATATAAAAGACAGCGGGAACAGTGGCAACAGTAAAGGCAATTTGGTGGCACAACTAGAAACCGGTAAAATGTTTCCGGTAAGTAGTAAAATCCAAACAGAATTTAATTACAAAATATGAATTTTGAATATATATATATATATATATATATATATATAAAAATATATATACATATATAAATATATATACATATATATGTTTTCTTTGTTGTATATATTTCTTATAAATTAATTTTTTCAATATACTCTAATATAATATTACGGAAAGCAAGTAAGAAAATCGATTTCGGCTATAATTCGCGATTCGCTGATGTAGTAGTAGTTGCAACTGTTCTAGTATATTGGATCGAGCTAATTCAGAATGCACATCTATGGCGGACTTCTTTATTATTACTGTTTCACAGAGCATTATCCTCTACCTGAAAAACCTCGTGTTAGGTATGAAAAATTCGTCTTAAAGTTAAAATACAGTTTCCAATCTATACGTATGTATAATTTTAACATTTTATTTCATTTTATTAATGATTGAATACTTTGTGAAGGTCGTTTATTGAGTTTATTATATATACATAGCAAGAGAAAAATGAAGTTAAAAAATTACAGTCGATCAGGTTCGACTATTGAACACATAACGTAGCTGCAGAGCCATGACTTCTTGTTTTAAATATATGCAAATGTTCGCCTGATTATTTAAACCGTAATTTGCTCCCCTTGTTTTTTCAAAACTCAATTAATTTCGATCATTTTGGAGATTTTTCTTACGTATTACAATGCACTGAGCTGGTTTCGCATACCTTGCTTGTATGACACGTTGATAGCCATGTTTGTATCTAAAGCAAAAAAATAAAAAGACAAGAAAAAACACAATATAATCGAATAAGGCCGATTATTCAATGCTGTACACTCATTCGGCTGTGGTTGACACTTAGTACAAATAATATTTATATCAAACTGTTATGGACCAATTTTCATTACGAAACATTAAAAATCAAGCCTTTTTGCAATATAAAGGAATACTTTTCATAGGAACGGTTATAATGGAGAGGGTTTGAAAATTTGGAACACCCAATCAAAACTTTTCAAATCATTTAAATTAGTTGCAAAATACCTATTACTCAACGATTTATGTCGAGAAATTTTTTAAGTTGCATACTTATATTGATATCACGACTTTTTTAAATTAAGAAAAATGGCTACATATAGATTGGATTTTTAATTGGATTAAAACATCAATGTAACGCATTTCGTCAAAATAGCTCATTACAAATATCGCAAATTTCATGGGCAGACACCGGGCAGACGGACGGACAGACAAGCTTAAATCGATTCGGAAAATGATTCCAAATCTAAATAATAAATATTCTCTACCTATCTAAAATTGTGTAGGATATATGTAGAATAAGTAAAACTCACTTTAAAACTAGACAATTCTTTAATGTTGAAAAATCATGATATCGTAATCAGCAGTATATTGCGCTGTTTTTTGTTAACGTTTTCTGGCGATTGTTTCATTTTATTGATTTAACTCATAATGCATTACATGTAACTTATTCGAGAAGATATGTCAAAAGATCGAAATATATGTGTTGTGAGTTGTAGTGTGCCTGCATGGAATCCAGAACGAGAGTAGACACTTTTTTCAGTTTGTCCGTTTATTTAATTTTGATTTGGCCACATTTAATTGCACATTATGCAATAACGGAGATATATTCAACAACAATTATTACATAAGTTTGCTTTGATTCCTAATCGAAACTCATTTCACAAATATTTTAAAACACGATTTGCAGGAAAGCATGGCAGCTATTATTTTATTCTTGTCTTACTACCTTCAGTATGCATGCGTATGGCAATGTCGCCACTTCAATATCAACATATCAACTCGATGTGTGTTTTGTATAATTTTTGTTTAACATTTAAGAAAAGTTAAATAGCAATATTTAAAATTTTTCCTATGTTTGTTGTGTTTAATTCATTTATTATTCGATTGGATACAAAAGCGCATTCCTCTGCACATCGAATCACTATAAAGTTAATGAAATAGTTGTTATGCAAATTGATGATAATTCGTTTCAGAAAAGGCAACTAAGTTAGAAAATTATTTAGATACTAATTATCTAATGTCTAATCGATTTGCATCTGAATTTTATGAAATTCAACATAAAGGAATAGAAATATGTTAATTTACTTAGTGAGGCCTCCCTAAAATATGACAGAGTAGGCACAAAAGTTGAGTTTGTATGTGTGTTTGTGTTTTTGCTGTGCTAGCTGGAGGTAGGAAACTTCCAATTATACTATTGGCCCGTACTGGTAGCATGCATGATACGCAATCCATCGCGTAAACCTACCAGACGCATATACTTCCTCTACTACTTTTCTCCGTGGGACCTTCTCGTTAGGATTGTTGCAATTATCACTCTTCTTCTTTTGATTGGATCTTAGTGAATTCAGTTATTTCTTTCTACTATTTCTTCTATACACCCGTTTACCTCCGCAGACGTCGTAACTCCTGGAGAATCTTGCTCACTGGATGGCATTTGAGGACGACCATTTTCGTAACTGCTGCGGTAGGGCATTACGCATTGTTCGTCTTTTTTTGTATCCACGCTATTGTGGCTTATAACTCGACCGATCAGAAACTGTGTCGTCTGTGCCGTGCCGCCTTGAGATCTATTGGGGTATATTTCGGACGAGAACGAACGTCCATCTTCCTTTTGTAATTCTTTCCCAACGCGACTGCCATTTGTCCAACGAGAGTAGTCGCTTGTCTTTCTTTACAGCGCGTAAACAGCGCTTGTTGCCACAATACCGTGTGTGTGTGTGTTGTTTTCAAATGCCTAGCGTACCTAAGGTCTGTGTGAAATTTACACGCACTAAAACCCTCTCACATGTCTGACGGCAATTCTCTTGAAATTACCGTTAGATATTACACGAGGAGAATCGTCTGGGCTTTAGCTCAACTCGTCTGTGAAATTGTTAAATATGCCATCGTGAGCTTTCTTTCCCTTTGTGTGTGTGTGTGTGTGTGTATGCATGGACGTATGCCTGTATGAATATATTCTGATTCTCAATTAGGTCGATTCTTGTTATTATGTCTTGTTAGAAGCGTGTAAGGGGTAACACCGCTGTAACAACCTAAAAAACGCGTATTTTTGACTAATTTCACCGAATAGAGGGAAACGTAAAGAAACGATAGTATTCAAGGACGGTTTTGAGCAGATGTTTAAGTATTAAAATAAAAATTTAATTTGAAAAATATTAAAAACGGCAACACCGTCGCCCTTCGCGGAAGATGTCTTTTATTTAAAGTGATACCAATTTGGGTGAAAAAAAAAATTAAAAATTAAGTTATCTACTGTTTATAGCTGAATACGCAGGGAATTCTATAAAATATTGTTTTTTTTATGATAGACCAACTACTCGAATTAAAAGTTTCAATTCTCGCTCTTCCATTAATAAAAAAAAATTTTGAAATTGGAAATTAAAAAGTAATAAAGTAATAAATAAAATTTAAAAAAATAAAAGGAATATTGTTGAAATTATGATGCGTGCCATTTTGAAAAATTAAATTGCATGAAAAACGCGTTAAAAATTTTGAAACATGTTATCTCCTTTTTTTATTATAACAAATCTTCTGTTCACAATTCACTACTAGTATACAATCCCAAGACCATAAATGTGCCTTTCCATGTTGATATATTCCTCCCCATTGTTTTTCTTCGAAGATTTTAGGCTGTAACATCCCAGCTAGGGATCACTAAACGCATGCATGCTTTATGAAACGCTTCAAGGGAAAGCAGGGAATTTCCAGGAAAAAATTGCTTACTGCTAATAAAACTTTTATCCGTATACTAAAAGATTCAAAAAGGCTCTATTAAGCCGACAAGAAATAACCCTGATAAAAACTTTCCCATATAAGAAATTAGAATTTAACAGACAAATAAACTCTAAACGAGCATTTTCGATAGGATTATTCCCTAAGGTATGTAAGGTACGATTAATTAATTTAGAGTTCTTCAGATGTGACTCTGAGTTTTTGCTATGGGAAGTGAATCATGTTAACGTTTGTAAGCAGGTTTTCTTTTCTTTGTATCCCTTTCTAATATTGAAACTTGAATGTGTAATTAACATCAGTAAATAACGGTCAGTTGTTCTCGCTGTGCCTTAAACTTAAGGTAAATAAATACATTATATCGATGTGCAGTTCTCTTAAGTATTCAAACTATAGTTAACATTATGACATTTAAACAAAAAAGCAAAAAAAAAAAAAATTCTATTATAATTAAATCACTCGTAGTACCGGTTTTCAATAATAACACACATGCATACATTCGCAACCAATTTCATCTTATATGCAAATGTATGTGTTGTATGTGTTTGTGTTTATGTATTATTTAATAAAGATTTTCGTACATAATAATAAGATGCGTGAACAGTTTGATTTAATTTGATTACTTTTTGTTTACTTATAAGTATATAAAATAGTACATACATCCTAATATATAAAGACGATCACATCGACGTAAACCGAAAAAAAAAAAAGATTCACCTAACATGTACTTGTATTATAATATACTCATGTTAAATGAAAACAGTAACAAAAAAGGAGGGAAAGCAGTTCGAAAACCACAAAAAAATAAAAAACAAAAGACATAAATAAATGAATGAAAAATCACACACGTAACTATTTTTCATAAAGTACGTGAATTCAGAGTTTGGTTGTAATATACCTACCTGTATATGTATATATATATATATGTATATGTATATATATATATATATATCTATATATGAAAAAAACAGAAGTGAAATGGTATTCACGTACATTTCAGCGGTTATATGATCGTATGCCGAATACCAACCTCTTTGTGAGTTGATATTCGGTTATGTTACTTCGTTACGTATACGGAAAATGTACGTTCGATATGAATATGTGTGTGCTACGTTTCCACACCGACAATTGAATACAAACGGCGATCACACATAATACATTTTTGTGTTACAATTTCGGTTTTTATCTTTTATCTTTTGTTTAATTTTTCTTTCTGTCTATAACTCATTTCCTTTATTTTCATTTGTATATAATCTCCATTGAAACTGTAAATAGTTCTGTCGCATAATATAGGATGTTGTTGTGATGTATTTCGTATTGTTTAACCGTCGTATCCATTAAAGACTAAGGTCAACTAGTTTTCTACAAAAGCAAGTTAAAAAAAGACAGTTTTAACAATCGCTTCTCGCTTCTACATATTTTTTTATATTTATAAGTGGGTGCGCATAGTTTACCATTACTCTTGTATCACATAAAGACATATTTGCATAAAATGCATTTAAAATTACAATAAAAATATCAATAACAATGCGAAGGGGAGATATATTGTGTTCATTACTCCCTTAGTGAGCAAGTAACACTGACAAAAGCTATAAAGTCCATGCATTTCTGATAAGTCTTGAGGTTCAACATATATGTTCCCTTGAAAAAGTTTGCGTACAAAGTTATTGTCAAATTTTTTGTAATCAGGCTCAATGAATTCCGAAGAAATTAATTATTCAATGTCGCAATGTTATGAAAACATATCAGACCAATTGAAAAGTTTTTGGAATGAAAACGTGAACTTTACACTTGATTTTATTGTTTAATATAATGTTTCTTAATTAAAATTTGTATTATCATTTCATTTATCTCTTAAATAGTTCCCTGATAAGTTTTCATAGTGTTCAATCTGACCATTTTCAGATTAAAAATTAGCTTCTTTTGGATCTAAAAATTTTCATTATACTTTTCTGCATTATTTGTCGTCTTAAAGTCAGTCAATTAGTAATGATTTCATAATCGTTTTATTAAAATTTCATCCCAGCTTTGGAGCTTAAAACCATTCTCACTGCAGTTTAAGGTTAATTGTCAAAATTTAGAATTAAAATGATGACATAAATGATGATAGTACGAAAGATGACAGAAGTATTTAACATAAGTCCAGTTGCGAACGTACGTTACAAATAGGTTACCGTCTCTCGGAAAGAATCCGAATCTTGATTATAAAGTGTTACTCAATCATTTTTGATCAGAACTCGGCCAATGCAAACGCTCTTGAATGTCAGCTTCTTTTTTAAAGTCTGTTTAATTGATACATCTGTGACTCTCATAATTTCTCTCAACTTTCTGTGATCAAATACATAATTATCGCCAAAAAAAAAATGTGAACCGTCTGGCTTCATGGAAAGGTCATGGACATCATGGGCTTGAATCGGAGTGAATAATGTATAAATTTACTCGAATGTTTAATGAGTTCTTTAGTTACATAGACAACTGAGCCCCAGCTATTCGCGTTAATCAAGAATATGTATATTTACAAAAATATCGTAAAATAACCCTAAGGATGGATGTAAAAAAAAGTATTATTTGCAGACTCACTAAAGCAAGTCGAAAATTGTATGAAATTAGGTTAGAATTTCGCATCGCATTTTAGTGGAGTGAACAAATCATATATGAAGAGGATGCACATAATATGAAATGTTTGGACGAAGTTTATCAATTTTTATTCAAAACGGATTAATCGTTTCAATTTCAACAATTACGAATATCGTAAGTCGCATATGTTCAGGATTAAGCTGCGATGTTAAATCATTTTGTTGAATTAAAAATAGTTTTTAAGAGAATTAATTCATTTTTAAACTAAAGATCAAATGCGTAATAAGTTTGTCCAACCGCCTTCAAACTTGATTTAGACTAAAAATCTTCTCATTCATATTGATTTATAATACATTTTTAGATTTCAATTCAAGACTTTTCGAAATTTAGTTCGATTTTTGATATTTGATTACGTCGCATATGAGATGGTTGGAATATTTAAGAAAGTCTGTTGGAGGGATACACACCGACTTGACTTAAGCCGGACGTGATTTCTTTTCTGTTTATTTTTATATTTGTTACAGTGCGTGCAATGCATATTTAAACCATTTAAATATACGTCGTATAGATAATGAAAAGTTAAATAATCATTGCCATTATCCATTCGACGCACTCAATATGTTTAAGTGTTAACTCATCAACAATTTTTAATTTCCGGCTAAATTTAGTAACAACGATTTCTTTTGTATTTAAATTATTTATTTAAATTACTTAACGGCTTAAAAAAGGAAGAACGTAAACATGTAGCGTTTCGACGGTTGATTAATGGTTTCAAGTCTATTTCCCATAAAAGGAAAGGGAGATTATGTTCGAATTGGTTTGAATTGTCGTTTCTTTTAAAAGATCGCTTGCACACACATACAGTGGTTTTCGATACTTTATGAGAATGAAAAACACAGTATATTAACTTGACCAGAATCTACGTTTTCGTTTACTTGTCTTAATGTTCTCTTGCGATCTTTCTGTTCAATTTATTTTACCCGCAATTATTGACCACTTGCTACCTGCTAAGGAAGTAACCAATTTTTAGTACATTCTACGCAGCGAATTGCATCCAGGTTCGCATTGACTCTACGATTCAATCCATACGACGATGAAATCTTGACAATAGTCGCACGTTTATTTAAGGAAAGAAAAGAACGTTGATAATGAGCCGAAATTATCGATTACGTGCTATCTGGTAAGGAAGTAGTCAGTTTGGGGTACATTTTACGCAGCTAGTTGCTCCTATATTCAAGTTCGTTGACTCTACAATTAAGCACATACGGCGTTGCATTGACCATTCGCATAAAAACGGTTCTGAATAATCTACAAAAGATGAAAATATGTACCGTAAATTTATTCGCAGCGTTGAGGCTCTTTTTTCTTAATAATTTCCCTAGCAAGCAATGATCATCCCGAGAATTTTACTCGCAATTTTACAAAATGCAATGTATTATATTGACATTCAGTTCATATAGGCGGTCTCATAGACTTTGACACTCACCAACAATGTGCACAACACAAAACTTTTTTTAGATTCAGAATAAATTCCTTAATAATTGAAGTAAAAGTGCAACCAAAAATTTGAAGAAACTGGATCGATTTTAGATATTAAGTCTCCTTTGCGTTAACGTACCGATCGGTCTCTTGAAAACATTGCTGTTGTAAAGGAGAGTGACGCTGAAAAGTCGAAAACATCAATTCGACAGCGTTCTGCACAACTTCAAATTTCACGATGGACTACGTACGAATTTTGACAAAAGACCTCCGCCTTCACTCCTAAAAGATTCAGCTTACTCAAGAGCTCAAACCAGGAAACCACGCAAAGCACCAGGAGTGAAATAGTGCACTCTTACTGAGACACCCATTACAAACATATGTAAACAATATGTTCCAATACATTAATTGGCCGTTCGCAAATAAATTCGAAAAGAATAAAAAATAAATTTTTGGTCACAAAGTAGTACTACTCGATAACAATTCTTAACGACAGTCACAATGATTACACTTTTGGCTAAACGTTTTAACTTAGACTTAGTTTTCTTGTCTCCACAGGTAGGCAAAATTACTTATCAATAGCTTTGTAAATTTTGAATGATTTGCAGTTTTTATCTTTTGCAATATAAAGCATACAGGTAAATGGCTGAATCAGTCAAATAATGGATTTTTTTTATTCTTCAAGTAAAAGAACCACTGCACCAATTTGTGAAAAACCAAGTATTCCCATTGACCAGAGAATAGATGATCATCATATTAAAACTGAAGTTACATAAACAGTAGCTCATTCGATGAAGAAAAAATCTTAGCTTCAAGGAACATGTTTGGAATCCTTTTGGATGATAGAAAGAAAAAAATGATAAAAATTGAACAAAAAATATCAAAGCACTGATAAAGTTACTGATACTACTCTACTGCAAATATCACCATAAAGAATAACATTTAAAGCCCTATAGACACACTGACCCAACTTTTGTTTTATAACAGTTTTTGAACACGTGAACATGCATCCGCATAGTTAAATAAAATCACTGCGTGAGTATGTGAGTATATGGTCGTTTTATTTTTTTTCTTTCTTACTAATTACAATGGACTTCTGTGATTTTCATTTCTCTCATTCGGAGGAGACCAGTTTTAAACAGAAATAAGCATATACATCTGTCGACATATGTCTACGCATGTGTTTATTTACATGTGTACGTACACCCATACTCTATCATAACGAAATATTTTACAATTTTGAGCAATAAATTCAACATTTCTTTTATGTTTATAGACAAATCTTGTCTTGTGTTTGTCAGATTTTAATCTACTGAAAAATCGTATTACTGGTGTAAAAGTAAATGTGTGTGTTTTTTTTTTTTTTTGCTATGCGAGCTGTAGATGGGAATCTTCATAAATACTACTAGCCCGTGTCAGTAGCATGTACGATTCGCCGTCCATAGCGCCTACGTTCCAAACCTACCCCCACACACACTTCATCTACCACTCTCTTAAGCAGGAAGTACTACTTCGCGGAGGCTGGTTGCAATTAATACGCTTCGTTTGGCGGGACCTTAGTGGAGTCCTTTATTAGTCTCCACTGCCTCTTCTCTCCGCCCGTTGCCTCTCCTGTCGTTGAAGTTCCTTGAGCACTTTGCTTACGTACGCGCTCTCGGCGTTCCAGATCGCGGCACTGCCAGTAATATCGTGCAGTATGTTGTAAGGTGCCATTTGAGGTCGACCATTTTTGAATCTCTGGCAATAAAATGTAACGTGCCGCGCACCCTCTTCTGTGTGTACACATTCCGGGCAGTTCGGCGAGTTATCAGGCCCAAATCTGTGCTGCTACTTCCGGAAACAACCATGACCAGGAACTGCGTGAGGTATAAATTTACTTCGGCATGCTTTCTTACGGTCAACCGCAATACGTTTGGGATAAAATCGAACGTCCATCTCCCTTTCGTTGTGATTTCGACTCGTTTTTCGTACCATAAAAATCTACAACCACATAAAGTGTTCTCTGTGGAAAGAGTGACATCACTATTTTTCATTTTCATTTTTGTTAGCACGACTTTATATGCTATTTCCCATGGATTAATGTTGGCTTCTTGCCATATACTATCGAAGCACTTCGCCTTGCTTGTTTTGATCGCTCTCTTCATTTCGCGCCGCAGATTCTTGTACAAAGTCAGCCTATTCACGAAGCTTGGCTGCTCTCTGGACCGTTGCACTTTTCTTCTGGCTTTCAAGCAGTCCCGTCTGAGTCTATTTCCTCATTCCACCAGTAGCACGAGTTTTCTCTCTTGCTGGTGGTTCGTCTTGGCATAGCTACGTCACACGCCATGGTCATGGCATCGTTAGCTCTTTGCACGAGCTGGCTTGCTGTTCTTTCTACGTCCTCATCAAAGTGGTTATCCTTCCATCTTGGACCTGTGGTTTTGAGTCGACTGCTACTCCTGCCTTTTGCATCTGTAATGTCCAAAAACGTAGCCTAGTGATGACTGTTCTTGCAGTCTTCGCTAAGCGACCACCTACACGTTGGCACCTGGTTTTCGCTCACAAACATGATGTCGATCATTGATCCTACACCCACCCACTCACCTGCGATTATGACCAGACATTTGTTGCGGGCATCCTTCACTAGTTCGTCCAGCATGTACAGGAACTCGCCTTGCGACCAGCTTGGCGGAGCGTAGCAGCTATAGTAACATATATCCCGGATTCTCGCCCTCGCGTAGCCGTTGTGCTGGGGATCTGCGTCTAGTAATGTTACTTCAGGAGACCAGATCGCTGCTTTTCTTGCCGCATCGGCAGTCCATCCGCCGCAACTCATTCTACTGAATGGTTCGCTAATCGGTAACAGATCTACGTTCTTCTCTACGGCCGTCGTCGAAGTAGGTCATGAACCACATCTTCGGCAAGCTTTTAATCTATCGCACGTTCCTTTGCATTGATTCGCAATATGCCCGAATTTCAGGCAGCGGTAGCATTTAACCAGGACTCTGCGTTCCCTTAACCAGCAGATCGCCCATCCTACTCGTAGCTTGCCGCTTGTAAGTAGTGTGTTCGCTTCTTCTTCCTGCAGGCTAATTATCGCTGTTTGTGTACCGCCATAAGCCTTTCTCAGGTTTATTACCTCAGCGGTTACCAGCCCGTATTGGTTTTTAACGGCTTCACTTATATCCTGCTTAGTGGTGACTTCGTCAATATCTTTACATTCGTCTGTGCAGCGTTGTTTCAGACTTCTGACTGCCGCCTGGACACCTAGCAGGGAGCTAACGGCTGTTTTCAACTCTTCCCTCTTTTCGCCGTTTTCATTGGGCTGGAGTAACAACTCGCCTTTCTTAAGCTCGCCTTTCTTAAGCTCGCTGCCTGTCGCAGCTATAACAGTAGCGTCTGGCTTAACTCTACGAACTTGCGGTGGACGGTCTTTCCTCTTCGTAGCCGCCGCTTGCTGCCAGTTGGTGTCCCTCGAAACGCTCCGGACGTCGGTTTGGACCTCGCTAGGTTGGTTTACCGCACTGGATGTGGAAGCTACATTGGGGCGCTTGGTCGCTGTTGTCCCCACTTCTCCTGATTGGTTCCTCTTGCGTTTTGCATTTTCAGCTGTATTTTCGTCCTCAACTCTAGCCCTAACCGGTTGCACTTTGGTTCTTGCCGGTGGGGAGGTTTGCGATGCCTATTGAAGGCGTACTTTCGTTTTGTCTCCTACGCCTTTAGATCCTGACGTGCATTCTTCGTAAGCAATCCTTATACTCTCAATAGTATCCCTCATGGGTTGATGAACTGATCTTCTTTTGCCTTCCTCGAGTATGCCTAGGAGTGCTGTGATATACTCTTCCGGTTTCTCGAATGGCTGTGCGTTTCGTCGTTACGGCTTTGGCAGCGCTGGACCGTGTCGGCAGCGCTTGTCTCGGGGGCTGCGGCTATGGCGTTGATGGGTCTGCCGGTAATCTCGAAGACCTACAACTGGGTTAGAAAGGTTCCTCCTCACTCATTTCCATGTTATTGTTGTTGTTGTTGGTACCGGGCGTATCGGTCCCACGTTGCTTTTTTATTTGTTTTTATTTATTTATTTAGTATTAACAATAATAATAGTAGTAGTATTGATATTAACAATAATAATAATGCTAATAGTAATAATAGTAGTATTAATAATAATAGTAATAATGGTATTGGAGTTAAATAGGGTAGAGTAAGTAGATAGAATAGAATAAATAAAGATAGAATAAAAATAAATAGAGTAAATCAATAAGAAGTTAAATCAGTAAGTAAAATTAGTAGAATTAGGTGGGTTCGTAAGAAATTGTAGGTGTAATGAGATGCTAAGAGGAGGTGGTTAAACTAATGACGATAATGGAAACTAGGAATAAAAGTAATAGGCTTAGCAGTGTTATTAATAGAGATAATAAAGACACTATTTAAAATAGGAGTAGTAAACTACTGGAAATAATAAGGATAAAGATGCCTACAATCGTAAGAATTATAATGAAAATAGATAGCTGTGTTTATTATTAACTTTATTAATGATACTATTTCTTCTTGATATTGTAGGTATTGCTTTGGCCGTCGTTCAGCGAGGTTGACCAGTACTGCTTTGGATATGTTTAGCGTTAATGTTTGCTACACAAGTGGCTCTAATCCGGGTTGTGTCTACGCTAAGTGACAAAAGCTTTCGCACTTTCACAGCTTAAAACTAAAAGCTACTGTGCTAAGCTTTTTAATTGCACTTCTCTTTGATCTCATGTTTTTTATATTATGTTTCGCGCAAAAACACTGAACTTTTGGACTTTGTCCCCAGCAATTTTGGGAAACCACGCATATTAAAGAAGAAAGAAACTAGCAAAAAGATTTCTTCTTCATCGTCAATTTTTGTATTTTTTAGATTATTCGATTGTCTTATTGATTTATTTGCTCTTTACTCTGTTCAAGATTAACTTTTCGGTATTTCGGTATTTTTCGCACTTTATCACTATTGACGACACTAGAAAAAGGTTTATTAATGCTTTTTTTCTAATCGAACTCGCGGTGCGCTTAAAAACACGTATTGTCTCTGCAAATTCAGTTTCTCTTATCTGTGTGTGTGTGTGTGTGTAGAAGTACTTATATGTACATATTTGTCTAATACACATAAACTAAGTATTAATTACATTTCAAATTATGTGCTTTTAACTTATATAGAGACATGTAGATGATCAGTCGTCGTATGTATAACAGAAACATATTTGAATTTAAGTTTACTCGAATGTAAGTGTTTAAATAGCGTGTCTATGCTAACAACAAACGTTTCATTACCAATTATTTGATCCGTATAGGGCGGGTACCAGAGTATCATCTTAAACTGTTTGTCTACAAACAACTTTCCATTATTGGAATTTTTTTTCCTCTCAACAGTGATGAAATACACAACATTGATCATATGTATTACTTTCCCTCTAACAAATACATACATTCTCAATGAAAGTTTGTGTATCAGTCCGTTATTAACGCCTGTGTAATCATCTGAGCTGTAACATTTAAACTTGATCTATAAATCAAAAAAATGCAAAATCAAAGTCATGTAGAAAGCACACGCCTCCAATTTGTCAATTTAAAGGCTTGCAATTATTGAAAAACCTATTGCTATGTCACTCATCGTAAAAGCCTAGTACTTCACTTGGGCGCTTTTCTATTGCACATGAATTTTGACGATTTATTATATATATTTGTAATTAATTTTGTCGTAGACTTTCGAAAACTCATTATGCAAGCATATCTGATTAACAAGATTGTTATTATTGTGAAAATATAATACGAAAGTCGGGATCATGGAATAGTGAAATTTTGATTCGAAATGCGGAGTCATTGAAATCCTCTATTTATCATATAAAGAAAGAGCTTAAACGAAGAAGCTTTATAGCGGAAAAACTCACGCATTAAAGTTAGGTTGCTGGAATACCAATTGCAATTGTTGTCGTTGTTCTAGAAAATGTTGAAAACACTACTTTAATCTCAATTCGACTTCGTCATGTACAAGATCTTGGCTTTGAGAGTCAAGAGAAATAGAGAACTTTATTTATCGAAAAGCTTACATTTAGCATAATGGGTATCCTACCCTTTCATACGGTAAAGCTACTTCATAGGTTGACCACTGCATAAATGAGGCAAACCTCTACTCTTCCAAAATCAAATAGAACCTTTTCTAGCTCCTTCGAAAATTCCCATTTGTGTCATTTAAATTGAAAGAGAATATCCACACTTCCTTCTACACTAACAATCAAATAAGCTAAATCCTACAGATCACCTAAAGAGTCCATTTTTAAGAAGGATGATTATAAATGTTTTTTTTTTGTTTTTTGCTAAAAACGTCCCAATTTAAGTCCAACTACCTTTCACAATGACATTAATAAGTAAGTCTAGACTGACCATTACAATGAGTAAATCATCCCACGAAAAATCTCGTGGAGCTCTACGTAAACAGACACCAAAGACAACGAGTTATGATCACTCGGAAAATTATTTTTGATAAATTTCTAAGAACTACTTCGCTGAAACCTCATTCTAGACATTTACATGCGATCGGAATTACCCGAATTAAGTGAAAATGCTATTTCGAACCGTTTCAACATCACGGTTTCATTGCTTGCCAGGCAAAAAAAGAGGAGTTTTCTGTGTCGTATTATGGCTGGTGACGAAAAAGGGATCTACTACGGCAATCCCAAGTGCAAAAGCTCGTGGGTTAGTCCAGGAAAGTCGTCAAATGAATAAAAAAGATCAGCAATAACGGTTAACAGACGTAAAGCCATCCTCTTGTATGACAACCCTAGGTCACACGTTGCAAATTTTGCCGAGGATACACTGTTGCAGCTCGAATGGGAAGTTCTACCGCACCCAGCGTACTCATCAGTCGTAGCGCCTTCTAATTACCACTTGTGCAGATCGATACAGCATGGCTTGGCTGGCACACGGTTTTGAAATGAAAAAGAAGTGCGAAAATGAGTCGATGATTCGATCGCTGACAAAACAATATCGATCTTTCGACACGGTATCGCCATATTACCAGAAAGATTATTGTCTTCAGCTCGAATCTGACCGTGCTGACTGAACTAACATCTGAGTTAATTTAGTTAATTTTTAGGAGTTTGTTTTGATATTCCACGTAACCTGTGAATCGTAGAATTATAATTTTTTAAGATTTCCGAAGAAAAATAATCCAACAACGCAGATCGTTTTACTACGACATTGTGTGAACACACTTCGTACACATCTGCTGTCTTATTCAATGATTCTAATCAATGCTGTATGTGCGCGTGTGTTATAGAAGTTTTTAAAAAGGTCTTTCAAAACTTGTTCTTGTATCAGGAAACATTAAGGCAGAATGGCCACTTATCGTGAGATTGCAGCGCTTATTATTTCTCAAGCATTCCACCTAAAGAAGTTTTCACTCGTTGAACCGTAAACAACTTTCACATCAAAAAACATAAAAAAAAATTTTTTTTAATTCAGTCGCTCTGCTTCAGAAGACATTTATAGCGTCGTCATTGATGATAAGTTTTGAAATTATGGCTATGAACCTACAAGTTGAATTTTACAATCTGACGCAACAATCATTCGGATTAGCAGCGATTCGAAATAAATGCTTGCGTAGGTCTCCGAAAAACTAACTTCAAGAGTGGCTTTAAATTATCACGGAATGGTCTGCTCTTGCTTGTATTGTTCTAACGCGATATACATCGAGTAACTATGTTAGGAAAGGATTATCGATTGTTTGCGTAGAGAGATTTGCAAAAAAATAGGTATTGAATGCTCCCGCTCAATAGAGACCGGCTTTTCAACGCTCGTGGGTTGTTTAAACATACTTGAAAAATAATCTGCACTTAATTATGCGAGCGGTTTTAAAGTGAAAGTTTAGATAACTTTATCTAAAACATTTCAATATAAAGATACTCTCAGATTGTGAATTAATTTTTTTAAAAATGCAAAATATATTTTATTATACAACTTGTAATATCAGCGTTAAGCCACTCGCATACCGATGATATTATAACTTGAAATAAATTTATGAAAATAAGAATTTTGATTTACTCAAATAATAACATTTATAGTTGGCCAAGCTCGACTATTAAATACCCTATACCACTTTATTTAAGATAACTCTTGATTTACTTTCATGAGAAAATATCTAAAATTATAAATAAGTTATAAAATTATCCAAAAAACAGAACTACGTGATCCAAATTTATTAATTAAATTAATTTTTAAGCCTAATAACTATTATCGACCAATTTTCGTTGCGAAATACTCAAAGTCAGTGCTTTTTGGCGTAGAAACACTTACTTTTCACGTGCTTCGTATATAGTGCAATTAACTCTTACGACAATTTACCTTTATGAACCAATTTTTATCAAGAAATTTTGACCTTTCGTCAAACAAGGGCCTATTTTTCATAGACGGTGCCGTCCAAAAACAACACCTACATAATCCAAATTGAGTACAGTTAATTTTTACGTCAAATTATTATTACGGATCATTTTTCATCATGAAATATTAAAAATCATACCTTTTTACCATATAAAGTTATATGGGAGGTGGTTCAAAAAATGGTCCCATGCGATCCAAATTTGTTACATTTATTTTATGTATCAAAATGCCATTTTCTATCGATTTTTGTTTAATAAAGATTTTTTTCAAATGGGTTGCTATTTGGGAAGTGGTCGTAAAAATAGTCTGATCGAATTCATTTTTAATAGAGTTCGTCGTTGGACCAAGACACACCAGTAGCCTAAATTAAATAAAAATTTTTTACAAATTCCGACCTGGAGATTGAACACTACAATACGTGAACAGACATCAGAAGGACAGAGGTATGGATCAGTTTAAATAGATTCAAAAAATGATAATGATTCGTCCGGCGTAATAAGAGATGAGTCTGTATTAAATCCATCTGGATGCTAAATATATTTTCACAAACTTTCTACACATAAACTGTAGCAATAGTAATGCGGGGTATAATTAACTGAAATTGAAATCAAGCTTACTGTCTTTAGGCACGGTCATCCCCCTTTACAATACAATATCAAAATTCATCATCTGTTTGAAGTACATTTTTGACCTCAACTGAAATTGTTTCATTCATTCGTTTATTGCATAATATGAACCTTAACTCAAAAACGAAAACAAAAAATACTCACCTTGAGCCAACTTCTATATTGGTTGGTTGGTGTTTTATTGACTTAGTATCCATAAAAATCACGATTTGCTTCTTTGTTTGGCCTTTTATCGCTGCCAATCCCATTAGTAGTGTTATTTCGCATCAGGCTAAAAAGACTGTGCTTTTTCATGTGATTTGTTTTAGTTGCATCGTTGACTGCTTGCTCATCATCCGGTCATGTCTGAGGGAGAAAAACAAAGGAAAAAACAGAAACAAAACAATTACCGCAACTACACGCTAAATATTGTCTTCCTTACCTTTTCTAAGTATTCGAGTGAACATCTTTAAAGTTATTGTTCAAGTTCAAGTTTAAGTTTTTTTTGTCAGAAATTTTCAAATCAAATGACGGTATTTTTTAGTCACGTTTTCACTTAAAAAAAAAACTTAAGAAAAAAAATAATTTTATGTTTCTCTATCATTAGGATTGCATTTCAACTGAAAGGTTCCGGCTTAGAGTAAAAATAATAATAATAATAATAACGAATGATTTAAAAATACGAAAATCATCAAATACCGTATATGTAGAATAATATGAAAATCTACTACTATGGTTGAGAAAAATTGTATCAAAATCTTGTAGATTTATTGTCCCAATGTATATTAACTTTTAAAACTTTTAAAGAAATATAGTTTATATTTTCCCTTTATTTAGAAAGTAATGAATCAAATGGCGATTATTTTTATAAATTGTCGGCAATGCTGTGTTGAATTAGTTTTATTCAAAGCCTAGCTATTCACGATTTATTAAAGAGTCTTAAGTCTTAAAGTCTTATAAAAAAATATGTACAGCCAAAAACCTAACGATTGTAAAATCAGATGATGTCAGTACAAAATTTCAAATAACCTGGCCGCGAACTTCAATTAAACTTCATAAATAAATTTTTATTTCAGTAATACATTGCATTGTCTTAGTTCTTTAACCATGCTATTGTGTGTGTTACGTTTTCTCTATAAATAAATTAACACTATCTCCGATCAATCTATCGATTTAATAAATTCATTTGAGAATATCTCGCAACAACGTAATAAAATCATCATCAATAGCACAGCAGCTGGCAACAACGGCGAAAATACGTAATCGGATTAAATGAACAGAAAATTATATCAGCCACTGTTTTCCGCTATTGTTATTCTTAAAATTCTTTTTTAACCAAAAAAATTATTATTCGGACAAATTCCGTAATATTATGTATAATTAATAATTAATTTTAAAAAACAGTTATGGTCAAAAATTCGAAAAGATGTATTATAGCATAATAGACTTTTCATTAAATAAATTGTAATTAAAAGTTTTCGTTTAGCAACAATGAAAAAAACGCGATTCATTAACCAGAGACACTTTACTCATAATATTATTTATGAATGAATATATTATGATTATTTAATTTGAATTTATTTCTTGCTGCGCATACTTTACAATAGTCAATTCGCATTTTCTAATATTGATTAGTAATTAATAACCTTCAAGTTAATTGTATTTTAATTATGGGCTTGCGATGGATTCTTTTCATTATTGTTTTGTACAACGAAGCAACGACCGTCGTTATGAATCCATGATAAATTGAAAATGCGAAGTTATTGTTTTCAATTTATTTGGATTTAATCGCTCGCTATATTTTTTCTTTTTGCTGTGTCTTCTCCCGCATAATTTTTATAATTTATTTTTTTTGTAGTTTGCTTGTAATGTGCAAGGGTACGTCTATAATGTGAAGATATGCATATCAAGTGCATATGTATATGTAATTGGTAAAGAGTAATAATGCTATATATATATATATATATATATATATTCATTTCATTATTTCATTGATGTAGAAAATAACATTTCTGCTTATTCGAGTGTAAAATAAAGTACAACACAATCTATATATGGGGCGACCACATGAGAGTATTTTTCTCTTTAGTATCTTTTGTATTATTATCAATCAACTTAAATAGGTACATAAAAATGTATAACGTGGGAAAACGTTAGCGGATCGTGTTAGAAGAATATATATAGTTTTATTCAATGAAAATAGCATTATCGACTTGTCGACCTGCCTGGCTTTTTGTCCGTCTGCAAAATAACAATATCACTATTAAGAGCTTAAAACTTTGTATAGAAAAATAAATTTGTTCTCCAGTTTTCCATTTTTACTGTTATCACACACACGCGCAAAGGTTTTTAATGGGACAATTTCTTATATCCAGCACTAGAACCTAAGAACTTTGTTCCAGATATAGTACATAGTACTACTTTGGACAAAAAGTAATGAGAATGTAAAAGTTCTTTTCTTTAGACAAGCTTGTTGTCAGCAAATTTTAGAATAACAAATAATTAGAACAACAACTATGGTCGTATAATAGTCGAAGACGAACCTCGTTCATGTAGTCTCAACTACTAATGAAAACATCAGCAAAATCAAAGAAGTTGTACTTGTCAATCCTTAATTAACTTAAAAAGTTGTTCTAGATATTTTTAGTATATCAAAACAATAGATACAAACAATTTTGATTTGTCTTTGGATTTATATTTGAATATAGTGTTATCAAGAAAAAGAAGAAAAAAAAACGAAAACACTGCTAGTACTAACCCCCAACATGGCAAGAGTCTCAAAATTTATGTCAGTTGTTCAAGCCAGTCATACCAACCTATCAAAAGTAACTACAGCGCCATTACGTTTTGTCCCCAATAGCATACAACAGTTTCTGTCTTATTAAAAACTTTCAAATTTAAGAATTTACATTATGTATTAGATATAAATTTCAAATAATTTTTTGCCAATAATGGAAAAATAATTTCAATTTCTCTTTTATTATAGGTCTAGTAGTTTTGTAATTTTTCTCACCAGAGAAAGCGTTAAAATATCTTAATTTAATTAATATTGGAAAGATAGCATTGCACGTAGCCCTTAGCTAATCTGGGAAACATTGTAATAAGAAGAAACCTAATCGGAATAACTATTTCAACTTCAAGCTACCTGTACCGTTATATTTTACAAATTAGATATCGTACATGATATAATATGGAATTCGGAGATTTCAACCGAGTACCTTAATTGTTCCAAAAGTCTAAAGAATATGCAAAGATTTTAAGATATATTTATACAAAAAGGATACGAATCAGAATAAGTTGATTATAAGAAAAACTATTTGCATAAGAAAGAAATTTTTTTGCTTTCCGGAGTACATCGGATGGCCTTGAATTTTGTCTCGTACAGTATGACTTTTTCTGATTGGCTGGATAATAAAACTAAAAAAGTGCAGCTCCAGCTGAGCTAACCATATTTTTTTTTTTTTTTTGCATTTCGGTAGAAAATAATGTACATTTTATGTAACAATTCTTAAGGTTTTAACAGTTAAGCTTGGAATTTTTAAGATCCATTATGGCTTACGGTTAATGTTATGTAAAATTGTTAAATACTTCGCACATTATTCATATGAAAGTCATAAGAACTTGATGATATATTGTAAAAAAAACCTGACACAAACATTTCGAACTGACATGTAATACACTGCTGGGAATTTGCAAAAGTCTAGTTATTGTTTATAAAACTAAAGAAAAAGAAGGCAACAAAAACAAAAAAAAATTATTTGTATTCTGTAGAGTTTTACTAAAACATCGTCTGTTAAATGGAAAGATAACTTGAAAGAAAAAACTATCAGTCCGTGTATACACTTCTTCATTTCTGGTCAATTGAGTGCATACCTTAAGGCCAATTGTAAGTTATTTTTGCAAACTTTTTATTATAAATATTGTTTTTCTTTTATTTATTAATTTTATACTGAGTCTTTAGTTAATTTTTTTTATGCTTTTTTATGCTTCAAGACATTTCACTTAAAAAAAAAATTTGAAAAATAAATAAATAAAATGAAATAATAGAATAAATAAATAATACCATAAAATTCATATATTAAGTTAGTTGGTACGAAGTTTCATTGGCGAAATATAAAGGTCATAAGGGAAAGACTATTGGCCTTTTGAGACTAGGCACAAAAAGAGTCAATAGTTCGGTATCGTTGTAAAAATAAAACCCCACTCGACCATAAAGTAACTAATCGATTGTAGCCAGTGTTAATCAGAAGAAATAATGTAGATAATAGATAATAGCGAGGAGGGTAGCACATTTCAACTTAGTGCCATTAAAGTTTCTGGGCCATGTTTTATTATATGGGGTCGAATTTCATTTTGCTAAAAAGTCACTATATTATGACCTTTGACATATTGCATCGGTTTTTCTTGCCAACTTCATCAGTTAGTATTCGTACCGTCCCCGAATGAAGGTTGCATTGGTTTACTACAAACCAACATAATACAATACTGCCGCCGAACCCGTAGTCTTCCCTTCCCCTCTCAATTAAGGCCACCATTAATACTCAGCTTTATAGTTCAAGCTAATGGTTCGCGCTAACCTGCCTTCTGCTTCGTGTACCCTAACTAAAAAAAACTAAAATTTCCCGCAAATAAGACTTATTCGGAACAAAACTTGACATTTTCGCACAAACAAAATTATGTGGCCCTCATACCGAATCACCAACGTTTCAAGGTTATGTTGTTATCAGATGGCCAAACTTACGATATTAAATTTTTTTTTTTTCTTTATATCCGCTGTTTTGTCAAATGATGGCAATTTATATGTATTCCCAATAGATTTTTCGCAGCTGGAAAATTTTGGAGCTATACCACAGCAAATTCGCAAGCTTTCTATGGGCTGATCTCTGGATTTCTATATGCTCAATCTATCCCGCAACTATAATCTTAAGAAGCAAAGAAAAAGAAATGTGGCTTGAAACCTACAATGCTTTATTATCAAATATTGACATGCTCACAAAACATTTCATAAATTTTTATGTATTGTCTTCGAATAGATATTCTATAACGATTTCTTTTTTTTAATTTATTTAATTTTAAGTAAATATATTCATACGACCGTATTATTGTATGCAACAGCTAAGCCATCGGTAAATAAGCCTTGAGCTGGTACGATGGGATGTATGCGCAATAAACACATCAAAAAACAAACAAATTCTCTTTCTTTATTTGTTTTGTAATCCGAAACATTTGACACACTAATGCCCGGTTCTAACTGCACATGTTCAATTTTATGACAAAGCTTTTTAGAGCGTATGAATATGATTCATACGATGCGAACGAAATTCATTAATGTAATATCGAACTCTTTCAATTTAAGTTTTAATCACCACAAACAGGTAAAGAGTATTAAGTCATATGACCGTTGTGGCCAATTTACAAGGTATGACAAACTGAAAAGTGTTGAAGATAAATGTAAGTGCACGCCATTTGAGTTAAGCAACAAATTTGTAATCATTGAAATAAAATTTAACCTGTCAATTAATTTTGGGGAAAATTTTCTATCCCATCTACGACAGCAGCCAGATAGAAAGTTGTAATTCATGATAGTTATACATTGTATTAATCATTTCAAAAAAATGCTCATAATTTTTTCTTTCTCTCTTTGGATACAAAGAGTGAAAGATGTTTTTCGATAATCCTTTCCGCCATTAAATAGATGTTCAATATAAAGAGTATTATTTCTCACAATTTTTCTAAATATGTTTCGAAAATTTTTCAATTAATTAACTTTCTACCCTTGAAAGTAAGAGTATTTTTATGATTTCTGAATTAAAAGGAATCATCAAAAATCTACGCATTGCATGTAACGTAAACGTATAGAAAATGTAGAAAATATGTAGAAATATGTGGAAAAAAAATTTAATAAACTGTTTTGAAATTGAAATGAATTTTCTTTGAAAATATTTTCATCCCTTATTAATCTCCTATCAAAAGCAGAAAATTTTTTTCATTTACAATGTTATGAATCTTATTTATCATTTACAAACTAAATTGAAAACAATTGAAAATTTATCAAAATGAATGCTAATGGATAAGAAACGAATTGAATTGAGCTCAAATATATATTTAAAATGCAAAATACCTGTACTTCTTCGAACATTTTAATAAAAAAAACTAACAGGTCATTGTACAACAGATATATATAGATTTTCACACAAGATTTGTAACATAAACCTGCAATAGTTGCAGCCAAACAAGTTATAAACCATTTTTGTTTTTTTTGTTTAACTTATCAATTGCATACACTTGAATGAAAGTGTTCATAAAGATATTTTGCACTTTCTTATAACTCTTAAAACAAGAAACCCGAGAAAAAGATATGAGACGAATTATAGTAATGTTTTTTTTCTCTCTGAGATAAACTAATTAAACCCGAGATAATATTTTAAATCGTTAAATACTAATCAATGTATATAAAATAATAAACTGAAATAAGTACAAAATACAAATATATATATATATATATATATATATATATATATATGTATAAAGTCTAGCTACATTTTAAAATGTGTCGCTACATTGTGATAAGATAGAATAGTTTGCATTACCATCATACGCATTGATGCATAGATATATCTCTAGCAAGTCCTGTGAAATAAATATTTTTGGTTTATATAACTAATGGAATTGTTTTAATCATATTTATCAGTCCGACTGACTGACTGATTTGCCTAAAAAAGCAAATTTAATGTGAAACTTTTTTATTATTGTTATTCACTTCAGATTTGAAAACATTATTAATAAAACAAAAGTGAAATTTAAATCAGATGAAGCATATGAAAATACAATTTCCTAGACGCTGCTACCAAATGCAATACAAAAATAGTATCTCAAATATCGTATAATCGTATATTTTGCAGTCAAATACCGTTTTATATATTTGTTCGTATGCATGAGTTATTTAACCCTCTAAACAAAATTTACAAGACCCACAGTTTATTGGATATTTTCCCATGTATCAAGCAGATTCAAAGCGAACACAAACTCTTCTCTTGCTAGTATATTTCTTTGATTGTTTTGCTCTTAACACTCACAGGCAGTCAGAATACTCAGTTTCAATGCAATAGAAATATCTTTCATTTATATGAATTTAACCTTTAAAAAAAAAAAAAAACACTTAACAACTCCCCACTCTTAAATAGACTTATAAATCGAATAATACTTTCAGTTCAATTGCTATTAGTGTATTCGGTTTTAAAACTTTTTCGATTTTTATTTTAAAAAAATACTCAAAGAATTTCAGTTCTGTAGAATAATAATCAAATAAAACTAGGCGTAACCAATTTAAAAAAAGACGAAAAATAGAAAAAAAAAAGACTAAAGTAAAGCTTAATTTTAATTAACTTTGACACGCACTGGACATATCGGACATTCATATGAAAAATACAACTAAATTATCTATGATAATTCCGTCAATTCTCGAAATGATATCATTATTGAACATTTAGCCCAAGATAAATAAAACTTGGCTCACTTGTTTGTTTCTTCTTTCTTGAAATTTTAAATGCCAAATTGATATATAATATTTATGTTTATATATAATATATATAATATATATGTTTTGCGTGATTTTTATTTCAGATTTGCGTTTTATTTCACTCATTCAGTTTTAGAATAAACACTACACACCTTTCAAATTGCTATTAAAAAATTAAGAGCTTAAATTTATAGAGAGATGAGATAAAAACTCTACTGGACGGGTGGGTACCGGTATCTGTATACCTGCAAATGCTTTAAATATATATGTTCGTATGTATATTTATATAAAAAATATTTCGCTTGTTTTTCCATTAAATTAGAATTTAATACTCAAATATGTAAATATACGTAAAAATATGAAATTTATTTTTAAGCTAATTTTACATGCACACTACTTAAGCTAAATATATATTGTAAATATAGAACAATCGATAGATTACATACCAACGGATGTCTCTATAAGGGTGCACTATTTTATTTAAAAATAAAAACACGTATTTTTTAAGTAAGTCGTGATATTTTTATTTCATCGTACGGTGGACATGTTCCTATTTTCGATGACTTTTCGACAAAGATGTGGTCGATAACGCAATGAATCCCGGAATTGAGCTCAGGATTTGTGTCTGGTTTATCCACATGTACCGCATAAACGAGATTTCAGAAAACACCAAAGAAAAAATCATACAGCGTTAAATCACATGATTTTGATAACCAGTTGAGGCCAAAATATCGCAAAATGATTTGTTCTGGAAATCGTTGCTACAATAAATCGGCTTTTTCACACACGGTGCGACGGTTAGTGCCGACCTGCCGAAACCGCATGTCGTTTAGATTCATGCCGCTCAATTGAGGCCACAAGAACTCTATTATCATGTTCGCGTAACGAATTCTGTTCACAGTCACTGCAAAAAAGCTAGGTCCGATCATGCCGCCTGACCAAAGCCCGTAACAGAGAGTTGCTTGCTGTGGATGAATTTGTTTCTTATGGAGGATTTTCTGAACCCCAAATTCGACAGTTTTTTTTATTTACGAAGCCATTCAGATGGATGTGCGCTTGATCGGCATCGAACATGACTTTTTTCAAAAAATTTGCAATCGTTTGAATAAT
>KK351257.1:0-25406 GCA_000671755.1 Glossina brevipalpis | reverse complement strand
GTACTCTTATTTAGACTTATACTCTTATTTAGTCGTATGAAAGTTAGAAGCACAAGCATCTTGGAAGCATGGTTGCTATAACAAAGTTATCTTAATGCCTGCCATTTCATTTGTAACACCTAAAAACACAAAATGAAGGCTACTCCCGATATAGTTGTCTTCGTCTGTCTTTCTATTGCCAGATATCGCAGAGTCATAAATATTGAAGGAGAGAAAAACAGAGCTTAGGCGCGAATGAAATTTGAAATTGCCCATGATGTGTGCATAAACACGGCCACACAATGATTTAGAAACTTGAAACAACTCCAACAATCAATAACCCAATGACTTATAATAGATTTTTTTAGCGAGTTTATTAAAACCACCTGGTCCTTGGACACGAAACTATTCTTGTTTATTCCTTGAACATGAGCACTATTGCAATAGGCAAATATGCTATACAAATTCCTTTTTCATACCCACCACCGCAGCATAGAGTACATCAAATTCTTCGACTTGTCTGTAACATCTAAGAATATTCATGAGAGGTCGTTCATAGTGTTTATATAACATCTTGATTATCGTCTACTATTAGAGGACTCACAATTGCAATATCGAAGATAGCATATCTATCCTCAGTTCATGGGAGTTGAACCAATTTGAAAACGGGGTCTGACACTACGTATACAAAACAATGGCCGAAAAGCCGTGGCTCTTCAAACATTTAACCATCACGGAGCTAGCTGAGCGCGCAGTGCAAAAATCATCCCGAGCGCTCCACTAATGTGCCTACGCTCAACAAAATATTTCACAATTCCTATACTCACCATAAGAGGCGTATATCAGTCCTTTCCATCGTCCCTTTTCACCAGCGCGAATTTGTATTTATACGATTCTTGATTAGCTTGAGATTCTAAGTCGCTGTAATCTTCTTCATTTTATGGCCAAATTGTACGCCGTCTCTTGTCGCTCATATTCTTAACTTAAAATTTTCAGGGACAAGTTTTTTATAATGAGAAAAAAAACGATTCAATTTTTTTTACTACGATTTGCTAAATGCAGCCAAAACGTAAGTTTTATATTCTCGTTGAGACGTTTTGTAGCGAATAATTTATTATTAAATTTTTGTGCTTTTGACTAATGATAGTAATTATTACTAAGAAAAACTAAATGTGGCCAAGGGCGTCAAGAGGTTGAATCCATAGGTCAAGTTGGAAATTGTGTGTTAAACGTTGCAAACATTTTTTATGTCCACATTTTTAATATCCAATAAAGACTAAATACAAATATATTCTTAATTACAATTTTTTTGAAAAAGATATTAATGAATGATTTGATCCGAAATCTACTCATCGCATTCTCAGTAATAAGTTTTCAATTGATTCCCTAGTCTAATCATAAGCACTGCAATTTCCCTTAAATGCAGGATTTATTGAATAAGGCCGAGTAATTATCAATTTCCTTTAAATCGTTATTTTTACAGCTGCCGAAGGGAGCGCTGTGGTCAGCATTCTTTCTGCTGTGGACTTTACTTTTCATAAATGGTAAGTATGGTTCAATGTAAAATATAAAAGATAATCGGTTAGCAAAGATTGTCTTGAAATCAAATTAGAACATGCTAATTGGGCAAGACCAAACATTGAATACAGTATATTTATTTTCGGAACAAAACACTATAAATTGTACTTTATTTCCACGTATAGCCTTATTTTTGACGGGAATCCTTACATAAGAACGGGCGCAAAACTTGAACTGATTTCGTCCGAATTTACTGAATTTAATTTTTTTCTCAAAAATCTTATTAGTCTTCAACTATTTTTAAAAAATTAAAATTTACACAATGTTGCCAAATAAAGGCTTACTTTTCATAAGAAACTTTATTTAGGGCAGCGTTCAAAAATTTAAACATCCCAGTTTGGTCGAAACTTGATAACAACTATTATATACCAAATTTCATCATAAAATAACAAAGCAAAACTTAGACTTTTTTGCCACTTAGATGACTGATTTTCATAGGAACGGTTATGTAAGAGAATGCTCAAAAAACTGGCTTATCGCGAAAAATTTTTTCATACAACAATCTTTTCAAAATGAGGCGGTAGATGGGAAGTAGCCATAAAAATGGTCCAAATTTATACATTTTTAATACGGTCCATCCCATGTCTGTGTACAAAGTTTCATCAAAATATCCCAGAAATCGCGGCCTATAGATTAAACAGAGATATACATGAATGTAGATGAACTTAAAAATGGTTTTAGGTCAAACTGTGTATATATAATAAAAGATGGGGCTATCTTAAGTCTTTCTGAATGTTACTTACATACGCGCAAAGTTAATATACCCTGTATTATGAATGGTTTAGAGTATGACTATTCAATATTTTCCAGAAAAGTAAATGAAGAAGGTGACAATAGGAAATTAGAATGAAGAGTAAATTTTCTTTTGTCGTTCACATGCAGGAGTCAACTCAGAAGGGAGAATCGTCTGCTATTACACCAACTGGAGTGTCTATCGACCAGGTACTGCAAAATTTAATCCGCAAAACATAAATCCGTATCTATGTACGCATTTAATTTACGCCTTCGGTGGATTTACAAAAGATAATCAAATGAAACCATTTGACAAATATCAAGACATAGAACAAGGTAACTCGTAACTGGTAATCGCTTATGTGCATTAATTTCTAATTATGAATTGGAATATTCTCTTAAGGTGGTTATGCGAAATTTACTGGTCTAAAAACGTACAATAAGCAACTGAAGACAATGATCGCTATTGGTGGGTGGAATGAGGCATCGTCACGTTTTTCCCCCCTAGTGGCTAATCCAGAGCGCCGCCAAAAATTCATTAAAAATATATTAAAATTTTTACGACAAAATCACTTTGATGGAATCGACTTAGATTGGGAATATCCAGCACATCGAGAAGGCGGGAAGCCTGGCGACCGCGATAATTATGCTCAATTCGTACAAGAGCTAAGGGCAGAATTTGAACGTGAATCAGAGAAAACCGGACGTCAGCGTTTGTTGCTTACTATGGCCGTTCCGGCTGGCATTGAATACATTGAAAAGGGCTACGATATACCCAAACTGAATAAGTACCTTGACTGGTTCAACGTACTGACTTATGATTTTCATTCATCTCATGAACCATCTGTTAATCATCATGCTCCATTGTATCCCCTA
The DNA here is from genome assembly GCA_000671755.1 of Glossina brevipalpis. Classification (NCBI taxonomy): domain Eukaryota; kingdom Metazoa; phylum Arthropoda; class Insecta; order Diptera; family Glossinidae; genus Glossina; species Glossina brevipalpis. The sequence continues at coordinate 22,241 of KK351257.1, read as the reverse complement.
GAGGAAGATTCTGAATACAACTATGATGCTGAATTGAATATAGTAAGTTTGGCAGTAGTGTAAAAGTGAAAAGCGAATTAAGCCAGAAAAAAGTGAAATAAATCATAGATGTTATTCTCTTTTTAGGATTATTCTATAAAATTCTATTTAAAAGCTGGCGCTGACCGCAACAAACTGATTCTGGGTATACCTACATACGGTCGTTCTTATACTTTGATTAATGAGGAAAGTACGGAAATCGGAGCTCCGGCAGAAGGTCCCGGGGAACAGGGTGATGCTACCAGGGAAAAGGGATATCTAGCTTATTATGAAATTTGTAACAATATTAAAGAAGACCCCGATTGGGAAGTAGTACAACCAAACCCTAATGCAATGGGTCCGTATGCCTATCGTCGAACTCAATGGGTAGGCTATGATGACGAGGCGATTGTACGTAAAAAGGCTCAGTATGTGGTAGAACATGGATTAGGCGGCATCATGTTTTGGTCCATTGATAATGACGATTTCCGCGGCACGTGTACTGGTAAATCGTATCCTTTGATTGAAGCAGCCAAGGAATCCATGTTTGATGCCTTAGGGTAATATAATTACTTTTTGCTTTCCAAGTTGCATTTTCTATTTACTTGTTTATTTATTTACGTAAAGTCTCGGCATCAATGAAGTTTCCAAATCTAATGCACCAAGAAAATCGAACCGATCTAGAAATAATGAAAATTCAGTTGCCACTCGCAACCGCATCAATATAGGTGAAAAATTAACGTATGAGAAACGCAAAGAGAGTTCACGTCGAACCTCCAATCCGGAAACACGCAAACGTCTTCAACACATCACAACTAAAACTCCCAGTAGTACCACGATTAGATTGACTGAAGCGGAAGGTTCCTCTTTATATATTGGGGGCCGTACTACCACACCTCCACCACCAACTACACCCGATCCCGGAACTGGTAAATATTGATTTCCATTTATGAAATACAAATAAGCAAAGTCAAAAAATATAACGCATTTTTGGTAGATTTTAAGTGCGAAGATGAAGGTTTTTATCAGCATCCCAGAGATTGCAAAAAATACTATTGGTGTTTAGATAGTGGCCCTTCTGGATTAGGCATTGTCGCTCATCAGTTTACTTGTCCATCTGGGTTATATTTTAACCCTGCTGCTGATTCATGTGATTTTGCTAGAAATGTGCCCTGCAAAACTAAAAAGTGAGTTCAGCAAATATTTTTTCAATATTTATGTGAAACAATATTTTAAAAATCGATAAATTCTTAAGATCTACTACTGCTGCTCCAGTTACAAAGCCATACGTCAACACTTCCGTAGCAACCACCGCCAAGCCAACAGCTTCTGAGACTCGCATTACAGCGGCTACAGCTCGCACAACGTTTTTCAGGACTACTTCTACCACGAAGCACACTACTCCTACAACGGTTAAGACTCCAGCGGAAGAAAAAGATTACGTGGATGTAGAGGAGCAGCATTCTGAAGAAGACCCTAAAGTAATTAAAGAATTAATCGAACTAATTCGCCGGGTTGGAGGCATTGAGGAGTTGGAAAAGCACTTACTTCGCAAAGACGATGGTACTATTTCCTTTAAACAACATAGTTCGAGCAGCTCAAACTATGACGAATCGACTACATCTTCAAGTATTAGCAAATCACTTTACGATAAAGTGCTAAGTAGACCAAACGCTTTGAATTCTCTTCGTAATCGTTTCACTCCCTCAAATTCTTACCAAAAAACTGGACAGCTTGACGGAGCAAAATCTGACGAAGAAACAGAAGTAACATCTGAAAATGACACCAATAATTCCAGACCGACTTCGGAATATTCTAAATATTCCTCAGTGGTAAGAGGAAATAGTCGCCAAGGCCCACAAAATGAAGGATTAGACAAATTACCCGAGTTCGCTGGTTTCCTTAAAGAAAGGAAGCAGTATGTAACAATTAATCGTAACCGAGGGAGCCAGAAAAAAATTGAAAGTGTAGAATCTGATGAGGAAGAAACTGCTGCGATATTTAAAAGCGAAGAGATTACAGAAAAGCATTTTAGTGGGACGACTCCATCTTATACAAGTATCAGACGCACAAGGCCATCTACAACCGTCTCTTTAATTAAAGAGGAGAATTTTAAAGACACAACTATAAGTAAGCCACACGCTTCTCTAAGTAGGATGGGCAATAAACACGCAAACAGTGCAGAAGCCAGTGTGACAGAAGATCTGACGTTGATCAAGTAAGTTTAAGAACGAGCTCTGGAAATCGTGCATTGGACAAAGAATTCCTTAACTACTTATAGATACAAATATTTGGAACGTGCGCGATCAAATACTGAAGACAGCCAAGGTGATAAAGTGATCGAAAATAGGAAAAGTGAAAAGAAAGACGCAGACATTATTCATCAAAAAGAAGACCAAAAATTTACGGTACAGTTGAGCGCTGCTAAAGCTGACTACAGCACACAACAGCTACAAGAACAAGTCACTACTATACCAGTAACACAACGTACCTATACCAGCTTAGGTCGCAGAACAACAACAACAGCATCAAACACAGAAACTAGTACACCTGTGGTACTTGTAACAACAACACCCACAGAGACTTCAACAGCTGCACCTAACAATATCGAAAACTTAACATATCAACCACTTATAGCCTTAACTACCATTGCTACAACCACCACTAACCAACCCGTCACTATTACAAATACATCACCAAGTGTAACCATTATTCCATCCATTACAAACGACTTAATCAGCTCCTCCAATGTGGTTAAACAAGAAATTCAATTATCCGAAAGTACTCTCCCTAGCTCTCCTATACGTGACTCAATTGCAACAACATTAACGACGCAGTTTAACTTACATTCAATTAAGCATGAAATTGACAGTGCGGTGACTGCCGCAACTATTGAAAAATTGTCGACACCTACTATCCCTGGGCTTACGGACAACAAAGACGAAGTAAATTTAGTTATTAGGGATCAAAATCAATCGACTGTATACAACTCAATAATGAGAGATACTGCTCCTATCATCAAAAACACTTTAACTACTACCACCGAAAAACACATTTCCTTTACCAATCGAAACAATACTGACTCTTTGAATTCACCTAATACCGCTTATAAGTATTTTGGCGGCAAAAGAGATAAAGATCAACAAAAAGTACTAAGTCGTTCCTCCCTAAAACAGACAACCGAAATGTATCCTATAACCACAACCATAACCAACGAATCCATTAATAATGAATTCCTGGGTAGTGTATCTAGTCCAAGACCTTTTGGTTATCCCAAACGTCGTGGAAGGCCGACGGTCTCCAGTACGACAACTTTAGCAACCGAAGTGACCTCTGTCAAGACACAAACCAAAGAAAGACCAAGTTTTGTACAGAAAGCAAAATTAAATGCTGCAGTAACTCCTCAAACGAAGGTGAGTTCTAACATAGATTATTTATCTCAAAACTATGAAATGAATCCTCTTGGCAAAGAACTCCACAATCAAGACTTGAGCACCACCATTCGCTCCTTAGATAACCTTCAATACTCAAGCAAAGAAAAACCAGTTCTAGGGGATGCTATTGTAGAGCAAGAAATTGGTCTAGAAGTAGATAACGAAAAAAAACATCTTGTAGATAGTAAGACGAACGAAAATGGACTAAACGTTGTAGAAAAAGCGAACGGTAACCTAATTAGGCAAAGAAATCAAACCAGTAAAAATACTTCGATAAAAGCGGATCGTATTGAAACGAAATATTTAAGTGTTAATAGATCTTCCATAACATACATAACTAGAAATCATACAATAAACAATCAAGAACAACTCTTCACATTAGCTGATCAAGATAATAAGAATTTCGAAAATCAAAATAAGAAAGCTTTCAATAATGAAAATAACAGTGATCCAGCTTCCATGACAGAAAATAATAAGATATCAGAAAATAATGAATCAGGTCTTCAAGTAACGGAAAATGAAAGTAATACAAAGAAGCAGATAAGAACGAAGAAAGTTTTCGTAGAATCCGTTGAGAGCCAAATATTAAAACCTTTCATGGAGGAAAAAGCAACAACCAATGAAACGTATAAAATAAATTATGCCGAACAAGTTCCAACAACGTCTAATGAACTACTCTCTGACGGTCAAATGGGGAGTGAAAATGACTCATCAAACGAACGTCACATTGGTAATAATAACGAAAATTCAACGCTTCTTAAAGATATAAACTTAACAATCACCACAGCTCCTTTAGCATATACGAGAAATGCATCAGCGCAACTAGATGAGGAAAATATTACCGTGAAGTCCGTACACATCGAAGTCAACGAAAACAATTCTCACGAGACTTCTACCTATAATGATATGCTAGGTGAGCCCATCAATATTAAAAATGTTGCTACAAAAGCTGAGCCTGTTATGACAGAAAGAGATAACTCCTTACAAACAGCTGGATCGGCAACTGAATTAGATAGCAGTAGGTCATTCTCTGAGTTCAATAACGAACATTCAGAAGATATCAGCTTTTCAGGAGAAGAACTTAAACTTCTAAATCCAACTATGGACACAATAAGTGCTTCTGGTGAAAAAGAATCAATAGGTTTCAGTAATAGATTAAAAACCAATGAGGAAAGATTTACTGGAAGTGTACTTAACATTATTCGAAGAGGCCAAAAAAATCGAGAAAGAGTCACTTCAACGCAAGGTGGTCAAGAACTACAAGTTGAAATCAGTCAAAATCCAAGATCTTTATTAAATGAAAAATTTCAGGCACAGCAATCACATGAATTGGAATACACAGGGACAAGAGTCAATGCGAAAATAGATAAAATCTCCGACTTCCCAATTCAAGTACCCGATGGAAATAAGAAAAGTAATAATAGTGAAAACCAATTTGGAATTAATGGACAAAAACTATTAAATTCAGATGTAGATACTGTGAAGTCCAATACCAATATGAAATACGATACATCAGAAAACGTTGCGTTAACATCTCTGATCGCAAATAAAGATAATCAGAGGAGTATAAAAAATGAAATGAATACAACTTCCAAATCAGAAGACTACAAACGAACGAAAACTAACGAAGAAAGAAATGTTAGCAATTTGTCTTTAAATTCTCAAAGGAGGTCGAATGATCAGACTAAATATAACTTTAACCGGCAAGACAGTAGAAAAAAATTTATCAGACGAAAAAACAGTGAACAGACAAGGCATTCCGAAACTGCAGCCGACAATGAGAGGATAACAGTAAATAAGTTGGAAGGCTCCATTCAAAATCCTTCGATAAACGAATCAAACAATAAACATAAAAAAATTTTACGTCAGCCATACCGCAATCGAAATGCTATTGCCAATGATTCTAAAGAACGAAATCAGAATTTGCAGCAAAGTTCTAGCAATCAAGTTTCGAATTCAATAGCAGCTGATCCTGTTGTTAAAAGAAAATTTCTGCGCTCACGGAATCAAAATATTTCTAATAAGACCGAGGAAATTGAAAAACTAGCCAATGGCACCACGATAATACGAACAATTTATATTGATACTGTGAGTACAGGGCCTAACACAATCAAAATGAGAAAGCGAATTAAAACAAAAGTATTACAAAAACAAGAACCGGAGTATGAAGACGAGAAAGAGTCTATTGAGGTTTCTCAACGCTCTATAATAAGCAACCGAGGTGCAGCGAAATTCCGAAGCAGTGATTTGTCATCAATCTTGGCTTTGGATTTAAGTTTTAAGGCTCAAAAAAGAAGAGAAGATGAACAAAGGACCAGAAGGAAATTCCTCCGTAGACCTGTTATAATTTCTGAAACAGAGGATATTGAAGAATTCGAAACTGAATTAACACCAGACCCAACATTTTTGGAAAATTCAATGAAATCACTAAAAACATCCACTACGGATCCTTTAGCAGTTTCAAGTATGCAACTTCTACTGAGTCATAATAAAACACCGAACTTGCGTAACTTTTCCACAATTAAATCTAAAACAAATTCTAAAAATTCAGAAACTGTTCAGCATTTTGATTTGAATCGATTGATAACTACTCCTAAAACCAATGCTGCAGTTTCAACGGTAACGGAACTACTACCGACTCCAATTGAAATCTTAATAGACAAACAAGATGAAGTCGAAAGAAGCATTAAAGAAGTTGAAAGCGAAGTTTTCGATGCTATCGTGAATGGTGAAGACACAATATCTGATAGCCATGGTCACAGCAATTTCGATGATCTCTCTTTACCCGTTTATCATAGACGTAAATATTATCAATACTACAAGGATTCACCAGTTGCATATGTAAATCCAACTATATCATCTGCGGCCATAATAGAAAACACTCCACCCAATATAGCCAAACAAATTCACGATGTGTTTAACATCAGCGCTAATCAATTAGAAGCTGATATATCTAGCAAAGCAGCTGCAGAGTCATCAAATGTGGAGGAAGAACGCCAAATTACTAAGGAATATAATCATTTTTTAATGACAGTCCCCAGGTCACAATAGGATACCTGGGGAATGAATCTATTGAAAATAATAGCTCAGATAATATTAAAATAAAACCCTTGAAGTATTCAGTTCGTCTAATTATTAGACCTACAAAAGTCAAAATATTCGAAGAAAATACCACAAGGTATAATATAGAAGAAATCGATATCGGAAACCATTCTAATACCCTTTTGCAAAATTTGGTAATCTGTAATAACACAAATAATCCCACTACCAGAAAATTATCAACAAGCGTCCACGAACCCAATAAAATAATTAACGTCACAGATCAATCAAATCTTACAAATCTTGTTACAAAAAACTCAACGGCTCCAAAATTTGCTGCGTCTATTGAAAGTAGCAGAGAAGTAAAAGAAGATATTTTTACAAATTTATTTAACGTCTCTGAAGGTAAGCATATTCTGAATCATTTAAATAATACAAAATCCTCCGAAAAGTACAATAACTCTCGTTTAACGCATCCCGATGCAAAACGTTTGCATCCATCAAGAATAAGTGGGATAAGGGAAGAGACTAAATCGAACTTTGACAATGCTTTTATCAAAGATCGCGAAAGCAACTTAAAAGTATCTATACAATCAAATGACAGCAATCCACAACAACCTACAATCAAATTTGAATCAAGAATGAATTTACAAATTGATCCCCTTCTAAATGCAACCCATGTTAAATCTCATGATGCCCCAGTATTCGAAAGAAATTTAACTGAAACTATCGAAAATGAAAATTCGAAACAGAAAAGGATTGAAAGTTTTGAACGAAATTCCGAGTTCAGTGTCAAAATAACAAAAGTCGATGACGTAAACGAAAACGATGACAATTCTGTAGAAATTTCAACGGTGCAGCCATTTACTACAGATGCACCAGGTTTCAGAGAAAATTTTACTGATACATCAAGACTGCGACAGTTATTTGAAAACATAGACCGATCGAAAACAAACCGAGGTGTTTTAGCAAGTATAAAAAAAATAAAGGATTTTTCAAATAAAGTGAAAATTGAAGAAAAGGCTGTAAATCTTTCTACAATTTCTCCTGGAACTACAAAAATTTTCCGAAAAAAAGGGGATGCAGAAAATTTAGACGAATTCATAACTCTAACTAGTGAACATCCAGTAACTACTACAGAAGCACAAAGCTTCGTGGAAGCTGTTGCACCAGAGATAAAGAATGTTACGAATAAAGTAGAAACAGTAGAAAAGGATGTACATTCTTCTCTAATCTCTACAGGAACCACTAAAGTGTTCCGGAAACTAGAGGATGTAGAAAATACAAGCGATTTTATCACTACAACTACTCAACATCCAGTAACTACTACAGAATCACAAACCTTCGTAGAAGTCGTTACTGTTGCACCAGGGCTACAAAAATTATTTGAAGCTATTAAGGGAGCAATTGTTAGCAAAGCGAATTCAAGTGAATATGAATATAATCGTTCTGCTGAAGAGGAAGTTCAAGAGGAAGATCACTCCTCTATATTTTCTCCTGAACGCATTAAGCAAGTATCTGAAGACCTGTATTTAAGAGCGGCACCAAGCCTTTCCTTGGTCACAGATGGACGTAACACTGCTGATGAGGAAACTACTGCAACTTTGAGATCATTATTTGCAGAACACGAAGATCAAAATACAACTGAAGATCCATATAATCAAGAGGCAATTCTACTATATGCAGATGATGCGAATCCAAGTGAAGGACTTATAGATACTTCTAGCAAGGAACTTGAAAGCAAATTGAGAGTGTCTATATCCCCAAGTCACAAAAATGTACAGCAACCTGCGTTTAATTATACGTCAATAGTAAATTTAGAAGTTGATGACTTTGAAAATAAACCCGACGTTAAATTTCATGACTCATCTGTATTCGGTTTCCAAAGGAATTTAACTGAAAGTATCGAATATGAAGAACCAAAAGAAAAAAAGATTGAAGGTCTTTCAAAAAATTCAGAGTTTAGTTCCACAACAACAGCCGATAGCATCAATGAAAATGTGGACGATGCTACGGAATTTACAACTGTGCAAACAGACCAAGCATTTACTACAACCGCATCGCATTTCAGAGACACTTTTACTGGTACATCAAGATTGCAAAAATTATATGAAACCATAGACCGATCGAAAAATAACCAAAATATTTTGAAAAGCATAAGAGGCGTAAAAAATTTTAAGAATAAAGTGGAAATTGAAGAAAAGGATGTGAATTCTTCTGCAATCCCTACTGGAACTACTAAAATGTGCTGCAAGGAAGGGGATGTAGAAAATTCAGGCGAACTTATAACTCCAAGTACTCAGCACCCAGTTACTATCACAGAATCACAAAGCTTCATGGCAGGCGTTACTATCGCACCAGAACTAGAAGCATTATTTCAAGCTATTAATGGGCCACGAACTAGCAAAGCGAATTCAAATGGACATGAATATAATCGCTCTAACGAGGAAATGATAAAGACGACCTTAGCATTTTCTTTCAGACGCCCTGAACAACTTAGAACTAAGGGATCTGAAAAGAATCACCTACATTTAGGTGCGGCGCCAAATACTTCTTTAGTTACAAACGAATTTAACACTGCTGATGACGGGTTTGTTACAACCACATTGAGATCGTTATTTTCGGAATACGAAGATCAAAATACGACTGAAGATCCTTATAACCAAGGAGCAATTTTACGAGATATTAATGCTGCGTACCTAAGTAGTGCACATACAAACACTTCTACTAAAGATCTGGAAAGCGAATTGGACGTATCTATCCTCCCAAACGCTAGCATCCCAGAAAAACTTACGTTCAAACCTATATCAAGAATGAATTTACAAGTTGGTTCATCAACCTTCCATTTCCAAAAAAACTTAAATGCAAATATCGAATACGTAGAATCAAAAGAAAAAAAAATTTCAGATTTTGAACAGAATTCCGAGTTTAGTATCACAACTGTAGCAAAGCAAGAGCTTACTACAGTCGCACCAAATTTTAGCGACACGCTTACTGGAACATCAAGACTGCGAAAATTATACGAAAGCGTCAATCGATCGAAAAATAACCAAAGTGTTTTAAAAAGGATAAAAAGCGTAACAAAAGATACGAATAAAGTGGAAATTGGAGGAAAGGACGTAAAACCTTCTGCAACCTCTCCTGGAACTACTAAAATGTTCCGCAAAGAAGAGAATGTAAAAAATTTCGATGAACCTGCAACTTCAACTACTCAAGATCCGGTAACTACTACAATAGCGCAAAGTTTCGTGAAAAACGTTACTGTGTCACCAAAACTAAAGAATTTTACGAATAAAGTGGAAACTGGAGAAAAGGATGTAAATATTTCTGCAATTTCCGTTGGAGTTTCTGACATGCTTCGCAAAAACGAGGATGTAGAAATTTCAAAAGAACTTATAACTTCGACGACTCAACATCCATCAATTGCTACAGAATCACCAAGTTTCTTGGAAAATATCACTGTTGCACCAGAACTAAAGAAACTATATGAAGCTATTAATCGGCCAAAGATAAGCAAAGCGAATTTAAACGGAACTGAATATAAACGTTCTGCTATAGAGGAAGTTCCAGAAGGAGATAAAAAAGCTGCTGCATTTTCGAGTAAACGCATTAAGCAATTTAGACCAGAAACATCTGGAAACGATGATCTACACGTAAGTGCAGTACAAAACGGATCCTTGGCTACAGATAAAGTTAACATTACTAAAGATGGGTTGGCCACAAATACTATGTTTTCGTTGATTTCTGAAAGGAATGATGAAAGTACAATTGAGCAGGCTGCTATGATTGACAAGGCAACAGAAGAAATAAGTACTACTATTGGAGAACAACAGTCGACTATTGAGAAAAAGAATAACGGAGAAACTGACGAAACTCTTGTATATTTGGCTCAAGGGATGGTCAAAATTGATAGGAATGATTACAACAATCAAGCAAACTCAACAAAATTACTCGAAAAAGCTACAAGAAAACCCTTTGAATTACATATTAAAAACAGAATGGCAGGGAAAAGTTATGAAGGCAAACGAAGGGAAGACAAAGACAATGACTTTTATGCAGACAATCTTAGCAATATATATAATAATACCCCACCCACGTCTGGCATGGAAAATATATCAGCCGAAATTACCTTACCTAGTCACGCTGACGAAAATTATACTGAATATAATCACAATCGAGTCAAAAGTATGCTAACAAATAAAAACATGTTCTTAAAATTGAAATTAAACAGTTTTAAGAACAATTCAGGAAACGAGAATATTGCATATAAGGATGACATTGCGGATAAAACCATTAGTAGTAACATTTTATCATCGATTCCTAGTCTTGATACTAATCATAGTAGCACCGTAGCCAATTATTTTAATAAATTAAATACTAATTCACGTGAAACTGTATATCGTACTAACATAAAAAACAGAAATCATTCCGAAAACCGTTTACAATGGAATGACTTTAGAAATGATGCTAAAGTTAATAATACCTCAAAGCATGCCGTTACTTTTAATAATTTTAGCGAGGGTAATGTAAAACAGGGTGTTAATTTTAGCGATAATGTTGTTGTTAACAATGATTATAATGTTAATTTTAAACGACGTTTTCAGAAATACAACTTCAACAGATCACGATATTTAACTCCTACTATTACACCTGGCGTTACAACGACTTCAACGACAACAACTGAGAAATATTCATCAAAAGAAAGTCAAGATTCTGCTCATGTTGCCAGTGTTAAGGTAAATTATTTAGTAGATGTTAAACAAACAAGGGAGATGAAAGAGTATAATCTGGAAAGCAGCACTATCATAATACCCGAAAGCACTACACCTGAAACACTCTCTAGTCCAGCTCCAACATTAAGACGCATCAAAATTCTAAAACATCGCCGACCGTTGGCCGGTTTAACTAATAATTCATATCTACCGGAAAATGTTACCTCAGCTAGAATCACTAATACCACTACTGCCAACATTGAAACCCAAAATTCAGATATCCTCAGTACTGTTAGACAAGCAGATGAAAAATTAGGAACTACAGACATAAAAAATTTGACCGAGACAAATAATATAAATCAAACCGAAACGTTCTCACTGAATACTGTTACACCACCAAAACGTTTCCGTAAAATTATACGCAAAATAATTAAACCAATGCACATAACTAATAGGCCAACCATAACTATAAAAACTACAACAGAGACTGCCTCAGCAGCCGTACGTACTATTAAACCATTTTCCGATCAAAATAGTACACGATACGATTACAATCGTAGCATCAAAATTACAACGAACGAAACCAAATCTAAATTTGATGACAAGGAAGGAGTTAATGAAAACGCCTTAGATGCAAATAAGAAGAACGAAACTCTATTCGCCAGCGAAATAAACAAATTAACCATCCACTCAATCAGCCCAACCACATATGAATCTTCGTCTTTGGGGGGCGTGCAGCTTGGTAGATATAAAAGCAATGCTTCTCTAGTAGCCACAAGTAAAACTTCATTATTTAATGATGACGCTTACAATGAAAGCGACGATGAGAAGAAGGGAAGTAAAGGTGAAAACGCAAGAGATAATATTAAACACCAAAGTGGTCGAAATAGAGACGAAGAAGTGGCAAATAAAGAGGAAAGAGAAGACAAAGAAGGTCGACAAACTACCAATAACTTTATGAACTTGGAATTGGAAACGTCAACCTATATACCTATCATGTATACAGATGAATATAATCAAGACGTTTCAGATGATTCAAAATTAAGGAAAGAAAGTAATAGTCCAGACCTTACAACAAAACGGTCAAGCGATATTTTCAAAGCTCGATTACTAGGTGAAATCGATCAGATAGAAACTGATTATGACAATATTGATAAAGTGAAAAATTCCGAAAAAGTTTTCATAAAGAACTCGAAAACTAATTCCACTGCACGCAAAACTTATGTTTCAAAAAGCGTAAACTCTCGCAACATATCTCGAAACGATCACAGCAAAATAGATGAAAGTGAACAAGACAAGTTACTTAAATTTTATAAAACTGAAGAAAATGGAGAATCGATTATGAATGCAAAAGTAGAAGACGACGTCGAAAGCAAGGTTTTTCCTAATTCTTTGAAAACTTTTGACACAAGTACAACAAAGAATGTTCTAAATCCTAAAGCCAACACGTCTTTGATCAATACTAACAACGATGGTGAAGTATTAAATACAGATTTAAGAAAACGAATTAAAAATTCTAAAAATGAAACTAGAGGTAAAGGGAAAACATCAACTGTTCAAACTTTGCAGAAGACGATTCTAGAAAACGGTAATACGGAGAACTACAGAAGTTACAAAACGCATATTTACCATCAAGAAAACTCTGACATTAAATTGAAGGATGAAAGCGATTTTGAAAGTGATACTATCGCTCCCAAAGCTACAGTGAGTGATGAAGGAGACTCAGATATGGATCTAACAAATGATTGGAATGCATTTAACGCTGAAATTTTAACTGATCCAAAAATCACTTTAACATCTGAAATTCTACAATCCACTAAAAAGAGTCTATTATATGAGACCACAATCTCTCCTGCCACCGTAAGACCAACATACCGACGAAAGGTAATTATCAAGAAGCCGTCTTTACCTATTACTTCAAGTACAGCTAAAATATCTACTTCAGACTCAAACAAAAAGTATCTGCGTCCCAGCACTGGTCGCTTTGTTCCCAATAGTGCTAATAATCGCAAGGGTGCTCAACGTTATGTTAAAACTGATTCCAGAGCTCCTCCCGATTTTAATATAAGTCAGTTAAAAGGCCAAGATTCTCTAAAAACTATTCCGAATGAAGAATTCTATAGAGATAGCGAAGAAGACTCTGAAGAGATAGTTTCAAAATTAAAAAGTGTTGAAAAACATGAAGAGGTAATAAACGTTTTAAGACCAGCTATCGCAAAGCAAATTCCGCTGTTAAGCAAATCAGCTGATAAATCTTCTTCGATTAATAAACAAGTAGAAAGTTTCGAAGAAGACGATGATTATGACGATAGTAATATCGAAAGCGAAGACGAAGACGAAGAGGATGAAGAGGAAGAGGAAGAGGGAGAGGGAGACAACGAAAAGGAGGAATTTGACGACAATGACGGATATGAAGGCTACCGGAAGTATCACGAAAACGGTTTTTCGTTAAGTCAGTCAGTAAGCGATAAGTCACCTACGAGCTCCAGACCGGGAGGGAACATACCATTCAATAGCAGAATTTCCAACACATCCAATCGCAATGCGTCGAAAAATAGTTATAAAAGCCCTTTAGCTGATACTCGGGCCATATCTCGACCACGTATTGTTAATCGTCCACAAGGTATTGCTGTGCCACATTTAACCATAAAACCAGTGGCCACCGACTTTGAACGCACCACCGTACCAGTACCTACAAAACCGGCACCTTTCATTCCTAGTTATACGCCCTCTTATGAACGCAAATACACCGGTCCCTCTACGGACCCCGCACCTCTAGTTGAGAACATCAATCCATTCATCGAAGATCTAAACGTAGAAGCATTAAATGCCCGAAACAAAAAAATCTTCGATATAAACAGCAAAAAACATACTACTTTAAAACCCAAACTTCTTATACCAACAGTTAAATTTTCAAACCAAACAAATTTAGAATCAGCACTAGAATCACAGGTACCCAACACAGTACAAAACACAGCTTACGAGGTCCATGAGAGCTACTCTAGTAGCCAACAATCAGATGGTGGTTTTGCCACTACTACCACACCAAAAACACTGGAAAACACCATGGGCACCAACACTGAAGACAAACAACACGAATACCACATTAATCATGATGTTAATGCTAATGAGATTTTTTCACAGGACCATGACAATTATCTCGGATTGACGACCACTCAACCTCCAAGTACAACATTATTGCATGTCTTTACATTGTCCGATGATGAGCAATCCACTCGGCCTTCCAATTCTGGTGCTGAAGTAATTCCAAGGTTAATTTTTGAAAGGGTGCGTCCTAAACACAAGGTAATAGAAATCAATCGTGTGGTCGAAATTCATTCAAAGGAAGAAAAGCTTAGACGCAAATCTAAAGCTAATCAGATCGTGCCGATTGGGGTCCCTTCCACACTCAAAGTTGAATCCCTCCCGCACGTTGAACAATTGGGGGAAATAAGTGTAGTCAAATATGTACATTTAGTGGACGGCAGCGATATTAAAGTTGAAGGGCACAGTACGGTAACTGATTACACTCCCACAGAGTCAATTGTACAAAAATCATCAATGCCCGTACGCAATTCACTGCCAGAAGACCACGAATCAATTGAAGGCATATCGGTAAACGTGGACGAAAATTCACCGGAGACCTCAGTTATTATACGAGTCTCTACGTCACAGGAGAGTATGCCCAATATTATTCAAAAACGTCAAGGTAAGGCTCTAGTGCCTGAGGTCATAAGAGAAGCCATAGAAACTTCGACAATTTCACTTGAAGGTCTTTTTGAGAATGCCCGTAAAGCGAAAGTTTCCAATACCATTGATGGAATGCAAAAACAAATTCAGTTAAGCTCTAAAAATGACGATGCGGAAATTACTATGGGTTTAATTTCAACAGTTTCCCCTGAAATTTCAGATGAAAGGAATATCAATACTCCTTTAAATGTTCCGTTAACTGCATGGCTTAACGGAAGCAATTGGGAAAAACAAGAAATTGCAGTTTCGAAAAATACTTCTATATTACTTAAAAATAACAATACGGAACAAAAATCAGCTTTATCGTCTCAATTTGTACAAGAGGAGTCCACAACAAATGCCTTAAATTTGGACAATTTTAAAGTCAGTACCGTACCAACCACCTTATTTCCTACATATGTAAGACCAATAGTACCCCTACTAAGACCAGAATCCAATGAATCCTCACCCCTCGTTATATCTATAGCTAATCTAGACAAAGTTATACTTAGTAAGGTGAAAAAGACAGACTCACCAGCACTTTTAACAGAAAATCTGCACAGTTCCATCATAAATCCATCATTAATTAGTAAATCCCCGCAAAACATACATTTACCCAATTCATTTGCTACAAAAAATAATGATAACACTTTCGACACACTGATTAGTGATGATTCCAGAGGAGCTTTCTCTAATCGTTTAGATTCTTTTGTCAAACCTTCCGTAAATCCTACAAAGCTTCCAAATCATACAGAAAAGAAATCCAATCCTGATACACCCACTGAGATGTATACTATATTAGAGGGTTCCAGTGTTGGTAGTACAACGACAAGCTCAGTTGGCAGCAGAATTAGTGAAATTATTAGCTATAGTACAGAAACGCACGTGATTCGGAAAAAAAGGCCCAGGAAATTAAATTCACAGAGTACTTAAAGTCAAGCATGCAATAAGAACACGAGCTTCGCTGGATTTTGTATATAATGAGATCTATATATGACTTAACTTTCGCTAATATATATGTATATATATAATATATATGTATATATATAATAACTTTTGCTACTTTAACAGCTTCAATAACAAAAAAACCCGGTAGAAAAGCACTGTAGTTAGAAATATGTACCCATACCTCCCTATTTGTTATTGATACTTTTAAAGTAAGAAAAAAAGTGAGAAAAGTTATTGCACATATACGCTTTGTCAATTGGCCCAAACTAAGTTCAAAAACAGAATAGAAAGAATTCGTCAAGAGGCACATCCATGTTTACGTTTTATTTTAGTTCTTAAAAATTTGATTCTGTTTTTAAACATGCTTGACTCTATATTGTACGTGCCTAAGATTCAAAATATGTCTCAAGAGCAGTTTTTCTACTCGCTAGGAGTTGGTATCTAATTTAATGATTAACAAAAAGAAAAATATATGTTAAAATTTGTAAGAATTATTATATCGTAATCACTTAGTATTTCAAATATTGTAAAGATACGAGTACATTAGCACGAGTACACCATTTCGGACATTCAATTTTTTGTTTACTGTTCTTATATATATGTGTATATTAAATAATTGGCTGCGTTTGCTTTCTTTCCTTTAACTCTTAACCTCTTGCCGGTAGTTCAAAATTTTATTTTTCTTTACAAACTGTTGTGCTGTATATTCTCCACAGCTTCTCTCCATAAGAAATACTAACATTAAATTAAACTTACTTACATAAATGTTGCCATATATATAACTCAAAATTATTGATTAGTTATGTAAGCTATTTTATTTTAATTTTTGTTGTTTCTTTTCTTTAATATATATCATATGTCCAAATTATAAAGGGAATAACCAAAAATCGTCAATGCTCAGTTTGTAATGTAGATATTATACTTTATATATATATATATATATCAAATCTGCTATATGTAGTTAATAAATGCAATATAAGTATACTCTTAAACGAATAATTCGCTTACATAATATGTAGAATAGAACGAGCATATATTATGAAGCAAACAACAACACAATATATAAACAATTTTATGTATATATATGCAATACTCTACAAAAATAAGAATTTATTTGCTTTCTCCTATTTTTACGCCACCGTCTTTTACATGATCTGCTTGCAATACACCCATTAAATTTTTTAATTTTCCCTTTATATTCCTCGCAACTTCAACTTTTGTGTCACCACAATATGTATGTATGATACTTATACTTATAAATCTCTGTATAAATATCAAAAGTTTGGTTAATCTTTTTTGTAATTTTCCTCGTTTGTCTCTCTGCTTTTGTGTCTATTATCTTGCTATTTTCCAATTTTTATATACCTACGTAGAATAATAGGGCACTGTTAACTTGTGACCAGCTCTACATCTAATCTGGAATAGCTTTTACATTAATTCCGAATAGACTTTGAAAGTTTATCAATTATTTCTTGGTCCTCAACTAAAATGAGATATTCGGAATCGAATAATTTTGTACCTTTTTTCCGTAAATATTTTTATCCCCAAACACTTAGAGAGACGTAGACATATGACGTTTTGCAAAGTTTCCGCTTTGGAGCGGCACCCCTAATACAGAAAGAAGCAATACCATGCTGCACTATTAACGCGCCGTTCACAAATTAACAGAATGTCTTGTACATGATATGTGGTGCGAGCAGACCTAAAAACATTCTGTGCAACGCTTTTGACGTAATTAGAAGTTTCCTAAATCTATAGCCAGCTGTACGCAGTTTTTAACGTCCAACATTATTAGAGCGCAAAACGTTTTTGAAATAAAGTGGTGAGATGTCATCGAAAGCTTATATTATAGTATTCCACTTTCCATCTAGTTTGAGGACCCGTTATAACATTATTACTTTCTCATAGCTTTTGCTGGTTGAAATAGTTTTTTTGTAATCATCAAGAACAGTACTTTGCTACAATTATGCATCCATTTCTATCACTTCCCTAGAAAAGCAACAATCAAGCTGACTTGCGTTATTTTTTTCTCTACAGATATCTTTCGCACTCGTAATCACTCGTAATCACATTTATAGCAGACTGATATCCACTTTCTAAATTCGTAATTGCAGTATCTTCACAATAATCGTCAGTGTATTCGTAATACAAAACGATTCCAGAAACCCACCATTCTCTCAAACTTCCCGGCTTTTAATAGGTCCTCGCCTGTTTCTTTCTCATTTACGAGAGGACGCCTATTTAACCGCTGAATATATTCTTCGTGCTCTGCCTTTCGATACTACTCAACGTTCGCACTGTGTTCAAAGAATTTATGGTGTCAAAAGCACGTTAACTGATGGTCCTCTTCGAAATGTAAGAGCAGAACCAACATTGACAATCTTTTACTCTAAGAATACAATCATATTATATTTCATCTCTTAATATCTTTATAATCTTTCAATGAAAGTAACATTTCTAAGATGTAAGTGCAATCGCTTCCATCATTGAAAATTTTTTCATCATAAAATACTTCCTGTTTTCATTTTATACCCTTTAAGAGAAACGACGGTGCCATAGCCAAGTGCCTCATCTAATTCTCGGTTCATCATCGCAATAGCAACTCTTCTTTTTCTCATTCTTTTGTAATATATAAATGTTATAACTCTCTCTCTCTCTCTCTTTCTCTCTACCTATCTATCCATCTATTTCTCTCTCTCCAGTCAAACTATACTTTTTTTCTTCTGGCCTATTATAATGTTACTGAGATTTCGCTCTTCCTATAGTTTTAGGAGCAGAGTTGGTATCATACTTTCACGCTGTGGCTAATGGTAAACCAGTTTTTTCTGCTTTCGTTTTTATTTTTATTCTCGGAACGTGTGCAGTCATCATTTTTAACACAAACTGAGGATATGCACTTTCATTTTTTTATGATTTTTAACTGTTTCTCTGCCCTTTTAATACCATATTGTTTGCTGACATACTTTCTTAGCACAATTTTTCTTCCTTGCACTTGAAGCCTTTTTCTCATTGCCTGTTGCATTGAGCGTAGACAGATACCCCTCCATTTCAGCTTTTTTATATGCCATTTTCCCTGTTATTGATAAGCTACTGCCCGATCAAGAATACGATTTTTCTTTTTCTTACATAAAGATTACTTTCTTCCAATATAATCAGTTATTGAAAATAAACTTAGCTTAAAGTTGCATAAATTTCTCACAAAAAAAAACACCTTAAAAAACTGTCATTATTCTCCAGAAAAATGTCCTTCTCACTGAATCATTTTTCTGTATATAATTTTTCAAAAATTATTCTAAATCTTTTTTTCAATTTCACTTAAATACTTCAAACGACTTCACCTAAATTGAAAAGTGCATTTCTAGATTAAGTGACCCTTCTATATAAAGTTAGTCCCTACGCATAAGTGTAGCATTTTCTCTTAACAACAGTTTTCTCTTACCATCGTACGGTCTGTTTGTGCAAAAATGTATTCCACATAGCTTAAATCGCGCCTGGTTTACAATTCCGCATGTTCAGTAATTTACCTATTCATTGTTTACAAAGTGTCAATTTTAACTACAGGTCGCTGCATACAACACGTCTTGAATAAGTAAAGGTTTCAATAAAAATATATATATGCCTTATATACAACTATAAGTTCTCACAGATATGAATAATGAAGTAAACAGATAACAGGACAACGATTATAAAAGAATCGTATATAATTTTATTACTTGTTTGTTAACTATCGATATGAAGTCAATATATCGAACTCTGTTAAATTTGTTGCAAATTTGGACATATTGAGCGTTACAGTCAAATTCTATGATATCGTACTAAAACTTTCCTTTAGCTCTTCAGGAATGGCAGATATAATGAATAGAAATTAAACGTCAGAAAAGAAGAGCTATCATGAAAATCATATAAAATGATTAAAACACGAGAAAGCCGTTTTTCCCCATGAGAAGTTTTTGACTACTTACTACTTATAATGAATATATAAATATGTTGGTTAGTTCTTAGTAGCATTGATTGGATAACTGTGTAGACCTTTTCAAATTGTTGTGCCAAATTTCAGATAATAATAAAACGATTTTGCCACTAAATTATTACAGCCTTAAATTTTATAAACGACCATATTTTATCGGCCTACACTTGATTGATTTCAAAACTGAAAATATATCTATTAACTTTGTATTCTAGTTTTTGCGATTTTGAGTCGAAAGTTCATGCAGATTAAAATTTCCAAGCATTACATTAGGAACAATGCTTGTAGTATTAAGAGTAATAAAAATAAAAAGAAACAAATTAATTACAGTTTGCAATTGTTATTTACAGAGAAAAGGGCTTTTATCGAATTCTTCTTTGAAAAGTGATTTAGGTCCGGCAACATCAAACTGCGCATATTCATCCATTTAGATATAGATAACATTGAATAAACATTATTAAAAATCCGGTTCTTACATTTTCGGTCAACCCCGACAACTAAATATTCTGCACCATTTTACCTAATATAATTCCCCTCTTATACGCTGTTGTTCAAAAATTAGGACTACGTGGTCCAAATATTAAGGATCAGACAATTTACCATGCAAGCGCTTACTAGAACTACTAGAAACCTTATAAGCGATAAGATCTAAAAGTAGACCTAGATGGTCCAAATTCAGTGCAGTTAATTTTTATTTCGAATTACTGTTACGGACCAGAGTTCATGATGAAATATTAAAGATCGGACAATTTTGTCATGTAGAGGCTTACTTTTCATGAGAACCCTTATAAGAGAGAAGGTCTACAAATAGACCTAAATAGCCATATTCGGTGCAGTTAATGCTTAATGGGTACATTTTCTTCATAATATATTAAAAATTGGAACTTTTACCATAGAATGCTTACTTTTCATAAGCAAAATTATATGGGAAGTGTGTAAAAAAATGGTGCCATCTGATCCGAATTTATGATATATATTTTATATACCAAAAGGCCAATTTCCACCGGTTTTTGTTGTATTAATGTTCTTTCCGAATTAGCCGTTACATCAGGCGTGATCGTAACAATGGCCCGATCAAATCCATTTTCCATAGGGCTCGTGCTTGGGCCAAACATGTTAGCATACCAAATTTCGTCAAATACTTTAAAATTTGCAATTTTTATATTGACAACTAAATTACATCGACAGAAATCCAACCAGACAGACGGACAGACAGAGAGATGAACAAGCAGACTTAAATCGATGTAGAAAAAATGTCTCTGATTTGATCGCTATGATCAGGGATGGGTCTATCATGAGCCCTTCTGGGCGCTACATAAATTTATAATACCCTGTACCACAAGTGCTATGAAGTATTAAAAGAATAATTCTCCATGTATTTATGATATATAACATAAAATATTAAACGATAAGGAAGAAGCCAAATATTGATGCATTTTTAAGAATGTTTCCACCTGAAGTAAACTTTCAACCCCAACTTTTAAGCCAAGTCTTTTAATATATTCATCAAATTCCTTGCGGACACTTTTTCAGCATTCGGTATTAGAATCGTGTTTGACCGCTAGAACAAGTTTTCATCAATTTTATTTCATTTAGCTTAAAAAGCCGAAAACAAATTACAAAATAGTATTAACTGCTTTATATACAAAATCTGAATAACCTTTGTCGTGTGCGTTAGAAACAACTATTCACAGTAAACTAGTAGTGATCAAAAATTATTGTGCAAAATTCTTGAAAGACGGACAATGGAGTCCGATACTTGGCACACTATCTTACTTACTGGTTAACTGAATTTTCCATCGTTTATTAGTAATAATACTTAGGTTTCGTTTCAAACAGCAAATGCCTCAAATACATTTTCAACACATAAGAGTCCGTTTAAGCGGCAATAAACTGCAGCTTGCAGAAAGAAATATAAACTAGTTTTTAACCGCTGCATATTCGTGCAAATCTTCTTCAGCACGCATATATACCATCCAAGAAATTATTACCTAATAGCGAAGCAAACACGAAATATTTGTATGGCAATCACTTCTTAAATATTGTATATCTATAAATAAGACAGTAACACACAAAATGCTAATAAATAGTCATTGTAATACCAGTTATACCGCATATTTTAAATTTCCTCTGGTTTACCTTAATGTCATATATACTTACGCAACATAGTGGAGTATGCCCCTTAATTAAAATAATTAATATGTTGTTTACGATATTACAACATAACATATTTAAGTAATTGAGCGTATTGATGTCACTGAAAACACACCTGTACATAAACTCCTAATACGGTTGGTAACTGACGATAACCACACCAGATATATGAATACATTACAGAATACAATTGATTAGCAAATTGAATTTACTTTCCATGTTCGTATAGTGCACCCATTT
>KK351256.1:291513-303810 GCA_000671755.1 Glossina brevipalpis | reverse complement strand
CTATACATACACATAGTTTTGTTTTTTGTTGAATTGAATAAAAATTTTTAATATATATATATAAATTGCTGTCCAGGCTTTTTTTTGTTCATTCTACTATATGGAGGAATCCTTATATGCAGCAAAACAATCAAGCAAAACCAATGTTATTTAAGCTTCGGACCACACAAATAGCTTGTAAGGGAAAAGCAGTATGTAGAAAATCAAAAACATAAAGTCCTGTTCGCCTAATAAATGAACAGAAACTAATGCTAAACTTGTGGCCACCATTACATTTTGGAATGCAACAAAGGTTGAGCATAAAATCGCGAATGTTGCCCCATGAAATTTTTTCATAAAAGCATCACTAAGATGTGCCTCCAATTTAGCAAAACAGGCACCACCAGCTGGAAAGTGCTGTTTGTATATTTGGTATCATTATCCCTCAATTTCTCCATTCGTTCAGTCTTTGAAAAGATAAAAAGATCAAGGTACATGGGCAGAAGGTTTCAAAAAACTTAACTTCCACTTTACACATTTTACACAAATCTCCCAAATTTTTTGTACTTGTTCATTACCGTTAAGTTAAGCGATTATTTACGATGGATTTTCAATCAATGCGAGTTATTAAATACACTTTTGAATTTAGAATAATGTTAAATAATTTATTTTAATTAAAAAAAAGAAAGTAAGCTAAGGAACTTGGGAAAAAATTCACTTAAATGTATGAAAACCGCAATTTACTTAAATGTATGAAACAGCTGATTTAATTGCCTGCACAAAATGCGACAATGCGAATCATGTTATTGTGAATTATTTACAGTGCATTCTGTTGGAGAAAAATAGAGACGAACACATAAAAGCTTTTACTGTGAACATCAACCATCATAGACAAAAACTATAGCAACAAGTAAGACGAAGCATTTCGATAGCGGCATTTCTTCAACAAGATTACGGTAAAAAATATGAATATCGTAATTTGTAATATGTAACAGATGTAAGCAGCAATATAGTAAATATTCAAAATCCTGTATGGAATAAAATGTAAAGAAAAAAAATATAGTTAGAAATGTTCATATAATTTCACATTGAAGCTCTTTGTTTTTAGTTTTGCCTGTTGTATTATTGCAAATTTGAATCAGAAAGTTCTCTAATTTTTACTTTTTAACCTTCGTTTACATTTATGATATCGCACTTATTTGAAGGCATAAAGGAGTATTAATTTTGCCAAGTTGTAGTAAGTTTAACAAACGATATCCATAACGTATATGTGCACAGCTTTTATATAAATGCTCAGAACTGAGGTCTTTTAACCATATACGTGAGCTCACTAAATCTCAATGTCTTCTCGTTTAATCGCAGTTATGATTTAAAAATTAACATCTGTACACTAAAGCTTTAAATAAAGAATTTTGAAATTGAACCACCTAAATTCTTATCATTAATCAGTATCTTATCACAATCAATTCAAACGTTCCTACTTACCTTTATAAGCATTCTGTAGAACAATGAAAAACTATATGTTTCTATTTACAGTTAAACTAGTAAGAAATTCTTGATTATTATGTCTAAATATGTCAACTTTCTTATGAATAATGTAATGAGTGAATAAGAATAGGATATATGAACAACAACAACAACAACATGAATGCTTTCTCAAGTGTTGTACAAGACATACCACTGGATCTGAAACCAGTCAAGTCAAGAATTAACAAAACAAATACAAATCTTCTTCTGTTTATCTCCATGCATAAGGACAGCACGAGATACCGCAAGTGTAAATCCGCACTTGCAAACATGAATTGCTTTTGTTTGTATTTGTTTTGATCTTTGATAAAATCTTTTAATCAAAGCTTGTTTAACAAACTTATGTCATTTTTTTTTTTTTTTGGTTTTGTTTTGGTTAATTTGCTACAACAAAGTCAACAAAATGCATTCAGTCTTACATATGCGTACGTTTGCAATCACTATCACATATCGGAAAGTGAATTTTCTCTACGTACCTACACGTAGCCTATGCTTGGTGTGCTAAGAATGTGCTTAAGTGGTGACGATGACCAAAGTGGTCATTTCTTTCTCTTTTTCCCTCTACGTTTCCTATACAACACATTGCTTACATTGTTTTACCTAACTTAGTTTGCTTTACATTGTATTATTAATATCTTGTGATTGTCCTTAGACTGCGATAGAGAGTTTTGGTTTGGTTTTGAAGCACTTTTGTTATTGTTCATCACTTTATCAGGCAACTGGATGGCACGCAGTTCCTTTCTGCATTTTGGTTAATATAAGTGTTTGTGTATTTCTGGGTGTGTGTGTGTGTATGCGTGAGTGTATATGTGTAGCATTTAACTTTATGCAATTAAAATGTCACCAGATTTTGATAATAAATGTTGAAAGGAGCATAAAATTTAGTGCATGGAAAGCTATAAGAAAAGTAAATAAAAGATAAATGTATCAGTGGAAAAGAACAGAGCAACACTTAAAGTTTTTATTGATTATTTTTTAAGAGCATGACGGTTACATATTTCGAAGATTATCATCCGCGTAAGTAAGCGCTCAAGATTTTGAATTCTTCCGTATTCTTCGTATTCAACAAAATGCTATTTGAGTTAACATTTTATTGCAGCCTTAAATAATAAAAAGAAAATGACGCGTTTCTTTCCTCAGAAAGTATCATTTCGATATCATCGAAGATATGTTGTCAGAAATCAAATTATCTGCTCATCATACTCCGTTGCGAGCAGACCAGTTTTCTTAGTCATTTACTAAGACTTTTGAACTTTAGATTTAAATGTGTGTGTGATGGTTTACTTTACGTATATATTTTGAATTCTTACTAAGAACGTCCAGTAATCATTCTAATGATGTGTTTGTCTTCTTTGTCTAACACAATAAGATGACAAGGTTATAGTTCGCAATTGCAAGTTTCACTAATAAATACAATCTCGAGCAATCTATTCTCATCATTAGAAATATTGTTAATTTTAATTAAGCTTAACAGCTCAGACAAGTTATCGATTGTATATCATTCACCCAAGCGACATGAGTCACAGGCAACAAGTACCGCGAGTTGAACCATGACATCTTTGGTAGTTTGAAATCTCCGAAAATGAGAATGAAATTGAAAAGCGATAGTACGTTTTTTTATGGTATTTACTTGACATATATAAGTGCATGATGATGACTTGGTTGGGACATAATAGCAAGTAATGAATACAGATTTATCCCGTAGCTTTATACAAACGAATATAAATTCAATATTGGACTTCATCTTAATATCCATTAGGGTGGAGAGCAAATTGTCTGATACACCAATCGGAACCCGCCTCTCACAGTTTATTAAACGATTAATATGTTTACCTTGTTTGTCAATATAATTCGTAACTACAAGCATGAAATATAGCGTACGGGAATTCCTCTTCATCCGATGAAGAAGAATTCAACACAAAATTAGTCTCTGGTTTCAAGCTGCTAGCATCAAGTTATGAAAGGATGACAAAAACTATCAACCTTGTTAAGCTTCTTTTGTGGTCTATGCTACTCTCAGGAAGACTTTCAAAAAAATCAATCACAATACAATATAGAACACAGATTTTGGTAATCATTTTTATGTCCACGACCAAAGGAGCATAATGCTGTGAATAATTCATATCGACCCCACAAAAGTATATATTCTTGGTCATCATCAAATTTATGATCGATTTAAGGACGTCCCTCTGTCCGTCTATGTTTCTGTCTATCTGCGTAATGCTTGTGTGGCAAAAACTTGTTTGCATCGGTTGGTCATGCACATGCTAAGCGGGGGTTTGATCCGCACAAAAATGTAATGATTGGTTTGCCTCAAAAAATCGATAGTGATATTGATATGGTATCCACAAATTGCCTGATAGGCAGGGAATATGTATATATGGCTGGCAATGGATATTCCGGCCTTATTATACGTCGATTTGGAGAATTCCCTATACCATCCCGACACTAACGGGTTGGTCTATACATCACTACCAAGACTATTCTCCAATATCTTATATTTCATTCTTTGCTCTTATTTGTTGTAAAGTTGACCTTTACTATAAGCAAAGCGCATCCTTTCAAAAATACTTTACACTTTCCATAGACTCTCATCTGATCCCAATGTCCAAATTCCACTGCACAGAAATCTAATAATTTTACTTATCGGAGAAAGAAGAAGATGAATTCGAGTAGAAATGGATTTGTCGTACATAAATGTGTAAATGGCTTACCTATCAGACTTTAAAAGTTTTACTATTATTAACATGAATGGTCCATCAAGAATCTGTTTTATTTATTTATTTATTTATCTATTTTTTAAGGTTCTCATTTGGAAGATTAGTCTAGGTATCGTACTTTCTCAAGCAGTTACAATTGCTGATCGAGAGATGGATTTTAAGAGGCGTAGTATCTGGCGTTCGTTCGTTTGAAGTAATTGTGCGGTAGCAGGGACAATAATCAAACAGGAATATTCAATAAAACTTTATATACGTTTTTTATTTTATATTTGCTCTGCAGTCCATATGATACCGAGAGTGATTGCTCAAAATCCCTAACTAACGGCTGGATGCCAAACAAAGTTTCAAAGCAAAAGCAAATTCTATAGCAAAGATTCATTCATTTCGTTTTAAGGCGCATCATAAATAAAACAAATAAACATTTTTATTGTATTTCATTAATCAAAAAGCATAACAAATTAAATCGCTTTTTTTTTTTTGAAAGATTTCGGAATTTAATTTTAAATACGACATAAACTCTGCTGTCATATAACGCGATTTGTATTGTTATGCATTTTGATGATAAGTTTTAATTGTAGTTAATTCAAAATTGACATAGTGTTCCATACATAACTACACAGTTAACATTTAATAAATATCTTTGATTTCTTTTTAATTTTTTATTTGTGTTTTTTTTTTTTTTTGGTTTTAGTAAAGTCCTGATTTTCATTACATATAGATAGATATACATATAAATATTAAAGGGTTTATATATAAGAAAGTTACCAAAAAAAAAGAACACTACTTTGGGTACATCTTTTAACCTTTGTTTTCATTTATATCCCAACAACACTTGATATAGAAATAAAAATCATTCAATATATCAATCATAACAACAATTGTTCGCAATCATTTTTTACTTTAGTTTGATTTGAAACAAATTACTTACGCCCTATGTAAAGAAACACGTTTACATTAAAATATAGTTTTTTAGGAGTTTTTATGCTTTTCTCAATAAATATGATTTTCTTGATTTTCTTGATTTTCATGTTGTTTTCTATACTTTTGCTTGTTTTCTTTTTTCTTTTTGATTTTTGTTTTTTTTTTTTTTTTTTTTTATAATTCTAAATAACTCTGAGAGTTTTTTTAATTCTTCAAAGATATTTTTTAAAAGCAGTTTTCTTGAATTCCTTTAGACGATTCTCAAGAACGTTAAAATGAGGTTTTGCCAAAAATGAAATTTCCCGGTGCGTTAGGATCTTCAGAGGAAAAATATTCTTCCCACAAACTGGCAAATTGCTCACGGGTAACTTCATCTTGACCACGAGCCATTTTCTTAAATGCCAACTCGCATTCCTTCTTTTCCAAACCGTAACTAGAACAAACTAAAGCGAATTCGGACGCATCTATACCTCCATCATTAGATGCATCCTCCAAATCGAACATGAAATTCATATATTTATTTTGCCAATCCATTACAGTGCTCGGATCCTTGGCATAAGCATCCCACATATTGCACCATTCCTCTACCGAAACCTGAAATAATCAATCAGTTTACTTACACTTACTTTCTAAAAAGAATCTAACAATTTAAGATGATGAAACTAGGCAACAAAATTTTGTAAAATTTTACTATCTAAAAGTATGCTATAGTTTTTGTTGTCCTAATTTAATTTATGCTGTTATTTTATTGCCAAATATTTTCATTATCAAAAATAATACAAGGCCATAACAGCAGCCAAGAATTTGAATTTAATTCCTTTTGTTTGTTTGTTTGTTTGTTTTTTTTTTGTTTCATTTTCGTTTGCTCCCTATGCCTTTAAGCGTTCAATTCATCCCTGCCAAACCACAAATTGAGCATTAGTTGCTTTATATTGTTAAGGCCATGGCATAGTTTATGATCATTTTACGGTTAACATCAGCAATTGCCGGCTCCTACTAAGGTGTGGAAGGAAGGTAGTCTACTAAAATGTAAATAATTCAGCTTACGGACTCTTGAGCATAATTACAAAAAAAAAAAAAGAAGAATAGTTTCTGTGGGCTTATAAATCTTTTTGGTAACACTCTTCGTAATCTTTCTCTTCCCCAGTAATACAAGTATTTGAATGTTGTAAGCTTTAGCTCAAAAAATATTTGCTTAAACTGATTAAACAATGAAAGTCAAGACAGGAAAAAGAAGAAGCAACTTTAAATCAATCTAAAGAAAGAGACTGTAAAGTGCGCTTACATAAATGAACTTAAATAAAGAAATTAACAAAAAGGCATTTAAGTTTTGTGTGTCTAAAGAATAGTTAAAAACTGTTCTGTCTTTAGAAAAACATCTCTCTCTCTATCTCTCTCTCTCTCTCTCTCTCTGTCTCTCTCTCTTATGTAAGTAACAATTCTTTAAATCAGTGCGAGACTGCAGTCATGCCTTTCAAATTGCCGCTAAAGCAACCTTACAATCAACTTGACATGTTTCTTAAATATTTTTTTGGCTTCTGGCCAAAAGGTGTTGACAAATTGCATAACATGTACAATTCTGCAATGTACCTATATAAGCTGACCAAACCGCAATAACATGTACTTATTTATTAAAGAACGAACAACATTATCATCGGAATTATAAAAGGCTTCCCCTTACATACGTACAACGATGACTATGAAAAGTAAAGGAAAATCTATCGAAACGTAGTTACTAATTAAATTCTAAAAAAGTAAAGGACCTTTAGGGTCGAAATATTATTTTACAAAAATTTCATAAGCACTTCAACTTTAAGAGAAAGAAAGAGAAAGAGAAAGAAAGAGAGAGAGAGAGAAAGAGAGAGAAAGAGAGAGAGAAAGAGTGTTAATAAAACTACAGAACATCATTTCATTTAAACAGAATTCAATTCGAAATTACGTTACAAGCAATTTGGCGAGCTTTCAATGCTCTATAATTAATCACTTCGTCCTTTGTTTTCATGGTTGTTTTTTCTGTTATTTTTACGTACCGCTACATTAAAATTCCATTTTCATTTACGATTTACTCTTATTATCTGTGTATAATTACAGAATTACATTTACAGATTCGATTGCAAATTGTCCGTATGCACATATCAGTAAATCAATAAATTTATTGACATGAAAAATTGTAATAAATACCTTTATATACCAATTACACAAAAGGGATTACATCAAGTTCGCGCGGAGTTAAGTCGTACCAAGTGAATTACAAACACAAAGAAAGTTAATGCACAAAAACCATATTTTTAAAGTTCAATAGAAGGAAATATTTAAGTAACTTTCTTTAAATGAGTCATTTCTGATTTATAGAAGTCCTAGGATATCCAAGGAAACCATAACAGCTCCTCATGAAGATAACGCTACCTATAAAAAACATGCTTCTCTTACAAGATGATAAAATATATAAAGCCATCGAACCTGATAATTATAATGACGTCCTAACGGTGACACCTGATTTGCTGGCTCCCATCAAATCATCCGATAAATCAAAAGATTTTCTAAATGATATCTACGATCTTAACCCTTTCCAACGTGAACGATAGGTTCTTTTTCAAAAGAGCTTAATCTCTCAATTCACCTTTGTCTGTCCATTTGTCCTAACCTAAAGATCCTCATCACCTTTCGCTCAGAGTATGTCAATTCAATTCCCTAACCTCATCAATCCTAACTTGATTAACTCTAGTCTCAACAAGACCAGATTTCTAATTCGATAAACTCTAATCGTAACATGACCAGATTTCCTTTCAATAAGATAGATTTTGCTTTATGTAAAAGACATGTAGCACTCATCTAAATCTAAACCAATAATGCTTTTATGAATGTCTTAATTTTGGAAATTCATCATTTGTTATTGTCCAGATCCGAATCTAATATTAATGGCTTACATCTTGTCTGGTATAAATTTTAGATTAAAATTAATGAAGAACACTACCGGGATTTTGGATATTTTGGGCTAATGCTTATCATTATTAACTTCTGTGGTTCTATTTCAATTTAGACAAATGATTCTACCTTTCTGCCTCATACTATTTCGAACAGTAACATGATACATGTTGCCTATTGAAGCATTTTATAACATTCTTTCAACTAACCTGGATTCCACAAAGACATAATAATCATTTGTTTTCTTGTTATCGATTAAGTCTTTGAAAGACGTAACAATTGAGCCAAGAATTCAATAAATCGCATTTAGTAGTAGTAGATAGGATAGGATACCAAATAATCGCCTTGAAGTGTATTGTCTTTTTAATCATCTCTGCGTTGTCCCAAATTCAACGAATAATTTCTACTCAACGCATATGTTTATTCGAACGGATATTAAAATAAAAATAACGTGTAAAAGGAAATTTTATTTGACACTCGCATGTACACATATATTTACTACTACTAGCAACCCAGACCGAAAAAGTGCAATACAGAGAATACAATAAAATATGTTTTTTTTTTTTACATGATTGTTAACATGTACACACATACACATACACAGATAGTCAGAATAAAGTGAACAAATTTGGAATAATAAAATATTTTATGCTCAGTGAAGTGCAAGGAGTAGTACATGTAAGCATTACACTTCAAAAGCAATTCGTAGAGATAGAACCGGAAGAGTTACCTGAAATATTTACGAAAGCCTGAGTCTTTTGAAGACTAAAATGGATACAATATAATAAAGAAAAGTTTGGATAACTAATAAACATTTCTTTGTTGTCATCCTGTAAACGAATGCCAACAAAAAATTCTTTTTCTTTCACTTTTCCTAATAAATAACAACGACTTGTATTAGTAACTATCTCGTTTGCTTTCACAATAGAATGACTTTTAAGTTTTGTTCTTTCTTTCTTGGATTTAAGAAAAAAAAAAAGAAGAAGAAGAAAAAATTGCATAAATAAACACACATACCTGACCATCATTATCTTTGTCAGCTTTCGAACGTAAACCTTCCCAGATTTCCAACATAACGGTATGAGTTTCTTGATTCTTTGGTGTACCTATCGTCCAACCACGCAGTTGACAGACACGCTATTTAAGAAGGAAACGCAACGAAAAAGCGCAAAAAAGAGAACAGAAAAGGAAAACACATTTTTTTACATTAAAACTTTATGCTAATAGTGTCGGTGTTGTAACTGACAAACAAGTGTCTTTATTTGCATAGGACATCCATTTAAATGAGCAGTAGTCGAGTAAAAAGCATGCACAAGACAAGCAAGATGAGTGGGAGAGATTTGTCTCTTTTGTAACAATTTTTAAAATTTCCAGTTTATTTATTTTTTCTTCTTTTAGGGAGGCAGGGAGGGTCAAGGGAAAAGTGAGTGAACAAAACGAAAAACAAATAAGCTTACCTCGATTGCCAATTCGAAATCCTTAACGTCAATTTCACCGCTTTGGTTCACATCTGGTTTGATGACCGAAAAAAAAAAACAAAACAAAAAAAATGAAATAGAAACCATCCACACGTTCCCGAACATATCATATCATGTAAATGTTTTTGTTTATGTTTTGCAGTATTTTGCCACATATCCAAATAAAGTATCCGTTGCATATGCCAAAATTGTTGCACATAAAGTTGTTTGAAAATAAATTTAAAAAAAAATACAAAAACAAACATTGCCAGGACCCAAAAGTGAAAGAGATGGAAAAAATGAAAAATTAGAAAATTTCAAAATATTTTCCTTCTTTTTTTTTTTTAAATTTCCGTTATACGTGTGTTTCTAATGTTACATACAGCAAATGATTGCAAATAGGCACACATTCCCATCACATAAATCGTTTAATTGTTTTTGTTGGTTTTATAACTGTCAACAGCTGTCGTTTGCTTCGCTAGATGCGAGTAAATGTTTGCACGAGATTTCACTGATTTTTTAAAGCGGAAGGATGCCCGAAATTGTTTTGTTAGAGTTTCAACAGAAACATTATTATTATTATTTTATTTTTATTTTGTTTTTTTTTGTCCTGCTTCCGATCATTCGCTGAAAATTACTTAACATTTATCAAAAAAAAAAAAAAAAAAAAAAGTTTATTGTTACATATTTATTTATATAAACAAAGTAAAGGAACAAAATCAAATTAAAATAAAAGAAATTTTTTTACCCAAAAAAAAAAAACAAAATTAAATTAAATAAAAACAATTTGTTTTTAAATTCAAAATGAAACCAATTTTTCTTTTTAATTAAAATAAAAATTTTTTTTGTTTTTTTTTTTAAATTAAAATAAAATATTTTCTATTTTTTTGTTTTTGTTTTTTTTTAAAATTAAAATAAAATATATTCAAATTTTTTTGTTTTTTTTTCTCTTTTGTTTATGTACGTACTAGAAATTAAATCGTGCTGCTTTGTGTCTAAAAGCACTGAGACAAACATTTGTGTTAAATTTTCTTTATTAGGATTTATCTTGGAAATGTCAATAAAGTTTTGTTTCTTACTTACCAAAGAAAACGTTGAATAAGAATAATAATTTCTTTTTACGGAAATCTGAAATCGACATTTTCAAAAATCCGAAACAAAAACCCAAATGAATTAGTAGTCAATCAATTTAAATGAACCGAGGAGAGTTCTACACCCTGCAAAGAAAAAAATAAATATCACTCAATGTAGTCTTAATACCTAAGGTATAGAAATATTATTATTTATTATTTATGAGACAAATTTGTTTTTACTTCAGAATATTTTATTCAATTTTTTATTCAATTTTAATATTACAAAAGGCCTTTTCTTCAATAAAAACTTTTTAGGAAAAACCTCAAAATTTCTTTAAGTAAGAACAGCGTAGAATACAAAATAATTATTTACTAAAAATGAAGTCCTTAAAGTCAATATACATGAAAGATGGTTTGTAGAGCTCAAGACTAACCATAGAAATAAAAGTTTCGCTGAAACATGCACCGCAAACTTAAAAACAAAAAAAAAAGACAAAATAAACTTTTGAAAAGAAAGTTCTGCTATTTTAGACCGTCTTTTGTTCTCTTTAAGAAAATAAACAACAAGCGCTTTCAGAAGCGTGTAGCAACAGGTCAATCACGAGCCCTTGCCGCAGGTTTGTAATAAGTAGAGATAACACAATCAAAAGTTATTGATTGAAATTAAATGAAGTGATGCCAGTTTTAGCAAAGCCCCTATGGTCGACAAAGCTTTATTTATTGATCGCTTAATAAAATCTTTATTTCTTCTTGAGTATGAAATTTTTTTTAGTTTAATCTCATAAAATTAAAGATGTAACCAAACTTCCTACCTTGAATTGGAACAGACAGGAACAGAATTTCAAGTTAGAAGAAAAACATAGTTCAACACCGCAAGTGTACATTAACGTATGGCTTATGGGATATATAGGACAAATAAAAAAAGTCGTGAAAGGTGAATATACTGAAGCATACATTCAACTTAAACCCGGTATAATTAATTGTTAGGCCCTTACCCGAGCGTCCGTAACAAAAGAAAAAAAAGTATATTTCTTATGTGAACCTAAAAATCACTGAAAGGCGAACTTGGTTTTTTAACATTTTTTTTTTTTGTTCTTTTCTCAATTGAAAACATCCAAAACTGCTTTCTACGTTCCTTTAACCTTTTGAGAATAAAGAGGTCGTGTGCATACTTGCAGAACACAATAAAAATTTATATTTTCTGAAGCTCTTAACCTGAACTATACTAACAATAGCTGAGATTGAAGGTTAGTCGTAAATATGTAAAATATTTTTATTTAATTTAATAACAAATTATTTTTGAAGACTACTTGTATTTGCATTCTACTAATAACATAAAATTTATATGCGAACTGATAAAAAATTAATTTCAATTTTCATTACTTTTGCACTAATAAAAGTCATTTTTATTTAAATAAACTTAAAAAAAAAAATTAAAAAAAAAAATTAACGATAAAAAATTAAATTAATGCACGCAAATAAGTTTCCACTCAATGTTCAGTTTGTTTACAGTTCACACAAAAGTGAAATGCATAAAAAAAAATTGATGTATTTTCTTTTAACGGAAAAAGGTGCACCTTCCTTAGTTTATTCCTCAAGTAAAATAATCTAATAAGAAAATAACAAAAACAAAAAAGATATAAAGTAACCAGTAAAGATTCAATGAGTGAGGATTCTTATCGAATACGATTGCTA
>KK351256.1:252795-287703 GCA_000671755.1 Glossina brevipalpis | reverse complement strand
CACACACACACACACACATATGTGTATATTTTATAAATAATACACTTTATTAATAATGCAACATATTTAATTAAATAACAGTAAGTGATTATAAAGAACGCGCAGCGTAATGCCTCATCTGACATACGTGTGCATAACTTTGTGCAGAAGTGAAAATTCAATTTCATTTACGCACACATCGTTGTTTGCCTCGTCCCCTGCTCAAAAGGCATTATTGATTTCGCACCTAAACCTTAGTGTTAAAAAGTGTAAACAAAATGCTATGCACATGACTTGCATATTTAAAAACACCTTTTTTTTCGTTTTTTTACTTAACACTTTAACTAATTGGAAACATTCATACGTCCCGGTGGCTGTTAAATAAAGAACACACTCTCATCAATATTTTAATAGGATTTCGTATCATAAAAACGAAAAAAGGCAAACTTTAAACAACAACAACAACAAAAATGTAACGATGGCCATTACCTCTCTCTTTTTTATTTATTTTTAAAGTATTTACACAGATTTAATGTATTTTCTACCTCGTTACTAAGAACTTTCCAAATTCTCGTAAATCAATTTATTGCTATTTTCACATCGTTTTTTTTTTTAAATAAAAGTATTCGTTTTTTTTTTGTTTTTAAAGAAAAAATTCTTTTTTTTAAATATTTTTGTTTAAATATTGATATTAATTGAAAAGTTTACTTCTTCAGTTCTCCTTTTTTGCTCATAAATTTTCTTTACTCAAACAATTTGCTTCAGGTCTATTTGTTAGTAAAGAGTACTTCTTCCTTTAGTTTTGAATATTTAAACGGATATTATCAATGCACAATCAATATTTAACAAAATGTTTTGCTTTTTCAAGACATTAATGTCAAAAAGTTTTCTTTAAGATAACGAAAAAAAAAATACTAAATGAGAAAACAAAATATATTTTACACGAAACTTATCAATTTATAGAAAATATAGAAAACGAAGGAAAAGAAAGGAGAAGAAAGAAAAAGTAAGAGACAGGCAGGTGGTACTAGCACCGTGTGACTGGTGAAAAGGGAATAGTAAGGCGTCAAGAAAGCGACAAAGAGTCACCCTCATGACTACGTCTCTTAAAATCGTAGGCTGAGAATTTTTAAAACCTGTTAAGTACGCATCCGTTGGTTAATAACGAAAAACTCAAATTTTCTACTATTTGTTCATCAGACTATGCCATGTATATCTGTACCAAGCCAACCAAGTTTAAATTATGATATCATTAGTTAACCCATAAGCTGTATATTTTTTGAATCAGGTCAACTGTACTTCTTTCCCAGATTCTCTTAACATTTTTATTTAGTATAAACACTTAATTCATTTTAGCTGTTGTAACATATTGTCGCACATATACGGTCCTACTAATGTGGATTAAAGGAAATAAAAATAATTTCTCTTTTTGTTGAAATTTTTTTTTTTTTTTTGCCATAAGCGGAGCATTGATAGTTTGGTATACCATAACGTGACCCCAAATGTACCGTCCGACTTGTTCTCGAATATGCGTGATTTAATTTCTTAGATTCTATTTCGCTTTTTACATAATAGCAAGCATAGCTTAACAAGGCACATGAAAGAATTAGTACTAGCTCCGCCTAAGTATCGTTGATTTATGTGTGAATTGAAATTTCACTCACTAATGCTTGAAATTCGAATGTGTGTGTGTTCGTGTAAGAAATGTAATACAATCAAATATAGGAGAATGTTTTTCCAGTAATTGAATTATTTCATGAAAACATTATTCTCTGTGAACGAAACGTGTAAATATAAAATAACTTTGAAAACACGTTTTTGTGAATTTGAAATAATATTTTAAAATTTTGCAAATGAAATACGCATGTAATCGGTTATTCAGTGTAAAAGAAAAGTTTTTAAAAAAAAAAAACAAAATTTCCAATAAATCAGAATTTCTTGAAAAAAAAAAAAAAAAAAACTTAATACGTGCTCAGCATTATCTTCCCAGGAAACACAGATAAACTTATTCTCATTTATAAACCAAGTAATCCGCTTCTATACCATAATGCGAAGAGATAAACGATGTTTCGCTGTCTTGGAATATAATTAAAATATTTTTTAGTTTAATATTAATATTTTATATTTGACTTCATATTCCACAATTTAATGAAATTAATCTAAACTTTTGAATGTGAATGTATGTGAATGCTTTTTTGTGTGTCTTTAACTAAATACTTAAAATATAATTTTAAAAAGTTTACCTACATACGTATAAGCACACTTGTACATGAACTGCAAAAAAAAGAAAAAAAAATAAAATGAATTTATGAAGAAGAAAAATCCTTTTTGCAATCAACAACTGATTATACGCGAATATAAAATGTTTGCAGAAACGGCATTTAAAATCAACCTCGCTCTCAAAGGAATTCATGTTTTTGATGTTTGATTCTAGTCTGACTATCTAAACATATTATTATGGGGACTACTATTTGCACGAGGATTGTTCAGCTAAGATTAAAAGTTTAATTCGTTAAAACTTAAATTATTGTTAGTCTGGGTGACATTGCCGCAAGGTTAATATAATAAGGTTTTCGAGAATCCTTTTTTTCCTTTTTGCTGTTTTGTTTTGCTTTTAGACTTTTAAAAATTAAGGTCATAAATTATGCTTTAGTTTTTTTCTTTTTTTTTAAATTTACTACAAACCTAAATTAGCAGACTGCAGCAAAAGGATTTCATAAGAGACAATAACAAATATATTGCAAACAAAGAGAATGCAACAAGGGAAGAGGGTACGACTTATTAAGGCATTAAATATATTCCTTTCAGTCTGATGTAAATGCCTAAGTCAGAGTCATCTCATCACCGATAAATCATCAACCTGACGAGACAATTACTTGAGATTTGTTTTTAAAATGATTTAAGTGATAGTAAAGTTAAGGGTGTCTCAAAAAGAGTGCATTAATTAAATATCACAGAACATACAAAGCGCACTAAATGAAACAGGGCAGTTTGTTATTGAGACATCCATTATAAGAAATATTTTGTTTGAGAAAACTTAACCCAGTTTTATTTTTCAAAATTTGCATACTAAAGTAGCTCATGTCTAATTGTTTAATTGTTGAGTTAGCTAAGGGAGGTGGTTCTTATAAAATTTGTTCCCTGCAATATAGATCTAATCGTATTATAATAAAATATAATTAATTTAATTTGCATCGTCATTTTGTTTAAGTTAATTTTAAATCATTTTAAAACCTATTACTTTAGCAATTATAACTAAAATTTAATATGTTTTGCTCCCCTAAGCTAAGTAGGTATTACAACACAATTTAGGAATGAAAATATTTTTCATTTTGGTCTACGTTCTCAGTTGGTACTCGATTATGCAAAAATATAAAATTATTCTATTCTAATTTTGTAATTTAATTTACTTTACTTACAGCAATCAATACATAACATCTCTGTTTGCAAATAAATTTGTAAATATATATATATATATATAAGAAAATTAATTAATTTAACGGATTTCGATAATTATCTCTGAACATATGTTCACAAAAAAGTATACAAAACATTCACACTTAATACTCATGCATTTGTTTTACTTTTTTCATCGACTCTTTAATCTAATTAATGCTATATTTTTAAAATAAAAATTATTTTTTAATTTAATTAAAAACTTATTTATTAATATATAATTCATAAAAAAAGAAAAAAAAACCCAACAAATATTCCATTGTTTTAATTAACTACAAACACGCTGTGCGCTCATCGTAAATCACATTTGTGTTTATATTATCAACATAATTCGTATCATGTCTTTATACCCACAAGAGGAGCATGTGAATTAATTATTAGTCTATTTACGAGAGATATTTATTGACGATTCCATAATCAAACATAATATATAATGGGCTTGATTATGATGATAATATATGATGAACATGAGTTATATTTAAACATCCATCTGCTGTCTCTACACTAAGAAAATTTCGTTTTCATTTTCGAAAAATTATGCAATGACCTGCTCTATGTGTTGTTGGCAGGGAATTTTTTCATTTTTTTTTTGTTGTTGTTTAGTTTTTACTTTTACGTGAAATAAATTATTTTAAAAATATTTAAAAAAATTTTTTTTTTTTTTTTTTTTTGGGGTTAAGCCAATATTATATTGATGTCATGTGGACAGTTTTTTTCGAACAAAATTAAAAATTAGCTAATTTTCAGGTCAATTATCGTACTCGCGGACTGTACAGGTTGAATTAAGTATACGCCTAACAGTTTATCAAATATTACAGTAGACTTTTTTTATAAGACTTGATATAAAATGGTTTAGTCT
Source organism: Glossina brevipalpis (assembly GCA_000671755.1). Taxonomy (NCBI): domain Eukaryota; kingdom Metazoa; phylum Arthropoda; class Insecta; order Diptera; family Glossinidae; genus Glossina; species Glossina brevipalpis. The sequence goes on along the minus strand of KK351256.1, from coordinate 283,409 downwards.
AACACAGCGAATCATGTTCATATAACAGAGGTCCTTACAAAAAGGGTACTCGTAGCACGACACAAGCATTAGATAGATATATATTTCCTAATAAAAAACGTCAACGGACAGAAAATGATTGTCATAGGCCTGAATGCAGCTAATTGCCGAAATCCGGATTGCCGGATTATCAAATTAAGTTTTTTTTAAAGTTTAACAAGTAAGTTAATCCCTTTGGGCTGTGAAGAAATTGTATAAACCAATTGACTCTTATAACAATGGTTCATATAAAATGGAACCCATCTTTCATGTTATAGGGTGACCTACCATACTCATGACGAATATTCTAACAAAAAGATGGCAGAAAGAAGGGAAGGAAAGCAAAGAGTCATCTATTCGCATAACCTAAGTAACTCGTATGTCTACCGCATGTCTACATTATTATGGGGCGATCTATGTGTATTTATATCGAATGTTTTTTGAAAACAATCAAAGGAAGAAAAGAGAAAAAAAGATCATGTATTTGTATAATCTAGATGACCCGTACAAAAGGGGTTCGCTTATAACGGAACGGATCTACCGTATTACAGCGCGATATACTTTATTTATATCGTTTAAGTTCAAGAAAGGATTTTAATCCAATTGTTCAGGACATTCGTAAAACAAAATAACTTCAAAATTTTGCGATTCGCAATCTAAATGAATTGCACGTATACTTCGATAGTTTTAATGATTCTATCAACTATCGAGTCGGTAGGAATACAGAAAGCATAATTTTTATATGTATTTTTGAACACCGTACGCTTAGTAGAGTCTTCATAGCAAATATTTTGTGAAAAAGCTGCTCTTCGAAAACGTTAGTCAAATATTTGATTCACTTGCTACTCCTTCGCTATAAATAGGTTAGGATTGCTTAGTATCTTTTTCCTAATAAAATCGAGAAACCCGGATTTCACTTCATAAGAAATGAATCTCTCATATTATGGCCCCCTTGATAGCCACAACGACAGATCTGGTTTGCGATAAAAAAAAATTCGTTCCACTGATCAAGTAATTTCTAGCCTTGTTCGTTCATCTTTCGCTTTATCGCTTCTCAGCTTACTAGTTCAGTCACAAGAATCGTTGCAGACGCATTTCTTTTAACTTCTAAACATTATACATTGATCGGTCTATCAGTTAGTTGTTTCAGGCTTTTTTGTAACGCATTTCTTTTAAGTTCTAAAAATTATTCATTGCTCAGTTAGTTATTTCAGGCTCCTTTGCGAAAGTGATTGTTCTTACGTTTTACGCTTTATCGCTTTTCTGCTTACTGCGCGATTATTCCGGTCGCAAGAATAGTTGTAGACGTGTTTCTTTTAATTCCTAGAAAGGAACATCTACTTATGCTAAATTTGCTTATAAGAAAATATAATTATTTTATTTCATTCTGCAAAAACTAGTCTACGAAGAACGGCCACACACAACTCAGAAATTTATATGAAACTTTGCGTTATTTTTAATGCTAAATTATCGCAAGTTTTTCTGACAAAAGTTCTAATAATAAATGATTGTTCGATACTATTCCAAAATTATAATCAAATATTATAACTATTTGTGCTCCATTATTCATTTCCGAAAATTGTTTTAATTTTTTTTTTTTATTTATTTATTATTACAAATAATTTGTTCAAATTGATTAACAACTATGTGTCGCTTATGCTGGTTGGAGAAAGTTACTGGTTTGGAATTGAAACTAATGACAAACACTAAATACTTAACAATTGCAATCAATCAGTTATAATATTATTTTTGAATTTATTTTTTTTTTATTTTTTGTCATTGGAAACGCGAATAAAATCATTTATTCAAGCATATGTACACATACATATGTATCTGTGTGCATATATGCATTTGTCAAAATATATTCATTTTATCCTCCGGGTCCTCATACAAAAAGACAAATGTTAGTCGTATTCGAAGAGAACAACAATAACAAAAAAAAAAAAGAAAGAAAGAAAAAAATAATAAAACATTTGTGTGTACTTTTGAACCCACATCAGTTTAATTTAAACTTTATCTTTACCAATAAATATACACACAAACACATATAAATATAGTTTTGAGAAAAGAACAACTACATATTCGCATATTTCTCCGGTTGATGTAGCTTAAGTAAACATACGAGTACGTACATATTTGTACGAACTACGAAACAAGAGATCTACAGTATTAGCTAGAGAACGAACCTTGGATTTGCTATACTTCAAATAAAATTTATTGATTCCATCAAGTATTCTGTTGGCAAGTGTTTCAGGATAATTGTTATGTAATATTTATGTCCACAGTCCTGATAAGAAGAGTTCCTTTATAGATCATCTAAAAACTCTCTTACTTTATAAGAATTGTCCAAATATAGTCGGACTTTCTTTCAAAGGATTTTAGTGAGATTTAATATCTAAATCACCGTACGATGCCTTATGCATATTTGCCTCGATCGCTGTATATATATATAGTTTAGCTTTCTATTCCAATCTTCGCAGATTTGAAAATTCGAACGAACATAGAGAAATTGACTGACTGTCAAAAGTACATAAATTTTCCAGATGAATGTAGTGTTTTTACCAAAGGACCTAAAAACCTGATATACTTTCATAGTCTGAAGGGCATACGGAAAAGCAAACTGTACAGTTCTTTGTGTAAATACGAATATAAGCAAACCCAAGCACCTATAAAATAAAAAATAATAACAAAACTGTTTTGTAAAGAGTAATAGCCAAAGTAAGCTTGAATCCACAGTTACTTCGGTTAGTTATTATAACCTTAAGCGGAACAAGTAAAAAATAAGTGCTAGAAGTAGTAGAAGTTTTTTGTTCCAAAAATTTTAATTTTAAATAACAAGAAATTATGTTTCTTTCCGGTAGATGTTCCTTAAGTGTAACTAAATTGTTAGCCAAGCACTTATATTGAGAGAAAGAGAGAGAGAGAGAGAGACACAAAGATTGAAGTCTACTCATAATTATTCATAATTATTTTATATTATTTTTATTTTTAATATCTTTTAGTCACTATGTTTTTTATTCTTATTATGTATGAGTTTAGTTTTTGAGTTTAATTTTTTTTTAAATTTTTTTAAAATTTCATTGAACACTCACCCACCAACTTTTATTGATAACGAAACATTAAAACACAAAACTTAAGTTTTCTTTTCTTTTTTTTTTTTTTTTTTCTTTAATTTTCTACCAAAATATAAAATATCAGTAACACAAACCAAACCATGCAATGTAATAAATAACACACCTTTTATTTGGAAAAAGAACTCCGGTATCTATTTAAGAATGTGCCGGAGAAGAGACACCAGAAGTTTGGCGCGTCCGAAATATTAGTGATGTTCCCATGAAACGGTACAGCCTTTTATAGTTTGTCATGCCGTGATACAACATTTGGTACTAGAGTAGCAGCATAACATAACATTCTGTTATGCTGCTGCGCATAACAGTAAAAATGAAAATGACAACAACAATATTAATCTCAACCAATACTCTGCTATATTTCTTATACACACATGCACAACATTCGTACATGAAAGATTTTATAACGTATTGTGCAAAGCACAGCTTGAAAGCATCAATGTTTGTGCTCGACCCTACACAGCCACACTCACACACACGTTACAATAGACATAGCATAGCATAGCGTAGCATATCGTAATTTTCATTGCTGTTGCTGTTATGTTTGATTGCTTTTCTTCTTTCTGTATATGTAAGCATATGTATGTAAATGTGTGTGTGTGTTTATGTAGGTGTGTATATGCACGTAAGAAGTTGATAAAAATCGCGTTTACTACGTGCATCTATATCAAGTGTGTTGCATGCTGTTTTGTTTCTATGTTTTTATATTATTGTCTGTTTGTATACTTTCTTTCGTAAATGTATTTGTTTACACGTACATCGAGTTCTCTGTTTATGTTAATGTAGTTGTTATCTGCTACTTTTTCTCTTTTTATCATTGTCATCGCAATAGTTTGCTTTTTATTTATTTTTTTTTGCTTTTCTTGTTTATTTATTTATCTTTTTTTTTTTTTTGTATTTTCTGCTTACCGCACACATGACTCGTTTCAAGTGTTTACATTTGTACAGTAGTAGTAGTAGTTTTCGGCCAAGTAACCACGTGCATTTTCGGCTTTGCGGTATTTAACAGGCTTTCGAGGTTTTAATTTCCAATATCTACACAAGGCACACACAACTACACGCTTCGCAATACATACATATGCACACACCCACACATACACTCACACACACACACACACACATTAAAATGGCAGAATATTTGAATAAAACACAAAGACTGCTTACTTATTGTAAAGATATTTTGTATAGAATTCATAGAAAATGGCTTACGAGATGCGGGCAAAAGAACGACCAGCTGTAAGTGAATCGATTAAAAGCAGATAAATTCAACTACTGCTGAAAAGAAGCAAACACTCTTTTAAATATCTATTTATATATCCATATACATTTAAGAATAAAATGTAAGAACACTATTTCTACCTTTTTCTTCCTCTATTCGGGGCAAGACGACTGTGTCTCTTTTTCTAAGCCTTAAGTATCAGGTGTCTCAATAAGAGTGCATTATTTAAATTTTGTGTGTCTTTCTCCATGCAAGTGGCAACTCTCAAACTTGACAGATATCACCTATGATTGTTTCGATTGTTAAAAATGAAGCACTTTATAAAAGACGTACGCGTTATGGTTGTAAAAAAGCATTAGGATGAGATCGTTCGCAAATTATGTGGAATTTTCAATCGAGAAGTCCACCTAACGTGTCAACAATTCGAAGAGATTTGAAAAAACTGAGTCGATTATAGATGCTAACTTTTCTTTTCGTCGACATGGTGGTCGGTCCCTTGAAAGCATTGCTGCTGTAAAAGAGAGTGCCATCGAAGTCCCGGAAAAATCAATTCGGCTTTGCTCTCAACAACTTTAACTTTTCACGAAGCATTACGCTAGGAACATTGACTTAAAACCTTTGCCTGTAGCCCTACACGATTCACTTTACTCAGAAGCTCAAAGAAGCAGACCTTACAAAGCGCCCTAAATGAAAAACATAACCCAGCTTTTTTTTTAATTTGCTTATTAAAACCTCCGCGTCTACTCGTACAATATTGAGCTTACTCAGGATTTCAAATCAGCTGGTCATGGAATTATGAAAATTGTGAAATAGTGCTCTCTTATTGGAACACCCTCTATAAAACTTTGGTTGTTTTTTTCTGTTTAGAATTAAAGTTAATCCATCATGTCAAGAGCTAAGTTCAAAGGGAAAATATATGCAAGTAGATGCAGCGAGAGACCTTGAAAGGTCTACAATTCGTTTAAATCTAAAAATGATATTCAAATTCAATATGTCATCTAAACGTATAAAACTTTTCTTTATTATTTGTTAGCAAAAGTATTTAATGAAAGTTATGCTTATTTACTCTTAGTATTACACTAAGCCTGTTACTTAAGTACGCCTCTCCCCTAAAAGCTAATTTTACCAAACTTCAGACTCTTTTTTTTCGTTTTTCTGAATGTAATTAATAAATGAACTGAATCCTTTTATCATATTTTTTTATTGAAATATTTTCCTTTTTTTATATGTTATGTTCATATTTTTACTATATTCTTTAGAAATTAGAAAAACAAAAAATTTTCAAGATATTTTCTTTTGTTTTGCAAGCTGAGTTGTTAAGAAGTAGGATTTCAACCCCATTGCGGTAGATTTGGTAAATATGTCAACAAAAACGCATATGATCTAAGTTACCGGGAGCCTTCAATCATATGCTGCACATTTATTTACATATACATAAAGATAAAAAAAAAATAGATAAATAAAATACATATTTTTTTCTTTTTTTAAATGATTAAATTGAGAATTGAAATTAAATAAAAAAATATCGAAAGAATTTATTTGTTTTTGCTTTGAGTGCAAATCTCTAACCAAGAATTTATGTAATATTAAGTCATTGGGTGCGGAGTGTTTAAATAAAATGATAACAAAAAAAAAAAGTATATTTTTCTTCTTTTTTTTTTTATTCAATTTAAATTTACACTGGCCTTGTCCGAAAAACGTGTATGTCTAGCTTACCCTTATACACACAATTATAAGTCTAGAGAAACAAACAACTTATAAAAAGTGCAAAGCATATGAGAAAGTATGATATTATCCAGTCATAAAAGGACCCACTCAGCCAACAAGAAGAATTCAAAGTTTAAAACTACCACCAACAAAGATCTTTAATTATCGATAATAGATACGAAATTCACCCACATGCACAGGCGAGCTGTATAACTAATACTTGCATGCAAGCATGCATCGCTGCAGCATAATTGAACATAGATTTTTTTTTTACATGTATAAGTAAATATTTGCTGATGTTTCAATTTCGAAGTATTCCTGAATAAAACATAAACACATGTTGTGTGTGTAGAGCTAACGTGCAGCATAGTTGCCCTATGTAATGCAGCGAGCACCCAGCAGCAGTCACATGATAAATGAAATGAAAACTGCTGGGTAACATTTAATATTTCTCGAGAAGCGGGGCGGGACCAAAAGGTCTTGTTGCGGATGACCGTTTTTACCATTGTTTCGTTCCGCCTGAGTGTACTGAGTATGATAGCAATTCTCTACGATAACACATACATACATACATACATCCATACATACATTTATATACATACAGATGCAGCACATTCATATTCAAGTCGTACTGTACAAGTAAGCCTTTAGCAACACAACCCGTGTCTAACCCAATGAATGTTTATGTAGGCAGATAGGGTTTAAAGTGCATACACGCATGCAAACACTAATGCAAAACCTGGAAACATGCATAAGTAAGTTATGAATATGTGCTTACACTTGCTATTGAGTTGTTGTTTAGGTTTATCATAAAATTGTACCGCACACAATGCCTTATACTAGCAGATGGCAAATCTTTTGCACAAATGAAAACGGAAGCGACATTGACACACTTTACAATGCTACGGCGTACCTGTAAGTATGAAACGTTTAAAATGGACCTTGTCATTGCATTTAAATGGCGGCCTACTAGTGATATTCACTGGCGTATAAGTTTTTTTTTTTTTTTTTTTTTTTGTATGAAAATATTTTTGTTAATCTTCTACTTTACATACTTTTGGTCTCGTTGTTAGCAATTGTAGCTTTAACCCAGTTTTTCATCATCGTACCTCAAATTGTGGTATAATAGCAAAACAGCCTGATGTCCATGTGTAATGGAAAATAGAAATGAGTAAATGAGTGGCAGTAACATCTCAACGAGTGCACATTTATATACGTACATATGCATGTATGTATGTATATAAATTTAAAAGTAAAAGACAAGTAAAAATAACAGCGTAGCCGGCAATCAAGCATTCCACAAGAGTATCTGCCCAGCAGACAGGAATTTGAACATTTAAACAGAACAAAAGAGACAGTTCCTCAAATTACCTCATTTACGACAAATTGTATGTGTGTGTGTGTGTGTGTGTACGTCTACATAGTAAGAAAATTGGATTTATGGGATTTATTTTCTCGAGCAAAAAACTCTTGTTGGTAAAAGGAAAACAACTTCTAAACTAAACCATTTCTTTTTTGGCAAAGATTTTGTCTTGTTTCGCTTAAATGTTTTAATATTTTTTTTTTTTTTGTTATTTTTTTAAGTAAACCAATGCAGTGTCTTAAGTTTGCTTTGCTGCGGTTGACTGTGCGGTTCTCAAGTAGAAATTTTTCGTTACTTTGTCTATTTCTTCGCTTCTATTGTTCGCAATTATGGTGTGGTTGGGTTGCGATAGTATTCGTACATACGCTTTCATTGTGTGCTCTTGTTTCTGGTTTATGTTGTTGAAAGAAAACGATGCGTTGCTCAAGGATTTAAATCATTTTCACCTTTGTTCATTTACTATGACGAGAACCATATAATGTAGCCCTTAGTGTAAAATGCATCTCACACGTCTCATGTATTTTTTTTAACTCCTACGTACATATGAACACAATGCGCATATAATTTATTGTTAGTTTCCTTAAAAATGTTTTGTTTTCATTTTTGTTTTTCAGTATTTTACGACTCACAGTAATAATGCTGTGGTCGCGGTCACAGATTTCTGTCACTCAAATTAGTCCTGCTTTTGAATCATGTCATTTAATGTATTAAAAAATTTCCCTAAAAACAATACTCAAAACAAAAGATACATTGGAAGGACATATTTGCATTTAAACCGATACAGAGATATTTCTCAATTAAAATATTTATACATTTAAACTTTATTAATATTCTCTTTTTCTATTGTAATATTTAAAATATTTAGAAAAAGTAATAGGAGAGCTTCTCTTCTGTCTTTTCTTCCTGCTTCTAGGTGATAGACCCTCCAACTTTGAATGTTTGAAGCTTTGTCCCTTAATTGGGGTTCTTTTAATCTTGAATATAAAACTTTCAGTTAACCACTGGATCATTATTATTAAAGCATAAATTTCTCACTTGTTTTCATTTCATTCTAACGTTCTTTTTTTTTGTTGTGTTGTTGTTGTTGTTGCTATAAAATCGCTGACAATTTAGCATCGCATCATAAATATGCCAAATTAAGTCTAAGCACGAAGTGAAAAAGAAATCTCTTAAATATCAATTACACACACACCAGTGCAATTTTAGAAGAAGACGAGTGACGGCAGTAATAAATAAGAGCCAAAGTGACTGTGGAGACTACACAACGATGTCTGTCAAAGAACAGGAAAACAACAAAACCAACAAAATAGAACTCTTTAAAAATTTACACGGCTTGAAAAAAAAACGACCATTTCATTATATTGATTTTGGCAAACATTATAAAAAAGAGGGCGGTCTCTCCAAAATGAATTTCTGTCCTTTATTTGCTATGGGCAGTAAAAAATTTGAAAAAAGAATCACAGAAGAATTATTGTAAACGAAAAGCGACAGCAATACAACTGTTACATATAAGTTTGACATCAATAAACCAGCACAATAAGTCAGAGTAATTCGTAAAGAAAACTACACACACATACATATATATATATATATATATATATTTAATATATATATATATATATATATATATTTATTTATTTATATATATATAAGTGTGTGTGTGTGTGTGTTTGTAAAATCTACGAAGATTGCCACTGCGTGTGTGTGTGCAATTTTTCCCTATGCGAGCTGGTACTGGCAATCTTCATAGATATTACCAGACCCGTGCCAATAGCACGCACGATTCTCCATCCTACGTAGTAAAGCTAATCGCTACCTACACTTCGTCCACTTATCTCCTTCGCGGGACCACCGTTAGGTATTACTTCGCGAATGCTGGTTGCATTTCGTGCACTGCTTCTGGTGGGAGTTTGGTGGACGATCTTATTGCCTTCCATGTCCTCTTCTTCCTGCCCCCTGTCACTCTAGCTGTCGCAGCTCTTGACTTTCTTGGTTTTTATTACGAACTCGTTCAGACTATTCCAGGTGTCAGGGTTTTTAGTAATTCCCCTTATGATATCCCATCTAAGTCGAATGTATGACGCGAATCCCGGACAACGTGCGGTGTTATTTCATGTCAAGAATTCAAGTGACATAATTGTTCCCCCTTCCTTTTTTTTAAGAGATACAGGTGTTGGGTATAAAAGATTCGGTACAGACGAACATAACTTTCTTACTTGTTTTAAATCAACTTTTCGTAGCAACATTAGTAACAACATTATTCCATAGTATACCTAGTGCTATATAACAATGTTTTTATAAATAGATCGTTTGCATTGAATTTTGTAAATTGTATTTTTTATTGCATTTTATAATAATAGATAAAAAGGGGAAATAATATTTAATCGACACGTTAACACATTTACTTTGTTGACTGGAAGTTTAACTGAACTCCTACTTGTAGATCTTAAGAATTGAATATAAAATGTTATCACACTTTGACGTTGCGCAGCAAGCATTTCCATATTTATTCAGATCGTAGATCGATTAAGATTTAAATGAAAATTAAATGAATCAACAGTTAATTGAAACAATTATATCAAATAGTATGTAAATTAGCAAACAACAATTATTTAATAGACAATGCAAACAGACTCGGAATAAAAGGACGGAGTTAAACATTTTAAATATTTAAATAGTTCTAGTTAGTTATAGTTATAGTTATAGTTATAGTTATAGACAAAGATATATAGTCATTCTAACTTTGACATAATTTCCTTTTAATTGATTGCTATTGCGAACTATGATTTAATAACATTAATTATGATTTGTATAGAAATAAATAGTTTTTGTAGGACAAACAGTACAAAGAATCGGTACGTGTGCTCGCATCAACATACCTAACAAACCAACTAAAAACAAGAAGCAACAAATTTCTTAATAATTGTAACAATAAAGAAAAAAAACAAAATCAGTACACGTGGATTCAAATTTCATTGCGCTCGAGTTTTTTCATAAAAGTGAAAAAAACACCAACAAAGCCGATAGCCTAAGCTGCTAGTGCTCTCATCTCTAGTCTAAGAATTCATTTCATTGATCTAGAATATAATAATAATAACAATAATAATAATAATAATAAAAAGAAGGATGCTTTCATCAAAAAGTAGAAAGCGGGTTTCCAATTTCATTGGTCCTGCAAATATTTAATATTAATTTCATTCACCCATTCGATCTTTCAATTTTCAGATGTTTTTACGAATATCGACACAACTTTCCAATTTTTTATTTTTTCATCTTCGCTTAAAAAGGGTTTATTGTTAATTTGAGACAAATCCTATATAATATTCTATAGGATCAATGCTTAGTGAAGGGTTCTCGAGAGTAATGATCTTTAATTCACTCTTATCGTGATCTTAAATCGATCAATAATAATTCGCTAAAGTGACTCAAGAAACTACTTTTGTCAATTCAAACGTATTGCGTTGAGAGACAGTTCATGACAAGTTACACGTGTCTGAACTTCGAAATGTTTTAACTTTGATAACAAATCTTCGTGGTTTGTCAGGAAAGTAGACAGGAAGTGTCCACTTGCCGACGTATGTTCCTGTAACTCGTAGTTTCCCTCAAAAAATACACATAAAATTAGTTTTTATTCTTTAAAAGAGTTTCGATAAACGGATTAAGAACACAACTTAATTCCATTCACTTTATACAGATGATATAATAAAATGAAGCTATGAAAATATTGCTCGGACATTAAATATTTTTATATCCAGGACAACCGAAAAGGATGGGGGTGTTTTAACATTTTGTTTGCCACACCCAGAAGGAAGCTCCAGAGACCCCATAAAGTCTACATATTCTTGACTGGCATGAAATTTAGAATCGATTTAGGTTTGTTTGTCGTTCGTCTGATCATCTGTCTAATCTTCAATATCGCAAAAATGAAGTTGCGAGCTTCGAATCTGGCAGTAACGTTAAAAGTTCCTTTACGCAGCCTGGCGTTAAAAATGAGCACAAATCGGTTGGTTTGGTCTTACGCCCCTATACTCAATTCTGATGTGACTCGTTCTGAAAAATTTAGCAAAACAAAAAATGATCAGTTCCTGTAAATATTATGGTTTGATTTTGCTGACTTTTGGAATCAATCTAAGCAAGTTTGTTTTTGCTATAGGCAAGGGTTTGTTGTGTACCGACCGTGATTCCAAGAGCTGTACAGATAGACAGTTGTCTCTAAATCAAGTCAGCTCTTTACGTAAAACGTGACCAAATGTATTTTTATGATATCATAGGCCTGTTTCTATGCTTTATAAGCATTTGATGAATTCACTCGAATGCTCGCAAGTTTCGCATACAAATGAGCCGAACATATGAAAATATAATTAAAAATTAAAAAAATTAATTGAAAATCCTGTTAAATACATTGCAGATATATATTAATTGAATTATGTGTTGTCCACAAATGAAAAAAAAAAACAATTCCTTTAATTAAATAAATGCAGCAAACATTTCCTTCGCCTCGCGTAGTATTCAAAGTAAAAATTTGCTCACGTTATTTATGTAAACTGCATTTGATGGATGAATGCCACAATTAATTTCATAGCAACCAAACGATAAACATGTTTTCCATATGTTATGTGAGACCAATTATTATACAGATGCCAGCTTTGGATATTTTGGTTCATAGTTTTTCCCTTTTTTTTTTTTTTTTTGGTAAAGAAACAGAAACTCGTTGATACAGGAAATATTACGTTTAACGAAGCACTTCATGCAAGGAAGAGGTATAAAGAAAAAAAAAAAAGAAGGAAAACGAAAAACAAACAAAACAATTACAATCTCGTGTAGTGCAGCAGAAAACTTTCGTTTTCATTTACTTATGCATAACCTAACTGATTAAAGCGAAAGTAACGCGGGATAAAATATAAAAATACTTTTAAAAGATGTATCGCATCATTCTCAGACCACTTCATGGCGGGTTGTTGCAATGCAATGAATGCATTTTGCATAGATATCGATCAGTTATTTCAAGTTGTGGAAACTCATCTTCACACAAAACCTTTCTTTCTTAGCTGACAGCTATAAAATGATGACGATGACGATGACGATAATGACGATGATGATGATGATGATGATGATGCTGCTGATAATGATCCCATCATTGTTCATGATAGCCACACAATTTTTAGTTGTCTTAACTCTGCGATCATACATTGGTTACGTACGGCCTTTTTTTTTTTGTATATAACTTAAAAGTACTATCAAAGTTTTTCGAACTCTGTGGTTTGTTTTTATAAACGCAAAGCGTAAAGAGGAGAAGAAAGAAAATAAATAAATAAAAACAAAAAAAGCCGCACTATCAATGCCAATGCCAATGTTTATATGATCATTAACCAGTTGAGATCTTTATAACTTAACTACTGAGCTCATATATTTGTCATTGTTGTGTGTGGTTGTGTGTTTTTGTGATTATAGTTTTTGTAAATAAGTAAATATTAAACGAAAAAAGAAAAGAAAAAAAAAGTCTTATACAAAGCTATACGTCAGTGTGCTCCCCCCCTCTGTGTATATATGATGTAATTGCTTACTGCGTGATATGACGATGACCTTATTCAATGTCGTAACACACTCGACACATTAGCATCTACAAAATGGATATTTTGGACATAATATCTGCAGTCATTAGCAAGAGTGCGAATATTATCAGATAAATACTAAAAGAAAACAGGTTGTATCAGGATGTATTGAAACAAGTAAGAAAGTTTCATGCATCTTGTGGCGATATTTTGACACCCACCATTCCAAAATTATTTCAAAAAAAAAAACGAAAACATTTCAATCAGATTATAGATTAAAGATATTAGTTAATCGATCGGAAGTATCTTCAACTAAAGATAGTCGTAGTAGAAAATCTTTGTAATAAATTTTTCATTTTGAGTATATTTGTTGTTGGATTACAAACCAGTTTTAAACAGTCCTCGCAGATGTTTAGTTTAAACTCTAGACTCATTTCTATTAGTAACTTACACTTACGTGTCTACTATCGGCTTAATAGTGAACAGTGATCGTTGCGATTTTTAAACCTGATTCGTAATAAGTGTGCCAGCAAAAAGACCACCAACGGCAAGTAGGACGACTTAACTCAGCTCACATTATCTTATGTTGATTAAAAATGTTTCTAGTTCTAGGTATTATCAAACAAACGGGAAGATAAACTTAGTATATGCATTTTTGGTGATGGTTGCAAAAAACCGAAAACTCATTTATGCAAATAAAGAAAAACAAAAAAATTCAGGAAAATCCTTGAGGTCTTTGGCTCTTAACCTACAAAATTTTTTCATTCAATAATTTTATGAAAAATATTCCGGAGTATAAATATTGAAAAACATGATCCAGTTTTTTTGATTTTGCTACTGCTATTATTTATTACCATTGGAATCGTTCGTCAAGGTCTTCTGTCTGTTGTATGATCTTCGATTTCACTGTTACTGTCATTATTATTTTTATCTTTAGTTTTTTTTTTTTTTATTTATTATGTTGTTTTCTTCATATTTCTTTTTTGTTTTAAGGTAATCAACGAAAAATGAACGTTTGCTACTTTTGGGAAAGTGACCACATAAAATGTAAAATTTTTTTTTTTTTTGGAGTTCGCTTATCTTTCTGTCGCTTGATAAAGGTATGATATGGAGATATTCCCAAGATTGAAAAATTACAGATTGAATATTAGCTTAGGACTCTTAGTACCCTTTTCATCCATAAGTATTGAAATTTCCCAGAATATATTTATTAGGGCGCTTACGATCTATAAATTACCTCGTGCCTTCAGTCATATGTTATACATTCTTTTACGTATATATATGTAGATAACGATCAATATAAAATAAATAAATATTCATTAGAATCCTTCAAGTGCTTGATTTAAATAAATTTTGCTGAACCGTTCAAAATCTGAAAAAGAATGGATTTCCCTTTAAAACTTTAACGGTTTTGAAATGTTTTCATTCAAAACTGAACATATTTCACGTACTTGATGTTCGTTTTCTTGTTGTTGATTTTATAGATGGTTTCTGTGAATGATTTATTACGCACGTACGTACGTAGTACAAGTTTTATTGCTTTCGCTCAAACTGATGATGAATAACATCAATAGTTTCCATTTAATGGAGACGATTGTGAGCTAAGGGTTCAAAAGGTTAACTACTCAAGTAGAAAAATTTTCCTATTAACATATAAATATATATTTAAATGTGAACATTTATATGCATACGTAGCTAAGACGCCTGAAAACAAGTTTAGTTTAGCAAACAGCTTTTAAACGTCACTTGAAGCTAAAAATTGTTAAAAACATTAATGTTAAAATTAAAGAAATATTTCTTGCAAACGTCAAAAGTTTTCAATAAATTTTCTATAAAATTGTTATCCTAACAATTAGTAAAACAATTTAGTGGACAATTTTTTTCAGAAAAATATTTTCTTTTTTTTTGATAGAAAATTCTTTAAAAAAAAAAATGACTAAAATAGTTTTGGCAAAATTTTTAAGTTTTTTTTTTTTTGCGTTGAGTTAAAAATTAAAAAAATATAAATCTCCATGACCAGTGCGTGCTACACTTATCTTAAACTTATGCGGGTTATTTCTGTTTTATAATTTTTGTATTTTATATCCGTAACCTTCACAAATGAAAATCAAAAAAATTCTCCAAGTTAGACATTAGCTTGGCCAGTGCGCTGTTTCAAATAGATTTTGAATTAATTGTCTACCAGTCAAGTAAACATTCCCAGTTTAATATACTTCCCTGAAGGAAATTTGTTACAATTTGGATTAAAATCTATTAGTAAACTATCATATACTATTACCACCACTTATGAATTAGAAAGCAATCCCAGTCCGCTGCACTGTTTAGAATTTTTTCATGCAAATGGCAAGTCTAAAATTTGACAGCTGTCACCTGTAGTTGTTCCGATTATTAAAAATGGACCATGCAAAATGCCGAAAATTCGTTCGAAGGATAGTGGAGCAAAGTGAAGTGAATGCCAATTTTTCGGAAAAAACTCATCTTCACTGATGAAGCGCATATCCATCTGAATGGCTTCGTAGCTAAACAGAACTATCGAATTTGTTGTTCAGAAAACTCCTACGCGATCCATGAGAAACAGATACATCCACAACTAGCAACCGTCTGATGCGGTTTTTCATCAAGAGGTGTGATAGGACCTTGTCTTTTCGAATGTGAATGGCATTCACTACAGGAATATGATAACGGAGTTCTTGTGGCCTCTACCGGATAACGTAAATCTGGACGACACGTAGTTTCAGCAGGATGGCGCTATCTGACGTACTACGCATGAAATAAATGATTTATTGCACGAATGATTTCCAGACCAAATCATCTCACGAAATTCGGACGTTAACTGGCCAAGATCAAGAACGTTAACTGAACAAGATCATGCGATTTAACGGAAGTGCGAGTTCTTTCAATGCGTTCATCTGAAATCTCGGGTTTATGCGAACGAACCAGAAACAATTTCTGCATTCAAAATCACCAATTCAAGTCACCAAAAATTTCATGGAAACAGTAGTGAACTGTCATCTGAGCCGCGGGTACCATTTGCCGGATATTTTATTTCATATTCAATCGGATCATCTCTATTTTACAATGCAATAAAAATATCGCCAGGACCTCACAAGAATTTTATTTTTAAACGAAATAGTGTACACTTGTTGAGACCAACTTTACCTTTCCTTCCAGAAATTTCTTTTTTTCTTCATTCATATTGGAAAAGTGAATTAAAGGTTGGATCTAGTTTGTCGAAGCAACTGCTTTTTTCTTTCAAAATATATATAAAAACTATTGTCAATTAAACAACCGAACAAATGAAATGAAAAGTAATGTTTACGTTAATTGAAAGTATTGAAACCTTTTATTAAAACGTACCATCGCTACCAACTTCAAGCGTAATCAGTATAATAAACAAACCTTAACATATATCAACATGTTTAATGATTACGAAACCTTATTAATTTTTAGAGTCACTTATTGAAACAAAACAAAACACGACACGAAAAACCGATAAAACCAATACAAAGTCAGAAAAAAAGAAAAAAAAACAAAACGAGCAAATATTAAAACACACAGCATCCGCATCATCTTGTAATCATCATTAACCAAACAAGCAGTCCACCGTTATGCTACCTCGCAAAGCAAACATAATTATCGCAGCAACAATTTTGCTTTTATGAAAAAAAACAAAAAAAAAAGCAAAAAGACCAATGCAATGCATAGGAGTGTTTACTTCCCCCATTAACTTCCTGAGTGCCGTTAAATATTGAAGCTTATCCAAGGAAACACAACAACAAACATGCATAGTACACATGCGATTATAGTCAGGCATGTTAGTACATGTGAATGCACATCAACTGAAAATATGTGCGATAGCGTGTATGTTAATGATAATGCTTTTAAAATAACGTTAACAATAAACAAACGTGATCACTTAACCAGACTTTGTATATTAATGGTGGTGGTAAGCTGTAGCTTTTGTGGTTAGATATCATTATTGTTATTGTTGCTTTTGTTTTTGCTGTTGCTGTAGCTGTTAGTGTTTCTGTTGCTGTTTTTGTTTTTGTTTTTCTTTTGCTTTTCAAATCATTGAAAACGAAAGTGATCATATGAAACAGTGCGAACAGGTGATGCCGTTATGCACACTCAAACACCTTCTCTTTCAATGGCACGTACCATCAAATGCTGGGTGGCTGCGGGTTGTTTGTTGGAATTGTTGATAATAATAATAATAATAATGATGACGATGATGATGATGATGATGATGATAATGATGATGATAACGATAATGATGATGATGTTTATAGTGATGATGAGGACGATGATGATGTTATTTCAGCTAGAGATGTATGTACACACATATGTGTTTGGTTGGCGTGTGAATATAGAGTTACGTTAGCAGAGTTTTTTTTCTTTTTTTTTTTTGTTTTTTGCTTTACCTTTAGAGTATATTTGCAGAGTTTTGTCTTCAAGAGCCAGGTAACATAAGTTTGAAATGCAAGAAAAAAAAAGCAGCAAAAAATGTTAAACTTTGTGGCTTATATTTGTAATCGTAACCACCATAAATACAACACAGTTGCATTTCATCTGCTGTCGTGTACACAACGCGTTTTAAAAAACAAAAAAAAAGAAAAAAAAAACAACTAAAAACTGTTATGTTTTAAAATAAAAGAAAACTACAGAAAATATTTCTTCAGATTGATAGACTTCTAGTATAATATTCAGTTATTTTTGAAAACATAACGGAAGAAGTGAAGGTGCTACCGAACTTTAGAAATAAATCGAAATAAATTGAAACATTTCGTGATCATCTCATGTCTATACAACGTACAACATATAATTGAAAGCCACGAATTAATTATGTAATAAAAGCACCGTACAGCATTGTGGTTAATTGTTTCATTAGTTCACAAGTAATTAACACACACACACCCTGACATACGCAAGCACATACGCAAGCACATACGCAAGCACATACGCAAGCACATATACGAGCACATATACAACCTTACACACACAACAGTTATTAATTTCTATACAAATGCTTACAAGCTTTAAAACAAAAGTAATTCTTTTCTCCATTAAAATACAATAAAGAGAGAAAGAAAAAAATTATAAAAAAGCAAACAAAAAAACAAAAAAACGAAAAAAAATCCAACAATAAATCCAACAATAAAATAGATTCAATGTTACGGACACCGTGCCTATAGATATTGGCCCTTTTACATAGGCACTGCCTGCCAACAGTAGTGTGCTAGTGTTAGTTGCTACCGCGCGCGTACAAACTACAATAGATTGTAAGACAAGTGTTCAGAGCTCTTAAATGTCATTAAGAAACACAAATAAAAACCAAAAAAATAGAAGACTTGAAATAATGTCACAAATAATTTATAAAACGTGAAAGCCATTGTCATCATGAAATTGAAGCAGTACCAGCGACAACACCAACAAAAACCATCCGATACATATAATATTCGTTTTTAATTTGATTTAAAACTCTCTGAGACTTTCTGTGATATACTTACTGCTACACTACAGCCTTTTTTTTTTTTTTTGTTTTTTTACTTTTATTTAGAAAATTTATAATAAAAACAATTGCATATCGAAATAACCAAGAAAAAGAAAAATTTACAAATTGAGCATAAAGAGACACACACACATACATACATACATATACAAACACACACCCAAACACACACACGCAAACACACACACACACACCATCACATTGGCACTATCATACCATACACGGATAAATGCATTTTATATATGATTTCATTGGGGAGCCGTTATGTTAAAAGTCGTACTTTCTTCAACGTAACGTGAATTTGTTGCATTCGCGCTGTTGCCTTAAGATCAAATTTAGTGAATTATGTTTAAAAATGTGTTTCAACTTTTATTTGTTGTTGTTATGGTTAATGATAGCATATAATCAGACAACAACAACCATCGCATCATCGATTGCCTCACAGTATTATAATAAAAATCAATTTGCTACCGGTAATTACTACTCATTCTCCCCTCTATGCATAATAACTCACTTAGTTAATGATCGTTATTTAATTAAGATATATTTACTAACGTAAAGACATAACATATCAATCAAACAATATGTGATTAAGGTGTTCAGTTACATACTAGTCCTCACAAATAAACACTACGGCCTGAAGAAATAATTTTGTGTAAATCTCTCGACTTTCTTTAAGACTTAATAGATTTTATAAATTTACCGTTACATTTAAAATTTCTACTACTTCTCCTGAACAATGTTAACGACTTGATTAACTTGTAAGATGGGAAGTGAAACCTTTTAATAGCAAAAAAAAGTTCCATTGACTCGGTCAATCAATCAATGATCGAGCTTAGCAGGATTATCACACAGAAATCCACCCGCGTCCATTCTCAATAATATCTAGAGTTCCGCATATATAATTACACTTACAACCATCTCCACCTGTAGTAGCCTTTACACTGGGCACAGTATTTACTGATAAGCAAACAAGTTCACAAGACTTTCCCATTCATTAGCTTGAAAAGGGAAAGTTTTTACAAAAAGAGTACTACAGGATGTTATGATCGGTTTATCTTTTCTTAATTCTGCTTTATTTTTCTTACAATAAATTAAAACACTAGATATTACCTTAACACACTTCATCAATTGTACTTTTGCGAGTTTATTCACATTGAATGATGATGCAATGCAATGCAATGCAATGCAATGCAATGCAATGCAATGATGCAATATTTTCTAAACTTTTTTTTTCTCTCTTTTTTACTGCCAGATTGTGGTGTACGACCGACGAGACGTGAATTGCCTGTAGCTGTCTCAAATCATTCACGTAACGCTAAAATTATAGCTGGAACTTATACCAAAGAAGGACAATTTCCGTGGCAAGCATCTCTTGAACTATTACATCCATCGTTGGGATTCTTG
Organism: Glossina brevipalpis; assembly: GCA_000671755.1. Lineage (NCBI taxonomy): Eukaryota > Metazoa > Arthropoda > Insecta > Diptera > Glossinidae > Glossina > Glossina brevipalpis. Next base: position 263,506 of record KK351256.1, on the reverse strand, counting down.
GGGCACTGGTGTGGTGCTGTACTGATACATCAATATTGGATACTTTCAGCTGCTCATTGTGTACATAACGATTTATTTAATTTACCTTTGCCGCCTTTATGGACTGTGGTATTAGGTGATTACGATCGTGCTGTGGAATCGGGTTATGAACAACGGATACCAATTGAGAAAATTGTTTTACATAGAAAATATGAAAATTTCTTGCACGATTTAGTGCTAATGAAATTATCGATGCCAGCAAATCTTTCAAAAAAATCCAACATAAGAAGAATTTGTTTACCATTTTTATTTGGTGGCGTTCAACCATATTCCGATGATTATAGCGAGGAGAAGCTGGATGAGCAGTTAACCGCAACAAGTGATTTAGATATAAATGAAGTACCGGAAAAAATGGAAAATTTCTTACGTAGCGTGCATACGCAAAGGCGTTATCATAACGTTACTATACCCACCATGAAGCAATTAATGGATTTAAAGATTTTGAATCGATTAAAAAGAATCAATCAAGTTAAACGTATTAATACCGTGGAACGGACTAAAAGACGTAATGACAGATACATGAATTTTGAACAATACGATACCGAAAGAGATGAAGTCAATAAATTTAATGAACATAGACAGCATTTACGTTACGTAGACAATACAAGAGAGTTGCCTTACATTGACTGTATAGCCACTGGCTGGGGTAAGGCGAATGTCAGTGGGGATTTAACAGATTTACTGTTAAAAACTAATGTACCGTTACACAACAATCGAAGGTAAACCGGGTAAATGAACTTAAATGTGAAAAGATTTCATATTAAATGATGCAGTTGATGTAATTATTTTAGATGTAAAGAAGCTTACGGAAGTTTTGTTCGTATACATCGTGGACACTTGTGTGCGGGGAAATTAAACGGTAAAGGTGGCACTTGTGTGGTAAGCATAATAAAAAATCATAAACAAGAAAGTATAGATTTCTAAAATGCTTCTATGAAACAGGGCGATTCTGGTGGTCCTTTACAGTGCCGACTAACGAAAGATGGTCCCTGGATCTTGGCCGGCATTACTTCGTTCGGTTCGGGCTGTGCAGTTGAAGGTTATCCAGATGTTTATGTAAGAACCTCACACTATATGAGATGGATTCAAGATACCATCGCTTACGAATGAAGCGAATGGAAACAAAACTTTTGTGATTTTTTTTTTGTTCGATTAAATGTTAACAATACATTCACCAAAAAGTACAACAATCTCTGATGATAAATCTTTGTACATAAAGTTTTTTTTAAATTTATTATTACATTCGCGTCTTTTAAGAATTATTTATATGGGCGTTAACTTAAATAACTACTATAACCTCACCATTAATACAATGATTGCAAATATGTAATAAAAATAATAACAACAATTGGAAAACTGCCCCTAATTTTTCTTAATTATTGATAAAAAAAATTAAACGAAAGAAAATTGGTCTTATTGGGTATTATCACAGTCTTAATAAAAGTCGCATGTGTAACTGTACGCATGATTAGTTCTCAAGTAAAACGTAATACTTCTAAAATATATCGCCCGTATCTTCAACTGGGGTAAAGGTAAACATTGAACCTTTTTCATCCTCTTCGTTCCAACTTTGTAGCTCTATCGTTTTCTCATCTTGTAAAAGTGGTTGAACAGATGTATCCGGCCTTCTTATTGATACTTTAGTATCTAGAGGAAATTTCATAGTTTTTACCGTTGCATACTTAGTTAATGAGTTAGGCAGGAGTTTCCATATAGCGGAGGCTATCAGCGATAGACCAGTAATAATTAATATAATCACCAAACTACTTTGAACGATGGGTCCAACTTTGAATAATAGAAAAAGCAACACTTTTAAAAAGGTCGTAAGATCGTCAACAGCCTGAAAATTCATTAATATAAAGAAAATTTATGAAATAAAGTGAATAGATATAATATACATAATATAACAGGTAATATTATATATTATAATATAATATATTATTATATAAAATATTAAGTAATATATAACGTATATATTATCTTGTAATAAATAAATCTAATCAAGTAAGAAAACTACATTATATTATATATTATCTCCAATTTTTTTTGCGGTCGGAAGAATATTTACCACAGACATTACACAGATGGATAGACGAACAGAAGGACAGACGGATAGAAGATCAGCTGGACAGACGGACAGAAGAATAGACGGACAGATGGACAGACGGATAGAAGGACAGCCGGACAAACGGACAGACGGACAGACGGACAGACGGATAGAAGGATAGGCGGACAGCCGGACAGAAGGGCAGACGCACAGACGAACAGAAGGACAGACGTATAGGTAGGTAGAACGACAGACGGGTAGGAGGACAGCCGGACAGAAGCACAGTCGGATAGACGGATAGAAGGATAGGCGAACAGCCGGACAGACGGACATGCGTAAATCGGTTCTAAACTTGGTGCTGATCAAGAATATATATATATTGTGGGGCCTCTAAAACTTCCTTCTGGTGTTGCATACGAAATGAATGATGCTGGGTATAAAAACTAACTCAATGTGATTATCTCTCAGTTTTAGTGCCCAAGGAAATTAAACTAACGGATCAATATTAATATCAAATTACTTAACTGCTCTACTACTCTAATTTTCTTTCCCTTTAAAACTATTAATTCAGATGCTTCCTCTCTAAGTTAAGCTATATTTTCGATTGAAATGAAATTGAACTACACGGGATTAAGAAAAAGACTTTAATACTAAACAGATAATAATTTGAGAAAGGAAGCGATAGCAATAGAGTATCGATGTCGAAATCAAGTATAATTTGTTTAGTTTACTAAAATGCACTTACAATTTGTAGCCAAAATACCGGTATGACTACGTTGCGAAAGCGTTCCAGTTCTCCATTAAATGATATATCAGACATGGCTAAGTTCACTTGAAAACGTGATTTAACTCTCATGGGAATGCCCAGTTGCTGAATAATAAATAATAAAAAGATTTTTTTTAATTTTAAAAAAGTTTTAAAACTTTCACGTCTGAAAATTACCGGTTGAAGGACAATTGTGCTCCCATGTTTACTTTCGTTAGGCTGCAACCCTTCAAATGGCTCCAAGAGCGAAGGATCACCATTAAGGAAATGAGGAAATGATATAGCCAAAGGAATATCTTAATATCAGAATCAGAAAAATCAGAAAAAATTTATAGATTTTTTGTTCTCCTATGGACCGCAATAAAGTGCTTACTGTAATAACAAGGAGTTATATTGCCTAAGCCTTTCTTTAAGCATTTTCGATTTTTACAAAAGCATGAAGAGTCCGCATCATCAAGATCACTGGAAAAAGATTTTTCATGCAACTTGAAGTTAGAAGCTTCAATTCCATTAATCGTACTAGGATGAGTGAAAACGATGGGTAGAGTACGGCAGAATGTTTTTCGGTAGATGCGAAGAATTTCACCTCTTTCAATATCACGAGGAAATAAGGAACCATCGAATGTGCCATACACCCTATTACAGTTGGTTAAGCTGAATTAAGCATTGCTTATGTTAGAATATTTGCTAAGGATTCTCTGAAAGTATTTTTTTTGCTTACTTCTGTTTTCTTCCACTGGTCCAGTAATGTATACTTTTCTCATTATTCCAAGTATTAATCGAGAAATCTCTATAATACTTTGGTTGCTGATCCTTTGGCTTTTTAGCACCTGGTAAATGCATATTAACCACATTATGCCCCTCATTAAACATGCGTTCCAGTAAACCGAATTTTTCAAAATTAATGATTTGTGGTATAAGTTTCGAAGCCAAGTATACCAAACGATCTTCGTATCCCCATAAATAGTCGTGCACCGAAATCTCCAACATTGTTTTCGATTCCAATTTGCTGGTCAAAGCTCTTAAGGCCATGGCAGTTAGCATGGAAAACGAAGAAGCCATCGATGAAGCACCCATATAAGGTATATTCGGGGCAATAATTTTATCTATCTTGGGGTCACCTATCGATCGCTCTCTAATAAACTTGACGGTACGTTTCGGTGTAAACGTTACCGTATTGTTATCATGGAATGTTGCATTGAAATTTTCGAGCTGTTCCTGATAAACATATGGACCCACTTCGACTAATTTCAGTTTATTATCGATACCGTTTAAAAATTTTTGATAGTTCGTGACATTAAACACATAAACAGTAATGAAAACTTCAAGAGGCGGCTTCTGCCAAACTTTATATAAAATGGAACCTTCTCGGAAGGCTATTTGCTACATTTAAAGAGAAAGAGTTAAAAGAAGAATTACTACGTAAGTTAACCCCATAAAAGGAGATAATTTGCTTACAGATGTCGCAAACATTTTTAAAGGATCAAAGATGAAAATCGCAGTGGCAAACAGCATCGAAACTACACCCAAAAAACCAAGTGTTAGAATTTCTGTAAAATTAATTTAGAATATATATAAAATATAGAAAATAAATAAATAAAAAAAAAACTGAAAAATATATTAAAATAAAGAAAACAAAGAAAATAAAAAATTCCTTTAACACATAACATAAGAGTTAGATAAGAAACAAACAAAAAAATGTTCAGTCAGGGAGTCAAAAGAAAATTTCAAGTAAACGAAACAAAACACTACCACAAGCTACAAGGAGATGGCAAGTCGTAAACAAACTAAGTGTATAATAAATAATTCCAATTTCATATAATCAATAGAGTTGAGATGTGATGACCATATCGGAATGTACGAATGTAAAATTTAATTTAACTCCAAAATTTTTGTAAACAATAGAAAGAAAAAACTGCCAGTTGAAAACAAAGCTACACACGTACGACCATTTTCATTTAAATACATACATATATTTATAACCGGTAAGTTCATCTTTATCTGCTTAGTTCGCTAACTAACATCAAGAGCTGCTAGTTAGCTGTGGTATCGAAAAATTAACAGAAATTACTACCACTACTTACATTAGATCGTTGAACTGCGTGGTGTGTTTAATAACTAAACAAATTCATGTATACATGCATACACATACATACATACATTTTAGTAATAGTTTAAAATTTAACGTGAATAAAAATAAATGTTTGTCATTATTGGTTAGTACTTGTTTCTTTATTATGCCTATCACCACCAAAAGAATGTAGATATACTGGGTTTGCTCTCCCATTTGTAGAAATACTTATCAGAGTGTACTGATCAATCTTTTGAAAACATTGCTGCAGTAAAGAGAGACTGTCCCCGAAAAAACTCGAAAACTTGAAAACATCATTGGCAAAGCACTACGTAGCGAATTTTGACGAAAGATCTCCCCAGCTTCAGCTCTTCAGCTTACTCAGAAGCATAAACCAGCAGAGATATTTTTAACTGAAATAATTCGTTCCTTTTTAAGACACCCGCTATGATCTAATTTTAGCATAAGTTCGGTTCGTTTAATCTAAATGATTGAAATTTATTGAATCTCTTCAATTGACTTATTTTCGAAACGAACTTCGTTAATCTTTATTTGTTATAAAAATAAAAAAAAACATAAAAAAAGATTTGCAATTATATGTAATTAATAATTAATTAATAACATTTACTAAACTGCGCTTTTTATGATAATATAAAACATGATAATAGAAAACAGGTTGTCTATATCTTGATCTATATATATAATTCAATGCTACTTGTAAGTGATACACAATAGTAATATCGATATCAAATGTCATCATTAATTGTCTAGAAAATAAGTAATAAAAGTAACTCTTAGTCTCAATAAAGAAGGGCAAGGAAAACCACCAATAGATAACTGACAGATAAGCAAAAAGGCACATGTCTCAAAAAGATATCTCTTCGAGACACCTTTCGCCTAAACAGATTTGTCGCCTAACCCTTGCTTTGTTCCCGAAAATGAAATTTTCTTTCTATATTCCTTTCTTTGTCTCAAAATTATAGCAATTTGCTTAGAATTTTTTCTCCATTTACTCGCATTTATTAGACTCATAAATGAATCATTGAAATGAATCGTTGAACCCAACTAAATAAAATTAAAATCCGATAAAAATTTTCCATTTCAGACATTAGATTACTTAGCAAGAAAATTTCAGGTTTTCACGTAATTGATACGAGATCATTAGACTAAATACAACCGTTTTTATTTATTTTTTTTTCTAATTTACATATATTTCGACCTTTAATGGTGCCCTAGACATGAATAATTGAATTGAGAAATCGACATTAGTTTATTTTAAATTCATAAGCGTGCAATTATAAATTATTACAAAGATTATTATCTCTATATGAAGGTATGTGTTGTATGTATGTAAGAGTAATTGTATATTTTCATCTTTAATTTGCATAAATTGATCATAATAATTATACAATTCTAAATTGTACTGTTACTTGATACATACATACATACACACATGTAAATAATTATATTTAAAACGTATGACAATCAAAGCAATAACAATTGAAGTAAAATTTGCAAATAAATCTCTACCATATACGACGCTGGCATGTAGAATATTATAACATAACATTAGATGATGGATGTAATGCACCAAACTTTTATGTCACTACCAAATTCGTAGTATCTGTGATAAGGTCATCTAATGTATAATGAAAATTTAAATTTTTTTGCTTTTTTTTTGCATATATACTTGGCATTCACTATCAGTTATCAACACAACCGGTTTCCGAAAGTCAAATATAGTCGAAAATAAAATAAAATAAAATAAAAAAAAAAATAAACAAATCATTGTATTATACAAATAGTTGAGTGGAGTGAATGCAATATTAAAGAAGTAAATAAATCTTAAAGCTTTGCGTAGCTTATTACGTTTAGGCCACTACTGCATCCCAAAGTGAAACCGGTTATGGCCGGAAATTGAATGAAATTCATCATATAACAACAATTTACGGACAGTGGTACTTACGCGAGCCAATGTCAATTATAGTAAATATCGTTTATCTGGCCTGCGGTGAAGTTCAAGTTCAAATTATTAAACAACTTTAAAGGCGCTTACAAGTCTTTACTATACTTTTGCTGAGAAAACAAAGTTTCGATTCTCAAAACGATCATTGCTGTGTGGCGTGCATGCATTGCAATCAGAATAGTTGTCAGTCCTTACTTTAGTAATAAGTTTATTAAGATCAGAAATATTTATTTTGTTTATTATTTATATTTAATAAAATTAAACATTTGATTAAAATTGTTTTAAATTGAAACAATTAAAGAAAAGGAGAGAATTAGCAACGAAGGTTATCGACTTGAAAAAACAAAAATATTTGAAAATTCTTACAGTGCAAGTAAACCGGCAAAGTATTCTACCGTTCAATAGACTTCTAAGTTATAAAGTTTATTTTAATGTACTTTTTATATTTAAGTCATTAACTCTTTTTTTTATATTTATATTTATGACTAAACTTTTAATTTCTAGAAATTGTATAAAAATTATTCGTAGAGCTATATATATAGATATAGATACTGATCAATTTAAACAACTTATTTAATATTAACAAATATATAACTTTACAGCTTTAGTTTCCTTTATGAACACTCAACGTCATAGTAGATCTAAGAACTAAATAAATCCAACAATAACGAAACAATAAATAATAGAAAAAACAGGAGTAACCAACTAGCTAAAGAAAAAATGTAATTGATACGCCCAGATCACAAAGGTAAGGGGTTGTTAAGACTAACATTCTGAAAATCAAAGACTAAGTCGAAGATTTCGGCTCTAAATTGTTCAGAAAGCCACTGATTTAAAACTATCGTCGGCTATAGAACTAAACATCCCGTGTAATGGTCATTGGAAATTAGATTTTTAAAGAAAAATTACAGATCAAAAATAATTTCGTTTCCAAGATTTCATTAATTTGAGCTTCACCTAAATTTAGAAACTTTTAAGTGATGTCTGTATATTTTTCTAAAGATTTCAAATTATCAAACAGAGGCCTTAGTTCAGTTCTTAAAACTCTACTTTAACAGATGGGCTGAAAAGTTCGTAGGCTGACACATAGATGACGCTACTAGTATTAAATCCATATAATTTTTAGCACTATTAGCATACTAGTTATAGCATTTTTAGTGAAGCAACGCTTTGGAGTCGGTTCATCACGTCCAGTCCACTCGGCTATAAAAACTTAACTTGTTCTTAAACTCGTGTCTGATAAGCTCCTAATGAATTAAACAATCTCGAAAAGAAACTTAATGTCTTTTGATATTTCATGCGTTCATTGCGTTCAATTGTTTTATTCCCAGATGCGTCACCTAGAAGTAGAGAATAAACTAATTCCATCATATTATCCATATACAGAGATGCATACTTAGGTGCAGGCATAGCGTTAGATTCTAAGTGCATTTGTTTATGTTCGCATTTTTTCTCGTTTGTCTCGTAAGATTTTTCAAATTCTGGAAAAAAGTTCGATTTAAAATCGGAAAAACTAACATAAGTGAAGGAAACTGATTGAAATATATTTCCATTAATAACTTAGGATTTGTTTTGATTCATTTGTTGCGATATATTTAGCAGAATTTCCTCTAAAAACTCAGTTCGCCATAGTTAGAGTGTAATCAAAATTCGTGTTAAGGCGAATAAAACTTTCTTAATTTGCTACTTTTCAAAATTTTTTGTCTCGATTTTGGGTTAAACCAATTGTAATTGGTCTCCGCTTGAGAAATTGCGAATGTTTTGCTTTTTCAATATCTATTAAATATCAACAAAATCTGTGTACAATAATTATTTTAACAAAGTAAACCTGTTTTTCCTTAATTTTTTTTTTTTTTGTTTAAACTCTAGTGCGTTTCTTGCTTAATCACTACTTGTGAAGACTTTTCCAAACAATTTTTTGTTTGTTTTTTTCAAATGTATTAAGAAATATTTTTGGAAAATTTACATCATCGACTCATTATTTATTTATTATTATTATTATTATTATTAAACGGTATAGGATTTTTATTTGTTCTGCAAACTGATCCAATTATTATTAATTAATTATTTAATATTTTACTACTGCTTTCATGGTCTTCTTCAATTGGAAGGTTGTTAAGGTTAAGAATCTTATTATGAGCATAAATTTCCTTTCGACTTCCGTAGTATGTTTACCCTTTCGTGTGCGAAAATTTGCATTTCTTAGCTTTAGGTAAAAGCTTCAATTGTTTCTAAATGTTTGAGAAACAATTGAGAAACAAGAAAAACTAAAAAATAATAACCATAAAATTATAAGATAAACAGCAAAAGCATAAAAAGTAAAATCAAAAGATATATCAGACGAAAGAGTACAGATGCACAAAAAGCACAACGAGAAAGATGATAAAGAATACGAGTTTTGGACAGATGGACAAACAAGGAATACCAACCACCATATAATTAAAGTAAGTTTTTAAGAAAAAATTTAACTGCATTATTAGAAAATTTTATTTTTAACTGATAGTTTTTGTTTAAGAAAAAAGTTTACTGTGGTGTCTTTATACCTTTATACCTGTCGATATGCCAAGAGGTTCTCGTTAAAATCCAGAAAAAAGTTTCAGAGACCCTAAGTAGATTTAAGCAAGATCAAATTCATAAAACTATAAATGATTGTCCGTCCATCCATTAAATTCTTGAAATTAAAAATGCTTGTCCGTCCATCCATCAAATTCTTGAATTTAGAAGCTACTTCGTCCGTCTATCTGTCTTCCCTAGTGGATGTATACGATAAATATTCTCCCGATTTCATGGTCACCAAAAATTAAAAACTCACTTCTAATTCGCCAAAAGAGATAGAAATTCTTACAAGCAAGTTATTATTCAAAATGGAAATCTACTAAATCGATCAAATGCCAATAAAAACTGAGATCACCTCTGTTTTTTTCTCATTAGTCATAAACTATAATAATAATAAAAAAATATACGATTAAAATTTCTACATTTTTCTACATTTTTATATCTATTCTTTGGACGATCCTAAAATAGGAGAAATTGCTCGCTACTTAACTTTTTCGGTTTTTTTTTTTGAGTTTTCCAAAATAAACTTGGTAAAGGAGCTAAATAAAATTTCTTTATTTGTTTTTCCTGGCTTCGTCGAAAAAGTGTGTTTTGGTATTCGGCATTAATAGCCAAAAAAATGTAGACATAATTTTTAAACAAGATATTATTCAGTTTTGGTTGTAGGCAAAAGCATAACAGTATTGAGCCAGTATTGAGACAAGCACGAGATTAGAGAAACTTCCAAAAGTGGTTATTTACTTTGTTACTATCTGGTAACAAAGAGAAAAAAAATTTCTTAAATAAAAGCTAATGTGATATCTGGCCATGCGTTATGTGCTAATAGGACTACTACACTAGTTATAAAAGGCAATGCAGGTCATACGTTTATAAAACTGTAGTCCGTAGAATAGTACTTCGAAATATTAATTTTGCATTTATGAATTTTAAAAATGAAATCATTACATCTTTCTTTCTGAATTTTTCTAAAGACAACTCTAAGGAGAATTACAAAGAGAAGAATTCAAGAAATAAATATAAAAAATCATGAAAATCCTTGAACCGACCTCTAAAGGCTGCACTTATTATTACTTAGATTTGCCATCAACATATAGTTCTAGATATAAAGTTTTGTAATGTATATGCGCGTATATATATTTATAATATATAAAATAATATATGATATATAATATATGATATACGATATATAATATATAATATATAATATATAATATATAATATATAATATATAATATATAATATATAATATATAATATATAATATATA
>KK351256.1:210211-242630 GCA_000671755.1 Glossina brevipalpis | reverse complement strand
CCTTTTCAGTATATCATTCTGGTAGGTATTCTGGAAGAAGTAAGATTGTTTGGCCGTAAAGACAGACGGACAAAAATAACGCACAGTATAAGAAAATTCCAAAAACTCACATTAAAAATACTCCGCACATAATTATGCAACAAATCAGAAAATTGAAAACATGTGGTCTTTTAAATAATGGTACTGCATCCTGCCACATCGCTTTCAAGACTTGGCTTCTATAAATAGATTGAAAAAGCTCTTTGAAATTAATATCGGTCTCTTTTCCAAATGTTAAAACAAATATATTTACGCTGATTTTGACGTTAAAAGGATTTTATCATTGTCCGATGTCGCTTCTTGACACAACCTGTAAACCTTAAAATCCTCCAATGTTCGTCCAGTATTCATTTTCGCTATTTTATTGACAGCCTCAAGAGCTTCTTCTTCTTTACCCATAGACATTAAAATTTTCGGACTTTCTGGTAAAGCAAACATTATCAAAACCCCTATAAATCCGGGTAAAGCATTAAATACATTTAGCAAACGCCATGGACGAAATTGAAAGGACTCAGTAATTGGAAAAGACCAATCCATCGATAAAACCAGCCAAGCCACAGCTAAATATTTAAAAAAAAATTATTTAAAAAATTAAATTTAAAAAATTAAATTAAAAAAATTGTTCAATTTTATAGAAAAAACTTGTGAAAATATTATATATATATATATATATACCTGGTACATATGCTACTGACAAGCCCACAAACAAACAGGCGTAATTTATAATCACAGGTCGATGGCGTGTGACATAGAATTCTCCTAAGTAAGCATACGTTACAAATGAAGCACCCGCTATACTAATATAGATTAAAAAACATTTTTTCTTTTTCATATGAAACCGAATTTTCTAAATTTGTTACATTTTGACTCACCATGCACCCACTAAAAATCGTAGGAACACAAATAAGGAATAGTAGGGTATAAAAGTGGATATGAAAGAAAATATATTCCCGCACAAGGTGCTGTAAATTAATAAAGGCCTTCTTCCAGTTGTATCGCATAAGTAAGCCACAAAGTACGAAGTGACTAGAATACCTGAAATATAAAATGATTTTTCCGGGTAAATGGAAAATACAGAAGCTTGTTTTCATCACGAAAGATAGTAAGTAAAGGGCCGAAGTAAATAAGTCTCAACTTATTTGCCTACTAAGTACAATGAGTGTAAAGTACTGGAGGGAATTATATATGAACGCCTACTACTAGTGAATGTCTCACCTATAAATGCAGCTGCGCCTAAAAGACCCTTCTCCTGGGATGTAGTGGAAAAATCGCATTGTGATGCAATGCTTATAATACTCATACCCATCGTTTCATTTATAACCATCATTAATAGTAGACCGCAAGTAAATAAAACAATCCATTGAACTTTGCCAAAACCAATCATATCAAGAACATCTTCGTACTCGTGACAAACTTCTGTTTCAGTTTTATCACTTTTCACGGATGTTATAACGGGAATAATTACAGGTAAATTGCTATTGCGACTCGTTTCCGATTCCGCATTTTGAACGGTATCATCGTTAACTGTTTTTTCAATATCCATTTTTATCTATTTAACTAGTAGATCCGTTTATTTTTTTTTTTTTTTTTTGGTTTTTGGAACTTTTAGTTCAAGAGTCCTAAGGATTTTTTTAAAATTCCATTTTAAAACTGAGTCTTTTTCTTTTTGTGTTTCAAAAAATTCTAGTTCACTAGAGCGAAAACTTGAACTGTTGAAAGAAACTCAAACCGACTTCAACTAAATCATCTTAAAAAACCTACAATTGCAAGAAAGCATCATTTTTTCATTTTGAGCAAAAATTCAGGAAACGAAAAAATAAAATTTAAGCTTTTTTTTAACAATTTTTTTTTATCATTTTTACTGTCATTAACTATAACATTTGTTGTAAAGATAATATAGTTTACGCTAAATATTTTTATCGGCACTTGACAAGCTGAAGAAAAACAATAATGAAATGAATTGAAAATAAAAGTTTAGAAGCGAAGCGCAATTCAATCTTAACAAACTGCTTAATTAAATTTTAATAAAAAAATTATTTTAAATTATTTTTTTTTTTTTTTTAATTTATACCAGAAAAACTTGATTTTTATTTTCCTTTCTATCGTATGTAAAGTAAATTAGTTGTACAAGATGACCCTAATAATTATTTTAATTATGGTTTAAATATCTGAACGTATATTCGTATAAAAACTATTTATAATTTCAGATCAATTCCAAAAACAACCGTTAAGGAACACAAAGTGTTTCTCTTATATTTATTATTAGACATTTCTGAGAACACGTTGTCAAACTATTCTATAATTGTAAATAAAAGCAAACTGTTTACTTAGGTAAACGCACACTTCCCCTGTACAAGATATAGCGAGAAAAGTTTATTTTTAAAACATTGTTAACCACCTTAAGTTTCACAAACTGCATAACATACGTGGTACATATAAATAAAAGTGGATAGCGGGAAATGGTAAGTTTTCTATATCAACTTCGACTGCGATATGTAGATTAAATTCGAAGAACCTACCTACCGGTCTTTAAACGAATACTCAGTACGAAATCCAAAAACAATATTATTTTATTCCCTTTTTTTTTTTTAATAGTAAAGAAAACGAACACAAAATCAAGTTATGCGAAATACATGATATTTTTAATTTTCACCAAATCCTAAGCAGAACGTTCATATACCATAATTTCCAGTCATTAAACCATAATTTGGAATCATCAAAGTAGAAATCAAGCATTTGGGATATGAAAGAATTGTTCTCAACTAAACCCTTAAGTTTTATTTAAGATGGAACATTTTTCGTAGATTTGTCTGCTACGCTCCGTTAGTAATAAGTAAAGACCGAATTTTTTTTTTTTTTTTTTTGAAAAGCAGAGGTGTTGTCTTTTTACGTGGTACTGTAGCCATGTGTTTTGTCCATTTTGACCCCGCACGCAAGAGCTTCCAATGTTTCTGTCAAATTTCAATCTGATATATTTATTTTTTATTACACACGCAGACACACTGACGGAAGGTCAGACGGACAGACGGTCATGCTTAATTCGATTCTAAATTTGCTACTGATTAAGAATGTACATATGTTGTGGTGTCTTTGAGACTTATTTTTGAATGTTGCAAATAATATGACAAAGTCATTATATCCCCCATCCTTCTAGTTAGATGCTAGGTATAAAAATGCATGTCAGCAGCATGGATTATAAATTGCTAAATATGCCGACGTGTAAAGCGAAGGTGTGAATTGTGCGGGTGCTCTAAGAGGTGTTAAGTGTTTTGAAATAAGATGACAAAATAAACAAAAGTTAAACTAGGTAAACACAACAACTAAATTATAGGAAAAAGGCGGCTGCATGAATAGGCACTAAAAGTAATATTCATCAATATGTTGACACATTTTATCGAAAAAAAAAAAAGTTGAATTAAAATAAATACTTTGTCTTTTTTAAACCCTACATTCATTAGAATCTGAAGTAATACTGATCCTACGCGTATAGTAATACTCACATTATTTAAAAATTCCATATTTTATTTTTTTTTTTTATCTAACTGCGGGTTTCAGGTCACCATCTAGAATGGAAATGGCGTTTTTTTTAAGTATTTCATAACTTTGATGCATTAATGCATTTCTAGTAATTTACACATAACTTCATATACAACAATCGAAAAACTAACAGCGATCGTACAGAATTCATCATAGAAACGAAAGAGAAAACGAATAAAATGTTTCTTAAATACACATCCGTAATATATGCGATACGGTATACTACATATATATAACAATAAACATCATATATTTTCCAGATATTAAAAAACAAATAAACAATTCATTCTTAACTTTATAAATGGAGCAATAAATTATGAAATGCAAACGCGTGAAATGTGCATAAATATTTGTCACGTAATTTTGATAAACTTATTGAAGGCATATGATGATATCTTTAAATTACACATATAATCGGGCAACCGCCATTGACCCTCTTCTCTTATCTTCATTTCGCAAACAATGTTTCTATATGCAATAGACGCTTGCGCCAATCTGCTGCAGCATGAAAGATTGTTAGCTTTGAAAATGCAAGACACCATCTCTGTCTTTGCGTCGCCTTTGGCAAGAAAGTAAAATTAATTATTAACTACAAAGATAACATAATTATAAAATCTATACTATAATTGTAAGGATAATTAAATCAACTGAATTTGTGATTGTTATTATAGATAAAATTTCTTTTTTCTTTACAATTCACTCCTACCTACCTCACTCCATTTTTATACGTAGTGTTTCACTTAATTTCATTTTATATCAAACAAAGTCGCGAGCTGCTTAATTGTTCGCTACTGTACTTAAAGATAAAATTTACATAAATTAAAAATTTTACGGATTACGTATGCAATTACGCACACACACACACACACACACATACACACTTTGAAACTCACCATAGCAACAAGCAAATCATCCGAACACAAACTTGTACGGTTGTAACTTCCGCTCTAGGCTATCTTATCAAGCTTTTATTTATTTATTGTGATATGCCCGTTAAGATGTATGGTTTGGTAAGGATGAATAGAAAATCTAAACTCTTTTATTATTAATATGCAAATAAAATGAAATAAATGAATAAATTTTATCATTTTTACTGCTGCTGTCATAAGCATGCATCTGATCTCTTTTCACTTTCATCAGAATATTTTTCTCTTTTTATGTAGCAAAGCAAATACAATAAATGCCACGGAAACGTGTAGTCGATATTCTTGTTCTCTTTTTCTCTAAATATAGAAATAAATTCTAAATTTCGTACAACGAATTAGGAAACACGAAAACATGTATTTGCGAAGAATGTTTGCGGTGGCTTAGTTGATACGCTCAAATATACGCCGGCTAGCATGGTCGATTCGTGCTCATGCATGTTTGGTGTTAGAAAAGAATAGAAATAGAAATCTCTACTATTAGGTTTATCTGCGTAAGAAAAACATGCGCGAAAGTAGAACAAAGGGATTCGTAAGCACACAAGAGCAATTGTGTGTGTGCGAGCAATCCTTAAGACTAAAACTAATTTATTGTGCCAATAAGAGCGCACATCTCTTATTTAAAAAAAAAATATAGTCAGAATTAAAGTGATATAAGAACAAATCTCTCTCTCTCTCTCTCTCTCTATGAGGAACAAGCAAAATTTTAGAATTCCGGACTAAGTTAGGATTATTTGGTTCGATTGAAATCCATTCTTAAAATTCTTCATTTAATTGAGAAATCTCCAAAATATATTTTGCAATCCCGTTAGCATTTATTTTCATTCGATTCTCTTTCTAATTGACACAAATCTATTTCTATACTCTACGCAAGTGTTTTGAATTATTTTTAATAAGATTTTTTCTTTTATTTGTGTAAATTGTTCGTGAAAAGAAAAAAAAATTTTAAATTTTCAAAATGGTTATAACGGGCTATGATGAAGGATTCGAAAATTATATGGACATGATAAATGAGACAGGTGAGAGAGGGAAACTTTAACTCTAAAAACCAGAGTGAACTTTTAAAAATCATTTCAATAAATAATTTAAAAGGCTTCGGTTGCGCTCAAGTGTGGCCGCTCCTAACCAGCGGATTTCTGGTGATGGCCGTTACTACCGAACTTATGGGAATGGCTATTATAGCGCCAGCTTCTCAATGTGATTTAAAAACGAATCAAATAGAAATGACGTCTTTAAATTGCTCTGCTTTTATCGGTACGTTAAGCTGACGCTAATTCCTATCGTGAATTAATGAGAAATTGTTTATTGATTTGATTACAGGTGTTGTCGTATCTTTATATTTTTGGGCTACTTTAGCTGACAGTATTGGACGTCGTTGGGTTTTATTGCTGTCAACCTCGATCAGTACATGCATTTCATTAGCATCCGGCTTGATGCCAACTTTCCCTCTCTTCATTGCGATGCGATTTTTTGTTGGTCTTTTGTAAGTTTTTTTTTTCAATGACCCCCACATATTCGAAAACCGAAGGAATGGGAAGAAAGATCGAATATATCTAAAATGTGTTTATAACATTTGGCTGTAAATTCCGTACACTCTACGGGAAGAGTTTCTATGTCTTTCAGGGCTTCACACTCACATTCTACATATAATAACGACGCTTATAATTAAGGTTATCTTCACATAGCGACGTCTGTTTTATTCGATAAAATCGTTCCTCTAGGCTACTGCAGACTATCCATTTACAAAACTATTCCGCTTCAAGCTCTAAATTCTATCGAGTTTTACACAAGTAACGAATCAAAAGGGAGCACGAATATTTAATGCTCAATTACACGTTTTGAAAAACGCGCCTAATCTTTTTTTTTTTTTATAATTTTTAGTATAGCTGGTCCTAGTTTTGCGGCCATTACATATTTGGCCGAATTTTGCACTTTTTATCATCGCCGTATTGTTATCGTATATATGGCGATGTTTCAAGGTTTTGCAATGATTTATTGTCCCGGCATGGCGACTCTCTTCATCCATCAAAAGTGGACGTATTCCCTTGGTTTTATTGTGTATAAACCCTGGCGACTTTTAGTGTTATTGAACAGCTTGCCAGGTCTTATGGGCATTTTCTTATTGATAAGATTACCTGAAAGTCCGGAAATTCTCTTATGCACCCAACGTAAAAAGGAATGCATAGAAGTGGTGAAATGGATATATCGTGTGAACAAAAGGAAGGAGTTCGATTGGGAAGTGGAAGTAGAAGATCTTAGCTGTCCGGGCTATAGAATTGTTGATAAACAAACTTGCATGGAGCTAATGAACAAAGGCAGACCACTTTTTAAAAAACCTTACGTAGTGCCGTTCCTAAGTAGTTGCATGGTTATGTCCGGCCTATTTTTTCTGTAAGTCCCACGATTATTTTTTACACTTATATATGGCAGAATGCCAAGTCTCAATATCTACTGTTTTTTCCATTTTTCATTTATTTTGTAAGCGGCAATGGACTGGGTATATGGTTTACTGATCTACGGAATCGTCGTATAGACGAAGACATTCAATCATACACAATTTGTGCTAATATGCGAAGATTCAAAGAATATTATAGTCAACTCGACGGCTGTCAGGTAACCCTTCAAAGTTTCCGCGATTCCATGTTGCTGGGCGCGACCTATTTAATAATGTTCAATGTGGTTGCCCTATTATTGCGGAATGTATCGCCTAAAGTGATTGTGGTAGCTCTTCAAATATTATGCTTCCTTTTGGGTGGCGTACTGCCTTGGGTCTTCCATGAAACTGCCACTTCCGTTATATTTATAATTTTCCTAGCAATACCAAATTGTCTGATCGCTCTAGTTAGCGGTATTGTAATTGAATTCACTTCGGCTGACTTGAGGTATTATTTGCTTACGTGCTTTCTTGAATGCATGACATAAATTGAGTGCAATTTTTCTTACTTAGAGGTAAGGCTGTATGTTTATGTATTTTATTTGGTCGTTCTGGTATGGTCACCGGTACATTTCTTGTGGGATACGCTATGGATATAAATTGTGAATTAACGTATACGTTATTCGGTCTGTATGCATTAGGTAAGTTTTTTTTTTCTTTTTTTCATAAAAATTGATGCTTGAACGCATTCGATGCTATGTTTGCAGTATGTTCTGTTGTAAGTGTTTTATTACCGGGCAAGTGGAAATGCTTTAGATTAATAGCTGACCAACCAGAGTTAAGATCTCGTTCTATGTCAGTGATAAGGGCAAGATCGATAGCACGTCCAACCCAAATATATAATGCTATGCTTAATAAAAAATAAACTTACCATTTTATATTGTCGATGTCAAAAAATACCAAGATTTCAATCTGTAATATATTTGTGAAAATTTGTTAATGTTTTCTATTATAAACAAATGAGTAGGCTTTAAAAAAGGATAAATGCGAAAATAAACGAAGTAGTGAATAAAAAAAACATTTTAATGACGTTTATTTTAATTTAATTTTAATTAATTTTAATTTAGTTAATTTATTTAATTTTAATTTAAATTTGAAATTTCAAAGCGTGGTCAGAGAAATCGAAATGTTTCTAGCAACAATTTTTTCTCAAGAATTAAACCAAGCCAACAGAATAATCGATCGAACAAGCAAATTTCTCTTGTTTCTGTTGTTGTTCAAAAGGAAAATATTACTAAATCGTAACCGTTTTTGACACACCTCCTTCTTATCATAAATTCTTTACTATTTGTTTTCATCTAAATTTTGTTATTGTACAAAAGAACTCCAGTTGCTATATATATGTATAATTTTTACATTTTTAAGCAGTTGAGACAAAATAAAAAGCACAAATCACAAGTTGATTTGAACCACGCACCACAGCTTAAATTCACTCTTGCTGCTCTAGACTGTTTTAGAAAATCAATTCACTGCCATTCCGCTCAAAATTTCAATTTTTTTTAAATTATCCTTCTGAACTCAGATACTATTTCAATAATCGATCAGACACATAAGCATATTTGAAATTATTCCCTTTCAGGAATCTCTCACCCACCCACGTAAAGCCAAAAATGCAGTTTATTATAATCAGTTAGTTTTCATTTTTCCTATTTTCGTGCCAAATCACAATTTACACAAGTTGTATGTTTTCAACTTCTTTAATCAAATCCATATGTTTGAATTCACTAGGTTTATTGGTGAATATATCCAATAGGCGTTGTTTGCCCTGATCCGTTTTGCAGTAAAACATTTGCATTTGATTCGCTAGGCATTGAGCTTCCTGACCGTTCAACACATTACTATCATATTCACCTCGCATCAGTATTATGCCCTTGTCTCTACACTCCGTGTAGTGTACCATAGTTAAACATTCTGGAGCATTTTCATTATGTACCTTAAATATAAAACGTTTAGCGTAAGGCCAAAGTTGTATATATTCTCCTCACCTGGTAAGCTAATAGAGGAGTAAAGTGTACGGCATTACTCGCAAATTGCAACATGATAAACTCAAAGCCTTCACTTCGTGGTAAGGGCAACAGAAAAATCGGATGTTTCTTCGCTCTACCCATCAGAGCATCGTAATGTTCAAGTGTTAATGTTGCCGCTAAGACATCTTTAGTTTTATGATATTCCAACCAAATTTTGGAGATTTCATCGGCATTTTTATCTTGAATTAATTCAATTTTCATAACATCCGATAGTTTTTTGTAGGGTATCTCAGCGCTAGCTTCCGGTTTAATTGATACTTTGGGATTTAGCAATTCCGAATATGATCTAAAAGAATGATGTTGAAGGTGAATGAGGTTGAAGGCAGAACTTAAACCACATATACCTCGCTTGAGATTTGCCGCCCTTAATGGGATTCATTACCTTATCCACTTTTTCCAAGAACTCTTCCGGTGAAGTTTGTTGCAATTTGGATATTTTCTCAGCATACTTGTCGTAATAAGGATTTTTTTCTTTAATCTTTTCTAATGCTTCTTCGGCACGTCTTTGAGCTGACATAGTTATAGTTCGAACCAAGCACTGATTAACTGTTAATAAGGAAAAAGAGCTTCTACAAAAAGCCATTCCCTCAAAAAGGTAAAAATTGTATAATTATAAGAAATTGACTGTCAAGACTTTGACGTATTACACAATGCAAACAGCCCGTGTAGCTAAATAATTGTCAATCAGGTGTTCAACTAAAAACTAAGGTTACTTTAGCGCTAAGAATAATAAAAGGGCAATAAATTTTTGTTATTCATCATGATATGTTCCAAATTTATTAGCATTCAGTAAATTTTTTATTTATTATAAACAAAAATTCTAGTCACATGTACGAGGCCAAATTCATCGCCATCGTTAGTGTATTTTTCAGTTCTAACATTTCATTTACTAAGAAAACAGTGTTGTATTTATAAAAACAGAACAATATCATATTTTAAGCAATTAATAAATTTTAAATAATTGTTTGCATTTTTATTAAAACAACTTCTTAGTGATACTGGAGGTTGTTAAATAATTATATTATAAATAATATAATCATTGTCAACTTACAGAAAGTAATTAAAATTGTCTACTGCTGCCGTCCACGCATATGTAACGCTTTACCCTATTTTGAAATTCGGTGATTTGGCAACCCCAGCCATCGTTCTCGAAAATTTTCTTGAATTAAATGAATTGTTAAGTTAACTCTTTTGAGTAAAAATAAAGAACACATTTATTAAACTTTCTTAAACAGTTATAGTCGAATATGTCGGGCACAGATTCAGGTGATAAACGTGAACAAATAAACTTGGCTGCTTTGAGTGTTGAACAATTAGCTCAAATTAAACAAGAATTTGAGCAGGTGAGTGGAAACTTATTTATTTACAAATTATGCGTGTATGTAAATTTGTATATAAGATACTTTTTTAACAGGACATAAGCAATATACAAGATTCCTTGCAAACATTATACAATTGTAAAGCAAAATATGCTCTTTCAAAAGAAGCATTGGAATCCTTTCATCCCGACTGGAAAGATCACCAAATTTTAGTACCACTCACTAGCAGTATGTACGTTCCTGGCAGGATTAAAGATTTAGATAATTTCCTATTAGACATTGGTACAGGCTATTATGTAGAAAAGGTAAGTTATAGCCTAAATTAATGTCAAACAATTAAATTACATTAGAATAGTTTGTTTGCTTCTTCAAAGAATGTCCTAAAGAATTATCAAAAATTGAGCAAAAAATTCAATGATCTTATTGATGATCATGCTCCAAATATCAAGTTGCATGAGCTTAATGATTTTTAGGACATTCTTTGTTTATAACATATTATAATTCAGAAAAACTTTTCTACGTTTTTTTTATTTTTTTTAGAACTTAGAAAGCTCCAAGGATTACTTTAAAAGACGTATCGAATATGTACAGGAACAAATTGAAACGATTGAAAAGATACAAATACAGAAAAATCGTTTCTTAAATGCTGTAAATGGTGTCATAGAAATAAAACAAATGGCTGCGCTTAAGCAAATGCAACAACAGCAACAAGCGGCTTAGATAAAATAAAAAATAAATTATTTATTTAAACAAAAGGAGAAAGCAAGACGCGAGGCAAGTTCAACTTACAATAAAAGAAAAAATTTCAATAGATAAGATTCTAAGACTTTCAATCAAAACATTTTGGTAACTCAATGGTAAGAATAATTAGTAATTTTACTATATTTCTCTCAAATCTGGAAAATATTTGTATATTAAGATGGTTAACTATTCTTTGAGTTTGTCCACCGTTTCGGATAAAACTTTGATCTTCTGTTCATAAGCTTCTTTTAGTTCCTATAAAACAGTCGAAATGAACTTGAGAAAATAATTTTTGTTTTTTTTTTGAGTAATACTGTGTTTACCTTATATATTTTAGACTGCACATCGTATTCAGTTTTTAATTTTTCATATACACTCTTAGAAATGGCCAATTTCTTTTCTGTTAAAGCACATTTATCTTGTTCGGCTTTAATCCAAGCCTGTGACTTTTCCAATCTAGTTTGCATGTGTTCACATTCGGCAGTTTTCAAATTCAACATGTCCTTAGTGACCTGAGCTACATCTTTAACAGCATCAATTTGTGTTTTCAAAGTAGCTATTTGTTGCTCTTGTTGTTTGTTGACTTTGGTTTTTTCAAATAATAATGTTTTGGCTTTTAATAGCAATTCCTCTTGATCTTGTTTTGTTTTGGGTGCATCGGTTCCGCCACCCAACATAACTGATTGTTTTAAGGACTGCTCAAGTTGGACTACTTTTCTTTTCAGTTTTTCATTTTCCACTAAATTATCCTGAAGGATGAACACCAAATTAAATGATTATTCAAAGTTTAGCCGGACTAACCTCTAATTCTTTACGCAAAGCACCTAAGCGTTTACGTGACTCTTCAATTATTGCTTGTTTTTCACTTTCTAAAGCAAACACCATATCCAAAAGTTCATTGCTTTCACTTTGTGGCGCTGCTTCTCCATTTGCTTCTTCTCCCTGTTGAATATTATTATTTGAATCTCCATTAATTTCGTTATTATCTGCCATTATTTCAGCCTAATTTTTATTTTTAAAAGAGATGTGCGTGTTTCTAATTATCAATTAATACTTTTTTTGTTCGTATAATGTGCTTCTATATCTAACCTTTTCTTTTCGAAAGAAGTCTCGGTAGCAAGATTCTATTTTTAGGCTATTTATTCTCTGCCATTATTTTCAGTAGAATTTTCGTACAACTAAATTTCTTCAAGGGAGAGAGTTCGCTTTAACACAATCATGAAAGAGATACCTAATAGTTAAGGACAACCCTGTCATGCAAAATAATTCCAATTTTTCAAATCAATATCAAAATTCTAAACTATTTTTATCTTCCAGACATATGATTGTCGCTATGTATAATATAAAGCAGCCGATCACTTATGATCGATTAATAAAATGCTCACTAATGTCACAAATCATACTTGTTTTATTGTTAATAATAATTAAACGAATGTGAAGTGAAGTGAAATTTAAATGCTTGTATGTTTAACAAACTTGTAATCATATTTATTTAAAGTTCGCCGGCAGCGCAGGCGTCTGCGTATGATTTTCCTGGTTTTTCTTCGGGGTTCAATTTTACCATATCATCAATACGTAATATAGTAATAGCCGCTTCAGTAGCAAATTTCAATGATTTGATCTTAGACATGGCTGGCTCCAGGACCCCGGCTTTTTTGTTATCACGTACAATGCCCTCTATTAAATCCAAGCCTGTCCACTTCAATTGGGCGTGTTCTACATTAGTTTGGCTAGAATTGTGATAAGCACGTAATTTGGCCACCAAATCTGTGGCATCTTTGGCTGCATTAACAGCCAAAGTTTTCGGTATAACCAATAGAGCTTTAGCGAATTCGGCGATAGCTAGCTGTTCGCGAGAGCTCTAAGATGAAATGGAAAAAATTCAATAAAAAAAAACAGGATTTTTTCTGAACTGTCTTCTAAAATTACCAATGAAGTGGCAAAATTTTCCAAATAAATTGATAAGGCAGCTTCTACGCATCCACCTCCGGCTACTACTTTTTTGCTTTCTAAGACACGTTTAACAACACACAACGAATCGTGTATAGATCTTTCCATTTCATCGCAATAGAAATCATTTGGGCCTCTTAAAATAATAGATGCAGCCGCCCTGGGAAGAACAAAATCCTTCTTTTAGTGTAAGTTATTTTAGAAAAGACTGGCCTACCTAGCTTTTGTTCCCTTAATCAAAATCAATTCATCGTCACAAACGCATTCTTGGCACACTTCCGCTGCTTCTCCCACCATTGAAGCTTCAAAACTTTCTTCACCATCCATATTAGTAAGCGAAGTAAGAAAAGCGGCCCCCGTAGCCCGGGCTATAATTTTTAAATCGGTTTTCTTAACCCGACGTACAGCCATGGCTCCGGATTCAACAAAATATTTCATACAAAGATCGTCAATACCACCACTACATAGTACAACATTCACACCGACATTTAAAATCTTATCAATGCGTTCTTTAGTTATATCCAGTTCACGCGCACGTATTCCCTCCAATTTATTGGGATCATTAATTAATACTTGCACGCCCATCTTCATTTTCGTTTTTTGTAAAGAAAAATCTAAGCAAGCTATTTTAGCATTAACAATTTTCTTGGGCATTTGCTGAGAGGCTAAAGTACAGTTTAGAGCATAGCCAGGTATTAAGACAGATTCGCGTGCCGACTTGCCATGAGCCTTTAATACATTGACCGCTTTAATCGAATAAGCAGGATTGCCTTTCGCATCGGTAATCTGATGAATCAAAGAATCATATACAGATATTTCATTTTTTCCATTTGTTTTCCTGAAAACTAACCTTGACAGCCTGAGCCGCATCTACCGTCATAGTCGCAAAATAATCCGCGTCAGCTCCTATAATTTTTGAACTCATTGAAGTTTTTGCTATATTAATTAACGAATCACGACCTAATTCGTCAACTGGTGCGGTCAGATGTTCGGAAATGTATTTGCAAGCCTCTTTGCAAGCCAAGCGGTAACCGGATATAATAGAAGTGGGATGTATTTTCTGTTTAACCAATTCATCGGCATTCTAAAAACAAGACTAGTGAATAACCTTTCAAAAAAAAAAACCAAATAAAATTGCGAACCTTAAGCAATTCTGCAGCCAAAATCACTACCGAGGTGGTACCATCACCTACTTCTTCATCTTGTAGTTGAGCCAGCTCCACTAGTACTCTACGTATTACAAATTGTCGTATTACATATAAAGATAAGTACAAATTGATACAAATAAATCATACTTGGCTGCTGGATGCTCAACTTCTAATAATTTCAGAATAGTAGCGCCATCATTGGTTACGGTAACGTCACCAATATCATCAACTAACATTTTATCCAAACCGACCGGACCCAAAGAACTTTTAACTATGTTAGCAATTGAACTTGCAGCCATTACTAGAACGAATATAACGGGAAATTCAAGATTGTGGTAATTAGGCCGGCCCTACATATTAATGTATATATGAAATGAGGAAAATATATAACCTCACTTAAATATATGTTATATTAATTTTTGAAAGGATACTTTCAAAATAGATTATTGGAAACCAATTTCATATTGCGATAGTTTTTGAAAATTCACGTTTCACGTTTTTCTTCTGGAACTACTTTGCCGGCTGATTCATCAAGTCACATAAACATGGCATCTGTTCTATAAAATACATTTTTCTTACCATTTTGAGTACGAACTGAAGCTCCAGAATGCCTGGTGCCAGCAATCGAGAGAGGACTTGCAATTGATGACATTTCTTTTATTATATTATTTTCAAATTTATATAGAAAAAAAGAAGTCGCAAATTTTTACAAACTATTACTTTTGTTAGCTTTCTGGAATAATGTGATTTATTCGATGACAGTATTAAATGTGAAAAACACGCAATGTGGCTGCACTGTAATTGTAAGTGCAGTCAAATGAAAGTAGTCTCAATAAAACAGCTTGAAGATAAAAATCCCTTAATAAACAATTTATGTAACCCTACGTAAAAATTTCTAATAAAGTAAATGAGAGAAAAATTAGAAAATTCACATTCACTTGCCTATAGAATACGCAGTACTATGTTTATATTATTATTTAGTATTTGTTTTCTGTAAGCATTTTAATTTCTTAATCTGTAAAAGATAGTTGTATGTATATCTCTCGATTGTTTACTGTTTAACGTGTTTTGGACACGAACCAAGAATTTATTTAAGCATTAAGTATTCGCCCGAAAGTATTCTACATTTACTAAAAACTTTTAGAATTTTTTAAAACAAAAATTAGCCAACAAATTAAGGGAAACAGAACGAACTTTAGGAAGTTTCAAGGAATCTTTTATGCCAAATAATTATTTTTAAGTATAATTATAGTTTACCTTAATTTTGTGGAGTGATGTCCACTGGTAACAGCGGGGATCGGACCACATCTCAGCTTAGTGCCGTTAAAATTTCCTGAGCGTGGTTTGCAAATGGGATCGAGTTTTGTGTGTTCAAGGCTCACGATACCCCATGACTTTTGACACATTGCGCCGGTTTTTGGAGCTAATATCATTAGTTGGTCCAGGGTGCATTCCACAATGATGATTCCGTTATTGGTTGGAGCATACCACAATACACATCATTTCGGTCATTTCATTGTATCAATTAAAGCGGCTTCATTGTGTTTCAAGCCTTATTGCTGGGAAGTGTGGGAAGTGAAGCATTTGCTTGCTTCTATATAAATCAGAGATATATGTGAATATGAGACATTTTGTGCTGCATGCATGTGCATGTGTTGTTAAACGTTTGCATATGCGAATGTGAGAAGCACCCATCATAGAGTTCAATTAAAGCACATACAATCTCATAGGTTTGCGAGATACTTTTTGTTGTTGGTTTTCTTTTTTTTCGTTTACTATCAATGTTCTTGTAATTGAACACAAGAGCCTTTTTATTTCGCTCAACGCTGGTCATGTTTATTGTCATTGTTTAAATATGTTCCCTATGCTTGTAGGTATGTGAAAACCTTGTAATTGTGGTTACAGGTGATTTCCATAAATATTACAGAAAAAAAGATGAAAAGAAATTGAATTATTGGAATGAGAAAAAAAAGAAAATAATAAAATAAAACAATTTTAATGCTACGAGTGCATGAAAAAGACATTAATTAGTAACATACTCTCATTACATTAGCGTGACCGTTACAAACTTAAAGAGAAAATTAATCAAATTTCGATTCTTGTGCTTCCCACAACATATAAAATTATGCAATTAAAGAATACCTTGGCTTCCACTTAGTTCCATGAAGTTGATTTTGAAAGCATACTTTTCATTAGTTTTGAGTTATTGCACAAACTATGCGATGAAAAAACCCGTTGATACTTAGTGTTGGTCCGAAAAGTGTTGTGACAACTTTTATCTATCGTAACCGCTTCGTTGGTTTTCTGATTTTAAACGAGATCAAACAGGACACTGATAATGTTGCTGAGAATCGCATTTACTTATAATGGAGCAAAGACTCATTACTGCGCCACTCATCGTATGCCTTAGAAGAGTTGGCCTCTAGCGACTATCTGCCTGTCAAAAGCGTACTTAAGGCAAAAAGAATTTGAATCAAAGGATGAGGTCATCGCGAAGATTTGTTGAAGATGTGTTTTAAAGATCTTAAGAACTTCAATACGGTTCCGTATATTTGAAACTTATTTTGAATTATTTCTTCAACAGCAAGATAAACGAATGAAAAACATATCCATCTCCTGACATGTTTTACGCATAAAGGAATTCAGGAAGATAATAATAAAATTTGAAAAGATATCTCAAATCGCAAACGATTACTTTTGGTTGTCCTACAGACCTAAAAGTTTTATTTTATTACAAAATTATTAGTTGAGGGTTTTATTGGGACTATTGCTTCGGAATATCATATTTAAGTCATAGCCACCAAAACTAAACAAATACATCATTATTCCTTAAGACTAGAGATTGGTCTTAATGCTAAAATACGTCTGTAAATTTCTAGTGACGAAGAAAAACGCTATCTGATATAATCTGTCTTGAGGCGCATAGAAAAGTTCACTCAGTTTGTGTCTTCACTTGGGGAAAACTTCTATATATGAATTATAAAAAGTTGTCAAATTTTTTATTCAATTAAATAACTAAATAATGAAATCATTGAAAATGTAAAATAAACTAAATCTGACAGAACAATAAATGTTTAGAAAAATTTGTGACAACTATAAGTTGGATACGCTTAAGAAACACAAAATTCTTCTTAGAACAAAAATGTGTGTTCGATTGTATATCGCGATGAATAAATGTATCTCATATAATTTCTGTCAAGAGAACTAAATGCAATTTAGAAACTCTTTGAATGCTTTGGCATAATTCTCTTATAAATTGAAGTGCCCGAGTGATTTCGTAAAGGTTCGTCATAAACGAAGGGATGAATAACAATGAATAACACAGTAAAGGAAAAAAGAAATCGAGTAAAGAGTACTGATGGCGCCTAACACAACTTTTTATTCGTTCATAGAGATAAGCATTCATTCATCAGCTTACGTAGCAGTTAATCGGTCATATGTCTCTCGCTACCACAAAGTGAAAAACTACCGAAAGACACGTGAAATGTGCGTAAAAATCCTTAATGATAAATGAATGGCTTAAGTGAAAGTAAAATTTATAGATAAAGTGTGTATGAGCTTTGAGAAAAAAAAACATGTAAAAAATTAATAATTAGCTCAGTGTAATTAGAAGAAAAAATGTTGCCTACATATAGGAGCTTTTAAAAAAAAATTTGTGAATTATATCAGAGGGCTGATTAACCGACTAAAATATATTTAAATTTAAAAAAATGTTTATTATTTAGTTGTTTTTTTTTTTTTTAAGTCTTCATCGATTTTTAATATGAACACACACACACATTTTGTCGCTTTTAGTTTTTTACTCTAAAGTTAAAATTATAAATCAAGATAATTGTGTAATATTGCAAATTGTGTAATTATTGTAAATTTGAAAAATTCGTAAAACACTTTTCTAACAAACATTGTCATGAACGATGCATTAATTTGAGTTCTGCTGAATTTTTTCATTCTTTTGGATTATTCAACTCTTTTTAACTTCGCCATACGAATGAGTAAGTAGATGTGAAAGATTTATGTGATCGTTACTAACATTACAACTTTTGGTTAATTCAATATTCAATAAATAATTTGTTTTAATAAATATTTTTGATCAAATCAATCCGAAATAAAGAAAAAGAAATAAACAAAAATAAATATTCGGGTAATATTCACAATTTTTAAAAATCCCCTACTAGCCATTGTTTGTGTATGTATGTAAGCAAAGATTAATATCTAGTGAGTTTTTAAATTAAAAAAAAATTAAACAACAAGTCTACTTATATCAAATGTCAAGTAGAGAATGGAACAGCAGTTTGGTTACAGTTAGAAAAAACATCTAAAAGTTCTATTTTAATCTTAGATCAATTGTAGGTTACGCTGAACAGGTTTACACTAAACTGGACGGTGAAGTTGCGGTTAAAGAATTCCTTTTTTTTTTTTTTTTTTGAAAAACAAGCCCTTGTCTACATTATTTGGAAAAGTTCTAATTACACATAAAATATGTACGTGAAGTTGATGATAATCTCTATATGCAAGCATATGATTATCTAATCATGTGCATGTGATGTGAATACCATTAATCAGGGACTTGGAGGAATTCGAACATGTGGGTTTCGAAACGATTTTTGAATCAAGAAATTATTCCCTTTACATTTCGAGTCTTAGAGACAACACAGATTCATTACGTAGTTATCAACTATAATCAGAAATTATGGTAGACTTTGATTGCCGCTATTCTCGTTGACAGCAGGCTTGATATTAGACGGTAGCGAGGTCCATACAACTTTACAATATTAACAAACAATAATCTTGAAAATTTCAAACACCTATGATCTATGGAAAAAATCAGATTCATCACACTTCCCTATCAGACGAACTGGATTTTATCCAATAGACATTTAGGCGTAGTAGCAGAAATGAGGTTATGAATAAAAGTTTTTTATTTCTGATGTTAAGGAAAGATTTGGCATATATATAGCTTCATCGAGACTGACTCTAAGTAGACATCAGACTGGGAACGATTCGAATGAGAGGTAGTGCTTTTACTAAGAAATGAAATGTTTAGAATAAAATTTTTGGAATGATTATGAATTCTTATCTTTTTCTTTGTTTTTTCTGGTTCACGTTAAGTGCTGTCTTTAGTAGATGCAGCAAAAGGTGTTTTCTGGTTCGTATAAAATGAAGTTCGAAAATGTTTTTTTGTTCGAAAATTGAAATTTTTCTTTTAAGCACTTGCACAAAAATCAATATTTTTAAAATTCTCGCTATTTTCTATACGGATTAAATATATATTTTCTTAAATTCCATATCGCGCAGAGCGTCCCTTAAGCTACTTAAGTTAAAAGTGTCTCGCGAGAATAACTCTGGTCCTGCCACTTTTTTTTAGTATTCTTTTTTAATATATTTGTAAACATTTATTTGAAATATTTTTTAACATTTTTTTAAAATATTTTTTAAAATATTTATTAATATATTTTTCAAAAATAGGTTTTAAAATATTTATTAAAATATTTTTCAAAAATATTTTTTAAAATATTTATTAAAATATTTTTCAAAAATAGTTTTTTAATATTTCAAAAATATTATTTTAATATTTTACAAAAATATTTTTGAAATTTTTTTTTTTTATATATATGTTTGAAATATTTTTTTTTAATCTTTTTTATGTATACTTTCAAAATATTTAGAAAAATTTTTTTTTAAATATATTTTTAAAATATTTCTAAAATATTTTGTTTAAATACCTCTTTTAATGCTTTAATAGTTGAAAAAAAAATGTGTCGAAAATCTCTTTTTTTAGGTGTTACTGTGAGTGTGTGTTATTATCTCCTAAACTTAAATATAAAAGCTTATAATAGAACGTATGAATGTTCTGGTTAACCGCTTATTAAAGAAATGTCTCTTTAATTTAATTTTCTTGATAAGCTATTAGTTTAATGCGATAAAGGGTTTTTTGTTCTATTCATAGCTCATATTAGGTGCGACCCATTCCTATATTTTCTATAAAAAGAGGAATAATATGCTTCTCATGTAATTTTAAAATTAATTGAGGTAATTTGATACCTTTTCAACCGGTGCCCAATATTAAACATGTTTTCATATTCATTGTACACTCCTCCCTTACCACCTACTATGTCAACATATCTGAAATTAAAGTCTTGAAAATATAAATAATTGTGAGAAAAGGCGTAAAGAAGTGAATATATATATATATGGAAATTGTGAGGGAACCATAACCTCCTACTATTGGGTCAATACAAATTATGCCATTTTGTAGATTGACATTGATGTATTGCTATATTGATTTGCCACAATTAGTTGTATGTAAGCGAATCTTGTAAAATGTGACAACATGATGAGATTTTGATATGACTAAGGTTAGTAAAAATTTTATATTGCTGTGTGAATAATTAGGTTTTTAATAAAACACATTGAATGCGAATTTATTGCAAATATTTGACGATGATGAGCATATCTTTTTCAAAAATTTTAATTGTTTGCAGTAAAACATGAGATTAGTTCGTGAAGGTTTTAGATTAAATTTGTAAATGGAATGGAATATAGAAAATCACATAATAATGAAATAAGTCTGGATAAAAAGTATCAGAATCTATGGTTGGAAATAAAGAGAGAGATAAAGAGGTTAACCAAACTATGCCGGGAAGTCCAGCAATGAGGGATTAGTGAGTTTAGAAAAACGAGAGGTAGCATATGAAGTTGCTTTGAGTTGCTGATAATATGAATGAGAAAAAGAACTTAGAATGCAACGCATACCCAGTATCACAAGTTCGTATTAGACGTACTTTAGAGAATTTTAAGCTTCGAAATTGAAAATTTCTGTTTTAAAATTTTGTTACAATGAGATCAATTCATTTGCATCACTAATAACTTTTAAATAAAATCTAGCAGACCTCCCTATACCCCACTACAATCTAAATATTAATCTTACTTTGGTGTTTAGCTCTAAATAAAATTTTACTCGTTTATTGTATTTCAACCAGTTGAATGAACATCCTTTGAGCGGATGCAATTAACCGCGCAATATATATCTATGAATGAATAAATTCCATATATTATGTGTATTTAATAAAGACTCTCAATACATCGAGCGAGTGATTTCAGCGAAATAATATCTAAGAAGAAAAAAAAACAAAAAAAGGAAATCTGTGCAACGCTTTGTAATTTACTTTAATTGCTTTCGCTATCGTAAAACTGAGTATTTTTTGATGATTATTTCAAAGCAAATGTGAATATGAATATTTTAATATTTTTTAATATCCACATGACGTATACAACAATGCAAACATTTTATGCATACTTAAGAATCAATTTATAACTGATCAAATATTGATGAAATCGATGAAAGGATGAAGTAAAAAATGTTTAATGCATAAGCGTTTCATGCATGCTTCACTTACTTTTCCTTTTATATTATTTTAAATGTCTTTGACGTATAGACCTACACTTTATATCATTAAAGGCGAATAATAAACAAATAAAAATGAAAAAATGTCTATAAAAATATTTCAAATATTTATTGTTGTCCTTTTACAATATTTGCAAAAAAGAAATATTCACTACTGCTTAAGACTCGATGCGTTTCTTGTCGAATGAGTTCTGGTCTAATAAGTTTTAGAATAACGGGTATACCAAGCGGACATTGTTAACCATGTAAACCCAAAGTATAGCCTTCAGAAGTTTTAATTTGATGATTTTCATTACGTTTACTGATCTACTTACTCTTTTAATTATATTCAATGGCCAGAACGTATGTGAAAAGTTTCACAGATTTGTTCCAGACTTGAACTTCGAAGTAAATAATTAAATTCGATATTAATTTTTAAAAAAATACCTAAAGCTTATTTACTTTTTGGTAGATATTATCTTGTCGCTTTTTCCTCAATATCCCATAATTTATTGATATCCTGGGAGCATTATTCAGTCAATCTCTTTTGTCCTTCTAATATAAAAGAAGTTCTTCATTTTAGAAATTCATTCATACAAATATTTTTAATATTCTTGTTCTTGGAAATACTATACTACACATATATTATCTCATCCGTAGATGTTTCTCTACTTATGTCTCTGGCTTATGTAACATAAATTAAGAAAAAGTAGATTTATTGTCATGCTTTAAAAGTCATATAAATTACAAAAACTTTGTTTGCTGTTATTATATGTAGTAAACAATATCATAGACGAATATAAGTAGTTGTTGCTTCAATATGAATGTTGTCATAATTCAAATCATGTTTCATATCAATCAAAAACTCATTTCAAACGTCAGCTGTTAATCTTTACTCGTCATATAACTTTCCTTCCTTCTTATCCGGGCAGAAGCCTTCGTGTGTGTGTGTGTGTGCGTATGGATGTGTATTTCTATGAAAATAATATTAGAGAAGGTTCTTTAAAGAACTGCATTTGATATGTTTTTTTTTTTTTGAATTTAATAAACATCATATTGAAGATAAACTCACTGACTAACTTGAGAAAAATTTTTCAATACAAAAACAATTTCTCTTATGTAGTAAGAAGCATAAATTTGAAGAAAAAATAAAGTGAGCGACATATGTATTATTTCATAAAGAAAAAGGATTGTTAAAAGGATTTAAAAAGGATTTCAAGTTGTTTATTTAAATCCTTATAACATCTACAGGACGAGACATATAACTCTCTTTGCATAATATTTGTTAAACAAACAAATAAGAAAATTATATTCGGTTCTGCCGAATCTTTTATACTCAACATTTTTATTTTTTTAAAAAAAAGGGTAGGAAATTGAATTTTAATAGGTGGGAGCGGTAGATATTTCCTATTGTTATGGAATACTGTGGAAATTTTTGTTTTCGATTCTAAGAACGTGAAGCAAAACAACTTCTTTAACTATTTTTTGTTTTATTAACCACTCACTCGTCCTTAGTATTAATTTATTTTTCTAAGCAAAATGCAAAGTATTTGAGGAACAAGTAAAACGTGCGAAAAAAAGGTAACAAAGCTGTGGGCATAATGCATATGCACAATAGGATCTAATTTATTAAAGGCTTAAAAGCCATGTAGCTGTAGCTGTAGCTTTCAGCCTTCTTTAGCTTATTATTTTAATTAAAAATTATTTTTAAAAATAAATGAAGGAATAAATGTTTAAAAATGAAAAATAAAGTTCTTCTTATACAGCTACACATAGAAATCTTGGCCCTTTAGAAAAAACCTAATTTCTTATACATTAAAATTTTAATTTCTTAAACCATAAAATTTTAAGCTCTTCAAGAGATTTTTTATGTAAAGAGACAAAAAATAATTGGAGCGAAGTTTATTTTCCGTTTTTAATTCACTTAAATAATAGTTGATTTCAAAAAATTGTTTTGTTATATAATTTATTTCGTTATTCAGGCTTCATACGGTAGCTTAATCAAACTAACGCTGACCAATTAATTTTAGGAAACCTCTCATCGCATGCACTAAAATATATGAAACTTTATGCTAGAAACCTCTCTCTATCACAGCACTAGGAATACCATATTTTTATTCGCATCGTCATTGGACTATGCGAACAGAAGAGATGAGCTCTTTTTAATTTGGTTTTTCAAAAATTCATTGAAATATAATTTCATGCACTTTCTGTTTATCAACTGAATGCTTGTGGGTATAACAAGTATGTACATGTATGCACACTTTAAAATATTTGCTTGATGACGTTT
Organism: Glossina brevipalpis; assembly: GCA_000671755.1. Classification (NCBI taxonomy): domain Eukaryota; kingdom Metazoa; phylum Arthropoda; class Insecta; order Diptera; family Glossinidae; genus Glossina; species Glossina brevipalpis. The sequence goes on along the minus strand of KK351256.1, from coordinate 218,838 downwards.
TAATAGGTAGATATTATCAACTGGCAACTGAGCCGTGTTAGCGATATTTAATTTCTTTGTTACGTATACGTTAAGGTAGGCTGACTATTTAATTATTAGTCAACCTCGTATTAAATCAATTTCATATTAATGCATTAAATGTTTTATCGAAAAAATGAGAAGTGACATGAACGAATAAAATATTCTGGCGTTTGTCTAAGGACTCAATAATAACCTACAATTTAGGTCACAAAGTTTATTAAAATCTTTTTCTTGCTTTGAATTGAAATTTAATAAGAATTCGATATATTTTTTTGCTTCACAAAAAAGTAAGTGTAACCATAAATCATGAACTTTGATGAATGATCTTACAATCCCGTACTATGCATATGATTTAAAAAGTTATATGTCAACTTTAAAGGCTTTCTGATGCTTTTCTTACAAAAATTGTGACAACATTAACATGCTTTAGTGCTTTGGCGGTTAACTTAAAAATTCGTATATTGTACGGGTTTTATTTCTAGTGTACTATAACATTTTAATTAGTTGTTGAAAGTTTTTCAGCGGAAAAATAGCGAATTGCTTCTTCTTCTTCTTCTTCTTCTTTTTAGACTGTATGCATTAAAAAGCATTACTTTTGCTTAAAAAAAAAAAAAAAGAAAAAAATAAAAAATAAACTAAAGTGAATATAACTTTGCATTGAGCCTCCGCCCCGCATGTGTCTACTTCGAATAATGATACGTGCGATATATTTAAAATTTTAGGAGCAGCAGCAGCGTGTAATAAATGGTTACAAAATAATCTTTATTTAAACGACATAACTACGCGCATCTAAAGTCAAAATAAAAAACCACTAAAAGAGTAATTCAAGTAATTAGGTTTTACATACACTGACAGCCTTAAGGTAAGAAGGTCAAAATAAAAGAGGACCCTAGCAAACTTTGAAAAAACTTTCGATAATTTCTTTGTGGAACTTTGCAAACTAAAATGTAAATTAAGTGGATTCCTTGGCAACACAGGTAGTACAGGAAAGAAAACTGTCAGGAATTAAAACAGATTTGCGGAAAAAATTAAATTTTTTTTAAATTAATGAATTTAGAGCAACTAGCACTGAGCACTCTTTGGATGCTTGGCATTAATCGAATACTTCCCTTTTATATGCAAAAGCGCCGTAGTGTTTAACCTAAATACACCAAGAAGAATCATGAAAATAAATCTTGTCCATCGATAGTTAAATTCTTGGATTTTTTTTAAAAATTAACAAAAATCGTGGATGTTCGATTTGAGACTAGACTATCCAAGTAAATATTATTTAATTCACTAGAATCACCTATCGTTTCCTACAAGACTATAAAAATGTATACTTCAGATGATTACATTCACATTAACATTTAAAAAGCCGTCTAGTTTTTTTCTTATATAAACCCTCTCTCGTGTGGTCAGCTTTAGTTGGCTATTTCTTGTTAAGGTAAAAGTGTAATTTCTATGAATTATGGAAAATAGTGCAATAATAAGAATAACGGTGTAACCCTCTTTCTAACTAATACACATATACAAAAATATATATAAATAGTTGCTGTTGTCTTAACCGAGAGAATTATTAATAAAATATACTACAACATGTAGGAGGTTAGAGAAAAAATATTTATAGAATTTGTTCAAAATGAAACCGCATATTTTATTAATATATATGAAGGGAACTATTTGCATACCAGAGTAATTGAGCATTTAATGTATTCATTTAATTGAAATTTAACAAAAAATTCTGTCAATAACTTCACATTAAATTATTTTTCATAAAAATGAAAATAACTATTTGATCTATAAATATAGTTTGAGAAGCTATCGAAAGTTGGAACTTCTGTATTCTAAACGCTTCTCAATCTGTACATTACAGGTTGGAGGAAAACAAATCGATTATTCTTGCGGTAAATGGCTGTAGTGATCGATACCCCGTAAAGTATCGATAAAACAAATTTCAGCGGTAATGTTTTCAGGAGACCGGACCGAAGCGTCGACGCAAAACAGTCGTAGCGCTTATAGTCGACCCAGTTTCTTAAAATTTTTTGTCCACTTTTTGAATTGTTTATACACTAAGTGCAATTTTTCTCGATCGAAAATTCCGCGGAGTTTGCGAGCAGTCTCAACGTAATTTTTTCCATTTTTACGGGGGGTTTTCAAATTTATAACGCGTTCTCCTTTTGTGAAACCCTCCGTTTTTAATAATCGGAACAACAATAAGTGATAGCTGTCAATTTTCAGAGTTGCCACTTGCTTGAAAAATAATGACACAAAATTTAAATAGTGAACTCTTATTGGGATACCCTTTATATGTATGTATAATGTATAGCTATATACCTATATGTATACCTATATATATATATATATATATATAAATGTAAATGTATATGTATATATATGTTCATAAAATTTAATGCTTAATTATTAAATCTTATGAAGAGAATTACAAAAATAATTGTCTCACATTCTTTGTTGATGAATATAAAAATGTTTCGTATCCATTAGAGTAATACATGAGAAGAAATCCAACACTTCGAAATTTATATTCATTATGAGCCTAACAAAAATTAATGTTTGATAACATTTTTATGTTACTATTGAGGGTTTTATGGTTTAGTTATAAATTTTTTTTGTTTGTCGTTACATAATATGCATACGCTTACGCATGAATACACGCATAATACGTAATAATATTACAAAACGAACACACATTATAATGATTATAATAAAAACAAACGCGCGTACAACAAAAATACTAAATTGCAACAATAACGTTAAGCTTTGCTTTTGTTTTTGCTTTGTGCTGTTGCCATTTCCACTGGATCCCATTTATTGCTGTGATATCAACATGAATTTTTCTTCGTTACATATAAATTATTTCTATGCGACAACAAAGCCTATCAGCGGCAGGTGTGGTGTATGAACCTATCTGTGTGTGTATGGCATATATACATAGGTACGCGTATACATATATATGTATGTATTTTCCATGTAATATGAAGCATTATTTTAAGTAATTTTTTCCGTCGCTTATATTGTACGCGTATATATATATATATATATATATATGTTATCTGCTGTAATTTCTATGGCTGCTCAAGGTAACGCTTACCACTCTTTTAGTTCAGGTGTTTTTACAATTATAACTACAGTAAAAAACGCGGATGGAAAGGATACTCATACTTTGTTATTCTCTTTGCGACTCCTAGAAAAGGCACAGGATTTCTTTAGAATTGTGACTATTGATGATAAATATAAAAATTTTACTCGATTTATTAAGATGTTTCTGTTTAAGTCTGAAACGAAAGTTGAATCAAATGTCACATATAATGTAGATTGAAATTCTTAAACTAAACTTGAAAAAGGTTTGGTCTTAAAACGCCTATGGCAACTTAAAAGTCTTTAGAAATGGGTAACGTAGTAGATACGATGAAAGCTCAGAGAGGAAACGGTGCTAGTATCCTTAACAATAAGAAACTCTGTATGACTTCTCTATACTTTTCTGGCTGAGGCGAACACAACTTTCTTATTTCACCTTGTGATTGAATTTTCTACTGAAATAATTAATGCTGAATAATGGTTTGTACAAATGAATGGACAAAACTTTTGTAAAGAAAATAATTATAGAAAAAACTATACGTTTTTAATGAACGTTGATATCCATGAAAATTTACTCATTATATGTCAAAGATAAACAAATGATTATATCTCTTGTGTTGTGTATAATCATCAAGAACGTAGTTGGTAGCTTCATGTTAAATGATCTTAAAAGCTACAGATTATGTTTTCATTATGCTTTTGTTTACTTTTTAATAATCAAGAAATTATTACTTATATTATTGGATGATATGTTATGTCCCCGCGGGGGACACTTTTCAGTTTCTTTCTTTGTAGGAGGCTGCTCTTCTAAAATGATTCCAAATTGTCATATGGTTGATGGGTGATTAGCGACTCCGCTCGTTCGAGAAAATTTAGCAAATATCTCCCATAATTCTGCTAATGCGTTTAAAGTTAAGTCTCATTTGTACATTCGTAACTCATACGTCATGTACAACATTAAATTAAATCTGTCGTAGAAACAGACGTTAAAGTTAAGGCTTCCTCAGGGACCTTAGAAAATCATTTTTGTTTTAAACGTTTATAAGTTTATTATTGTTATTGCTATTATTATTATATAATTTTATTATTATTACTATTATTATATTTTATTATTTATTTAAATTAAAAGCAACAAAAAATTTGAAAAAATGTTCTAATATTTTCTAAAACATTTTTCAATTTTTCAAACAAACGATTTTTCTTTGATAAAATATTTAAGCTTTTTTTTTTATTGATGAATTCATATGAACTCTATACATATGAATAAGTAGATAAATGAAAAGAAAAATATTTAATACACAAATATTAAATACATACATAAACCCTTTTTGTACATGATATAATAAATAAAATAGAATAACGTATAAAATGTATTGAAATGCGCTCGTGTGTATGACAACTTTTAAATGAATTTAAATCTCTAAGTCGTGTACACACAATAGCCACTTTGTCTATGATTTCATTGTTAATGATTATTAAGTCGCTGTTGATATGAATGACAAACAAGCAAGCAAATATGCACTGTCAAGGCATTCATTATTATTCTACAGTGTTTACAAGGATATTCATGGTGTATGTGTGCGTGCATATATTGTGTGCGTTTATGCAAACGTTCCATTCTATTTGTTAACCGTTATGAATTTAACGTACTGTTAGTTGCTCTTTTAACCATAACGAATTCAGTTACTAAATTATTATTCGCTTTCTTTTGCTGGCTTTGATTATACTTAAGCTTTCATGCTCTAAAGTTCATGGGCTTACATTTTGTATTGTTTAGATATCCTATGCAATGTGAATTCAGACAGGGAGAAAGAGAGAAAGAGAGAGAGAGAGACAATAAAATTAAAGGAAGGCGGTACCGTAAGTACAGACAGACAAATAAACTTACTTAGACCCATAATCCTTGTCATTGATAGATACAAATGTCAAAGTCATTATAAATATATATAAATACGAGGGTAAGCATGCATGTCTGTATATAGATATATATATATATATATATACATATGTATATATAAAGCCTTTACTTACGAATGCAAACAGCATACCTTCACAACAACAAAAAACTATCTTTTCAATATAAAATAATTTTTATTTCATGCCATCATAGCCTTTCCTCCTATTATTGCTACCACTTATACGTGTTTACTTTCATTGTCATAGACGTGTCATCACAGTCATACTTTTACTTTTGCTCGCAATCTACTGATTGAATGCAAATACTTGAAAAATAAATAACGATATTATATATAAGATAAGAGTTTCACGAGAATAATTCTCAAGTTTACTTGAAAATCAATTCTTACTTTTCTTACTTTTCAACTCTTAGTTTCTTCAACTAGCAATTAAGTTTTATTGTAATAATTAAACATAGAAAATAATCTTCATTTAGCATAAGTGGAAATATCTTTGAAACTTTGGTTTACACTTCGATTGAATTCAATATTCAAGCATAGAGAAAATACGAATTCATAGCATGTTTACGCTTGCAAACGACAAGAGAGACAAAAGAGTTGTAATATTGTAATTAAAATTTCGTTAAAGTACTCGTCACTTGAACAAAACATTAAAAAAAATCTTAGAAGACATACATAAGTATTCGCCATTAATACGAAGGCGGCATTAATAGCAAATGCAATAATGTTGATGATAACAACAAAGCAGTTATTGAATTATTGAATATGTAATATACGAAGTAATACGAAGACATGAGTATACACACGTGCACGAGAGAATTTTTTGCAGAAAATGAGTTTTTTGAGAGACCTAAGTGAAGGTGAAATGTGAAACAAAAATTATTATTCTGCCAAAAAAAAAAAAAAGAAAAGAAACACGAAGAGAAGGTCGCAATCTCAGTCACTTTCAAGTCAATATACAAAATTATAAGATTTTGTTTTGTGGTTAGGAGAAGTTTTTTCGTTTTATTGAGTATGTCGAGTATTGAGCATTGAAAACATGTTTGTAGCAATAAGTGGATTTTGTGTTTTTCTTTATAATTTTTATCAGAAGAATTCAACAGAAAATAAATTTTATTTGTGTGTTTAGTTAGAAAAGGTAAGAAAGCAACAATGTATGTTTTTTTGAAGAAAAATAAATTGCACTAAAAAGTCAATATATAAACAAGGATGGACAGATAGACGGATGGATGGATCTGAAAATAATGAAAAGTCTTTTATAAATCATTGATAATGACGTTTACATTGAGTCAATGTTATTGTGTTTCTTATATTGAAAATTTGAAATACTTTTTAGATGAAACTCGCGATGTCAATCTTTTCATTTCAAAGAAATATTTTTATTTTTAATCTTTTTTTTTAAATAAACTTTCGCGAACATTGTCAAAACAATTTAATTGCATTCTTTTACGTGGGATGCATTCAGTCTGAGTATATGTTCTCTGTATCGTCTGTTGTTATTGAACTCTCAAAAGAAGAATTTCTTTAAATTTAATTAATGCATTAACACGTAAATATTGCATTACGCGTTTGACAGACAACTTTGTGTCATAGTTTAGTTTCGAAAAATCTTAGACTCCTTCAAATGAAACAAATAAGAGAATTATAGTTGAATGTGATCGAATCTTTGATATCAACAAACTTCATCTTAGAAAAAAGTTCAACAGCTTTGTCAATTTTCAAGCTTCTTCCATGAAACAAGATATATTTTCACGGAAAACGTTCTAGTACAATTTCAATACTTTATTACCTAAGGTGGACGTGGTTGATTTTTACCAATTTTGTACAATTAATACAGGCTAGCTAGCACACTATACCTGAATATTTTTATAGATCCGTGTGTTATAGTTTTGTGCGTTACTAGAAAAAAATCAAAATTTTTTCCCTTTTGGAGACAGGAACGTTCTCAGTTTATGTTGTGTTGAAGACAGGTCCGTCAAACGATTTGGCTCATTTTCAATACTAAGCTTCGTGCAAGAAATTCTAATGTTTCTGCCAAGTTTGACGTCGATTTCCTTCATTTTTCATATTCACAGACATCACATAGAGGGATAGACGGACGGACAGACATCATGTTTCATGTTCATAGATATCACATAGACGGATAGACGGACACACTGACATGCTTGAATCGACTTTTATTTTATATTTATTGCCGATCAAGAACACAGTTTTTGAAATTTTCTTCTAAGTGTTGCAAACAAAGTGACGAAATGATTTTATCCCCAACCTTCGGAGATGAGTTTCATACTCATTGTTTGTTTTGCAAAACTTTGTATGAACTTTTTTTTATTAAATTTTAAAACTGAAACCTTCTGCGTGCCTTTCAAATCTAAATTTGAAAAGATATTTCACATATACATACACAAAACATTTCTGTTAAAAGAAAATTGAAAAACAAGACCAAGTGGTTTGAGATGAAGTCTTTATTTTATCTTGTCCTCTACTCGCCGGATGTTAGTTTATCGTGCCAGTCTTCCCAGAATATTCAATATACACAGACAGATACACACGCACACACATACAAACACAAATCAGCGTATATTAAGGTTGATAGTTATTAAGCTCAGCTGGACTTGCTTGGCTTCTCTTCTCGTAGAGTAATTTCGTGCCATTTTGTATTTGATTGTTATTGCTGTCATTGCTACTGTATTTGCATATCGAAATGTTCACTTTCTCAGGCAAACAATCTCATTTTTCAGTTATCTACGTATAAACACGTATGAGTGCACACAAATCCGCACACATATGTGCATAAACACGTTTCTCTGTAGCAGTTTGGGGGTTTTTTCTGACACTTTTATTTTTAAATTGTCCTTGATAAGGATTTTATTCTTATTCTTCTTACTGCATAACATCATTTAGTTCGTAGTTAAAATTGATTTTGTTGTTCTTGTTGTTTCTCAATACCATAGAATGAAAAGTAAACCATTACTGTTAGCCTCTTGCAAAAAGAAAAAGAAAAAGAAAAAGAAAAAAAATGCAAAGAGGTAATGAACGCATCGTAAGGTATTCTTAATCACGTAAAACACTCTTAATGACTATCGTTTGTTTTCTGCAATTCACAGTAATGCATACAAAGCCTTAGTTGACAGTTGCAAATCATGGGCAAAAGTCCAACCTACAAGTAAGCCCTAAAGGGCGATGCACTAATAATTCAACTCGGATCGGTATCATACCCAGTTTTCACAAAAAACTGAACAGTTTTCATATGTTGACCTCAAATACTGAGTATTTGGAATTGTCTTTAAGGGACGAAGAGAATTCGTAGTTATTCGATTTTTTTTTTTTTTTTTTTTATAAATTTAAAAATGGTTCTTTCGTTTTGCCAAAATAGTTTTTTTTCTTTTTTTTTTCCAATTGTTGTTACCAGCGTTAAATTTGTTTTTTTTTATTATTGCAATTTAATCCAAATTTAATTTTATTTAACAGCAGTTGAAGCTGTAACTGGTTTTAAAACTTTTTATTTCTTCTTTCTATTTAGAATTCTTTTAGTTGGATGTCACTATTTTTTCTTCTTTGTCTGCTTATAGTTCTCGTAGCACTTTATCACTGCGCAAATTAAATTTATTT